>VJWM01000220.1:0-306997 GCA_010909165.1 Anthoceros angustus
CCTCATCAAATCTACGCACTTGATGACGGCGCAATCTCCTGGCGTCGAATTCCTACATGCTCATAGCTCCAACGTCCAAACAGATGCAGATTTCGCAGATCCTTCTCAGGCATCCAAGACCAATGATTTGGCTACGCGCCGCTCGATCTCACCAGCTAGATCAGCAGTCGTGGCGCCCTCGCATTTTGTGCCGATTGGTGGAGAATCGCCCGGGTGCGGGTGCATCGAGGATCATGGCGGTTTTTGGCCATGTATGTGCTCGGAGCCGCAGAATTGGTGCCCCGGCCCGAACTTAAATCGAGTTTCTTTTCGGTAGTTTTGACCCCGAATGAAACTCGCTGGAGTTTCTTTCACAGGGTATGAAAGCGGCTCCTCCGCTTTCTTCACATGTCCTCCTTGATATCACAGGGTTCACAGCACCCGAGCGAGGGCCCCTCGGTTAAGCTGGGACGGACTTTGGTATCTCGCCAACTCCTTATAAGTCGCCCCCTCTGCTCCCTACTAGAAAAGGCAGCCTATATTACAGCTCGTTGTTGCAATTTTATGTTACACTTCTAACTTGCAACATCATTTGGAGGCTTAGTATTAAGTTTGTCATTTCTTTCCCCAAGTGGGCCTACAATCTTAACACGAACTGGCTCTCTCTCCTACCACTTCACCCTCTTAACTACATCCCTCTCTCATATGCATTGTTTATGAATTCCCTCATGCAATTGCAACATGATCAGAATAAGGACCCTCTCTCTTCTCTCCCCCATCTTTATTACACCCCATTGGGAGTACAATTAGTTAAGGTTTTTCCTAGCGCTCTTCTTTGCACTCTCTTCACAACTATTTGTTAATGGTGCCGGACAATATCACAAACATGCCCATTAAGCATCACCTTTAAAGGTGACCTAAACATAATTATTTACCTATGTCTAAGTTCGTGGGTCCGAGGTCACTCTGCGTTCGGAGGCAAGGAGAAGGAGGGGAGAGGAGGAGGGGAGAGAGGTGGGGAGGAAGAGGAGGAGGAGGAAGGAGAGGCAAGGAGGAAATAGGGGAGAGGGATCCAGGAGAGGAGGAGGAGGAGGAGGAGGAGGAGGAGAGGAGGAAGGAGAGGCAATGAGGAAAGGGGAGAGGGATCGAGGTAGAGGAGGAGGAGGAGGAGGAGGAGGGGAGGCGAGAGAGGGAAGGAGGAGGAGGGAAAGCGAAGGACGGAGGGGAGATTATAAGGAGGAGGAGGGGAAGATGGAAAGAAGAGGAGCAAGAGGAGGGAGAGGGAAGGAAGAGGAGGGGAGAGGGAAGAGGAGGGGTAGATGGAAAGGAGGAGGAGGGAGAGGGAAAGAAAGAGGCCCGTTCCATGCTGTGATTTCAAGTAAAGACCCGTTCAAGCGTTTCTAGTCTCAATTTTCTGATCGTAACCGGGTGACATGACGTAGGTGACGGATGGTGGCGGGATCACGTGTACACCGCATCTTGTACTTCTGTGATTTCCTCTCAAATTTTCAGCTGTTGCGTAACTAGCTAGTGTCATTTGATGTTAGAGAAGGCGATAGGCAAGGAGGAAAAGGGGACGGGATCCGAGGTAGATAAGGAGGAGGAGGAGGAGGCGGGAGAGTCAAGGAGGAAAAGGGGAGAGGGATCGAGGTAGAGGAGGAGGAGGTAGAGGCAAGGAGGAAAAGGGGAGAGGGATCCGAGGTAGAGGAGGAGGAGAGGCAGAGAGGTAAGGAGGAAAAGGGGAGAGGATCCGAGGTAGAGGAGGAGGAGGTAGAGGCAAGGAGGAAAAGGGGAGAGGAGGAGGTAGAGGAGGAGGAGGAGGAGGAGGAGGAGGGAGGAGGAGGAGGAGGAGGAGGAGGAGGAGGAGGAGGAGGAGGAGGAGGAGGAGGAGGAGGCAAGGAGGAAAGGGGAGAGGGATCATATAGAGGAGGAGGAGGAGGAGGAGGAGGAGGAGGAGGGAGGAGGAGGAGGAGGAGGAGGAGGAAATGGGGGAGAGGGATCGATATAGGAGGAGGAGGAGGGGAGGCAAGGAGGAAAGGGGAGAGGGATAGGAGGGGAGGAGGAGGAGGAGGAGGAAGGAGGAGGAGGAAGGAGGGAGGAAGGAGGGGAGATGGAAGAAGGAGGAGGAAGGAGGGGGGAAGGAGGAGATGGAAGAAGGAGGAGGGGGAGAGGGAAAGGAAGAGGAGGAGGCCCGTTCCATGCTGTGATTTCAAGTAGAGACCCAATCCATGCTGTGATTTCCAGTAGAGACCCATTCCATGCTATGATTTCCACCTCAATTTTTCGATGCGTAACCACCTGACATGATGTTGGTGAAGGGATGGTGGCAGGGCGGGATCACGTGTACGGCAAGCGGATCTTGTACTTGTAGAGCATTGCAAGGTCGTGCCAAGACCGCTCCAATCGTGATTTCCTCTCAAATTTTCAGCTGTTGCGTAACTAGCTAGTGCGATTTGATGTTAGAGAAGGCGATAGTAGCATGGCGGGGTGTCTCGTGTACATGTACAACTGCAAGTAGTTGCAAGGTCAGGCCAAGACCCATTCCATGCTATTATTTCTTATCTCAAATTTTCAGGTGATGCGTAACCAGACTATGATGTGAAGTTAGGGAAGGCGATGGAAGAAGGCAGAGGGAGGATAGGAGTGGAGCAACCAACAGCAGCCATGGTTGAGGCAAGGGCAAAAAGGCGCGTAACGGACATGAGGCAGTTGTCTAGGGGGAGAGAGAAGGAGGGAGGACTTGGAGCCAAACAACCCCACGCATAGCAAACATGGGTCCGCGTAGCACAAACTCGTAGGCACAAAAGGCACCGAGTGCTCAAGGACAAACTAGTAAACGATCGTGGGCGTGTACAAAGTATGTTTATCCGTGTGGCGATATGCTTATTTTATATAAAATAGAATATGACCATATATCACAGGAAATTACAATATAGTATATGTTACCATGAACAATACGTGTATTTTACAAAGAATGTATTCATACATGTATTTTATATATGTGTATTCATGAGTATCGGTGGAACTACTAAGTAAAACTAGGTATTCCATAGGGTAATAGTAGTAAAAGAGGAAGGTAGATGGGGAGGAGGTTCGGTACCAAGCACAAACTGTAAGAGGATGTAACACTTTGGTTGTTGCAATTATGTTGAAATTTTGAGAGGGGACACAAACCACCTCTCACTACATTGCAACATAATTGCAACAAGACAATACATGTAACAAGGTGGAGGTTGGTTTCCAAACCTAATCGTAATAAGGGGTCCCAAAAGTGTAACAAGACCCCAAGATTTTAACATAATTGCAACAAAGGGGTCCAAATCTTAACATAATTGTAACATGTGCCCTTTTCTAGTAGGGTTCTTACACCTACTTGGCGTCGGCAATCAAACAAGAGCCCTTGTCGCCACGCGCCTTGGCGACGCCATGCAATCACGCTACCTTTATGAGCAAGCAGGTGCCGCTCAAGAGCTGTTTCAGTTGGAGTGTCGACATCTTTGGGATCATCTTCACCAGCTTTCTGAGTCAGTGCAATCCGCTGCTCAAGCGGTTCAGCACCTTTCAACTGTCTATGCCCCTAATGATCGTGGCATAGTTCACTGGGCTATTTGACTTTACTCTTTGTCTTCATAATATTTCTGCTCATCAAGTTTTCTCATAAAACTATATTAGAAGCCCCTTCGGCTGCAGTCATAACTTACAGTCGGTGTTCCTTCTTTTATATTATTATATTACAGCTTGATTATCAGAACTATGGCATCGACGTCCTCTTCTTTGACGACGCCACCTACACCAATTATTAATTATATGAATGTTTCTTCTGAATTCAAAGAAAAAGACCGTTTTGACGGCACAAAGTTTGAGATATGGGCCAAGCGTATGCGTTCCATACTCAACACTCGTGACTTGCTTGGCATAGTGGATGGCACCATTCAACGGCCTGTTGGTCCCTCTGCTGCTCTCGACTCTTGGGTCAAACAAGACAGGCTTGCACTTCACATTCTTATTTCAGGCCTTGACGAAGTTACCCTACATCATACTGATGGGGCTACTACTGCTGCAGAGGCTTGGCGGCAGCTAGTAGATATTTTTCAATCTACCAATGTTATGACATTATGTATGTAATCTAATTTTATTCTTACGCATGCATAATAATGAGAGCATTGGTACTTATGTTGGGAAGTTTCGATATCTTCGGCCCAGCTTGCGCTTTAGGCACCCCTTATCGAATTTGAAGCTTGTGTCCAACTCGGCCTCCCTTCCCGCCACTTTCAAGCCTCTCGTAATGGCACCTCGAGAGGCTCATCAGTAAAGGCGGCAGACACCCAACATTTCCATCTCCGAAATTGCCGGCGCCTCCTTCAAGAGGAGGCTTCAGATTCAACGCCGACTTCAAGCATGGTGGTGAACGAGTGTTCGTTAGCAAAGGCCGTCAACGCTCGCGAATGACGTGCCTCCTCCTCCACCGAGAGACGGCCTTCACTGCGCCTCGGCTCCGCGTCCTTCCTTCTCCAAGCTCGGTGGTTCCGCAAGCCGGTACTTGCAACTGTGCGATTCGCCACTGAGCCGACCGAGAAGAAAGCCGGTGAGCCTCGACTTCCAAGTCTCGCCAATATGGCCTCGACCTCTCAAACAGCCGACATTGCCCTCACACCGCTTGGTAGCCAATACAAGACCTCTTGGCTATTGGACTCACCGCTCCGCATATTTGCTGCCATCACCATATGTTTTCTCGATTATCTCCTCAAGATCAACGCTTTTGTTCTTCTCGGCGATGACTCGGCCTTACTATTAACGGCACTTATTTTTACTCTTGAAGATGGTTCATCCTTCTTTTAAGTGATGTGCTACATGTTCCGCAAATGGCGAAGAATCTTATCTCCGTCCGCACACTTGGTGAAGGACGGTACTTTCGCTAGAGTTTGCGAGGCGATTGCCTCCTCACAAGATCTGTTGCTCGGTCGGCGTGGTTGCTAGAGGTCGTCCGGCATGACCTCTATGTCTTCTCCGTACTGATCACGCCTCGACCACGCCCCGCCATGGCCATCGTCGAGAGGAGTTCTCGCAAAGGTGACTCCTATTATGGCATTCTCGGCTTGGACATATTAATCATGATAAGCTTTTAGAGATGTCTAGGCATGATTTATTTAGGGATAAGCTACCACACTTTTCATAGACTCCACCGTTATATGAACCTTATATATATGCTAAACAACGTAGCTTCCCCTATCCTACTCTACTTTGCCCGTCGAGCTACTCAGCCCTTGGAGTTGGTCCATGTTGATCTTTGTGGTCCACTCCTAGTCCCTTCATTTGGCAACGCACTGCACTTTATGACTATTGTTGATGACTATAGTCGCTATACCTTTGCTATTCCGCTCAAGTTGAAGAGTGATTCCTTCGGCCCTTTTACTCCTTTTGTCACTATGGTATAGCCGGTTGCAAGCTTGATTGCATTAGATCGACAATGCGGAGAATTAAATAACCGCAATTTAAGGACTTCATCTTGAGAGGGATTATCCGTCGGTTCACGGTTCCTATACTTCTCGTAATGGGGTTCTTGAAAAGGCCAGCGGCGATCTCGCCATGGCCGCCATGCCAGCCGCGCTCCTCCCAAACCCTTGGCGGCGGTTATCTGCGGCGTATCTCCAGGGTTCTTTCCAAGTCGGTTCTGGCGGACACCCTTTGAGTCCCGGCATGGATATAAGCCTCTTATTACTCATCTTGGATTTTTGGCTGCCCGCCTATGCTAATATTCCTTCGACGACAAGCTTTACCTCGCCATAGTGGTATTTATTTACTATGGCGAGGACCGTAAGGCTTATAAAGTGGTTGACTTGGATACCCATGCTATTGTATATGCTCGCTGTCACTTTTGATGAGGCTCGGTTAGCATCTGCGTTACGAGTCCATGGATTACCGGCTCCTTCGACACGCTTCCGACCAGGTGACCTTATGCACGAGTTTTGACTCACCTCTGTTTTCCCGGACTACGGTCACCGCGCTCCATCACGGCCTCTTCACCTCAAGCGGCACCTATACCTATTATTCCACCCGAGAGGGGAAGATGAGCGCCATTGTTGATCCTTATGAAAGCGAGGACTTTGGTGCTCTTAATTCACAAGACCCGAGGCGGTTCCTGCTCCACCTTCTCCCGTAACACTTGATCCGGCCGGCGAAGGTATCCTTCGGCGTCATCACCGAGACACCTCGGTGAGATCCCTTTGATTTAGAGTTCAATCAAGTGGCTACACCACCGCTGCAGTCATTTCGCCTTTGATGTTGCCCTTGAGAGGAGATCCTCTCACTCTTCAAGAGGCATATTCGATGCGGCTAAGTGGAAGTTTGCTATTGATGATGAATATAATTCTCTTATCAAAACAATACGGACTCTAGTAAACTTGAAAAGGCGTAACTCATCAAATGCAAGTGGGTTCTCAAAACTAAATTCCGGAGGTTGAACCTCGTATTCGCTATAAGGCGAGACTAGTGGCTAAGGGTTATAGTCGAAAGAGGGAGTGGACTATCGGCGATAAGGTATATTCACATAGTCAAGTGCTTGTGAGAATGCTCCAGCTTTATGTCTTAATGGAAATTTATTGCTTGATGTTTGTCTTGCTTTCCTTTATGGTCATCAAGAAGAGATCTATATGGATCAACGAAGACTATGAGGATGAGCAATACCCAAACAAGGTGTGTAAACTTATTCGTTCTATTTACGGACTAAAGCAAAGCCCACGTTTATGGTATGAGAATGGACTCTTACCTCAAGAAGATAGGGTTTATCCAAAGTGAAGCGACACCAATATCTATGTACTTCATGAGGACTCCCTTGTCTTGGTTGCACTATATGTTGATGACTTAGTTATTCCCGGCAACAATATTGAACTAGTTAACAAGATTAAAGTGACCTTAGTAAAGAATTCGAGATGAAGGATCTCGGCAAAGTTAAATATATTCTTGGTATGCATGTACATAGAGATACCACGGTGCTATCTATCTCCATCAAGGAAGATATGTAGGTATGTTAAAACGCTTCAATTTGGAGAATGCCGCACGCACACAGCCGTAGGAGTTAAACTACTCACACAATCGAGCAGGAAAAGAAAGAGATGGAAAATATTCCTTATCGTATGGGAGTTGGTACTCTCATGTTCTTGAGTAATGGACAGACTGATATCTCAAATCATAAATGCTATTGCTCGCCTCGGAGAATCCGGAAAGGATCACGGGTTGCTCTCAAGCGCATCATGCGGTACCTCAAGGGTACTCCAAATTATGGCCTCTGCTTCAAGCCTAGCGGAAAGAAGCATCTCACATCGACATGCTTTGTCGATGCAGATTGGGCTTGACGACACCGAAAAGTATCTCAAAGATATTGCTTTCCGGCTCCATTGTTAATTGGTCTTGTAGAAAACAAGCTGCAATATCACTTTCATCAATGTAATCGAGTACAAAGCACTCACAAGCCACGAAAGAGGCCGAATGGGAAAGAAAGCTATGTGAAGATTTGGATATGAAGGCGGCCAATAAAGGCTTAATTGTGACAATATGTCGCCATTGCTCTTGTCGCTAATGTCTTTCATGCGCGCACAAGCATATTGAGATTCAACACCATTATATTCGTGACGCCGAGAGGAATTGTTAAGGTAGATGTATATTTACAATACAGCAGATATCCGACAAAATCCTTGCCAGTTCAACACCGCCCACAGAGAAGGGCTTGGATTGGTTGGTACTTTTGAAGTCGGACCGACCACACATTTGGTGAGGCGATCTTATCTCGAGCGTTCGATTACTTGAAGTTGACTATTGTAGACCGCTTGCTTCAATCTTACTTATGACGGTGACGATCGGTGAGTTGAGTTTAGTTGAAGACCGTAGTACTTATACAATACTCCAAATGCAAATGATTATTAGTTCTTTGATTTAGATAACCCAACTTAGTCGAGAGGAGAGTTAGAAATCGGATGCGTTGGTTATGGTTACCTTAGCTAAACCCATGGTCATACCCTTTGGTATCTAGTACCAAGAGGTACAACTCTTGAACCACTAAAAGCCCACCTCTTGTAATCAATTGTATCAATTAGTAAAGCACTATCTTTGATCAAACGCCTGGCACCTCAAAGTGGCTAGGGTGCTACATCGTTAACACTCCCACTTAGCGCCTAGCTCTTAGGTTCTATGACCTTTCTTAAGCTATTATATATGTGGTAAGCTTCTTAATCCCATGTTGAAGGAATGTTCTTGGTGCTTCACTTTGCCGAGTGCCTTTGTTATCATCATCTCCGTTAGGCGATGAGGACTATAAATTTCATAAGCTCACGACTTGTCTTATAAAATGAAATTGTACCTCCACGTGTTTTGTTCGGATTTTGAATTTTATGGGTTAGCGAAATAGCCCCTGATTGTCGCAATGCAAGGGTCTTGGTATTTGCTGGATTTCTCCTAACTCGCAAGCTCGTAAAGTAGTCCTTCCTTGCATGCGTGGGTTAAGGAGCGATTTCAGCCGTGGTGGTGAGACTGCTTCTTGTTTTGCTCGACTTTTGTCCGAGTAAGAAGACATAGCTGCTTATGCTCTTCTGTTGTCTCTGCCTGGCATCAACGAACCCCTCGAGTTGTAGATGTTGGTCCTGTTGGATTTGAGAATGATAAAGTAATCCCATATCTGGGGTTGCTCTCAAATATCTGAAGATCCTCTTTACTGCCTTCCAATAAACTTGAGTAGGAGCGGATAAGAACTTAAATAAAGCTCCCACTGAAAATGCAAGGTCTGGTCTAGTGCAGACCATTAAATACATTAAACTTCCGAGGGCGGAAGAGTAAGGCACCTCGTCGGTGCTATGATCATTGGCATCATATTCTTGTTCATCATCCTCGCTTAGCTTTTAGTTAGTTTCATGGGTGTAGAAATAGGCTTAGAATCTATCATTTTGTACTTAACTAAAATCTCTTGTATGTATTTAGACTGATGGATGAATAAACTTCTAGCGCTTTCTATCTCTAACAATTTGAATACCTAGGCAAAAGGAAAGCTCTCGACATGTAGTCATTGAGAATCGCCAGTGAAGCATTTCTCGAGTGTTTTCTAGGACGTGCTTTGAGTTAGACATTAGTACGATATCATCAACGAGACGCCTAGAACAATAAAATGACCATTAAGTCTATTGATATAGATATTGCTATCCGAGCTTAGTCTAGTGAAGCCCAGTCCCCTAAGGGTGACATCTAATTTTCATACCATTCAAGAGCACTTTGTTTGAGGTCAGAAGTTTGTCATCCAGCTCCTAAAGTGCATGGTATGTTGATCCACACAGTCGGTCTCACATTCGTCAGAAGAAAATAATAATGTGCATTATGCATAATGTCTACGTTGAGGCATATATGTCGTACTGTTTCCAAGCTTCACCGCGGTCTCTACCGGATTTCTTCGGCGTTCCCGACCTCATGGATTGCATGAGGATGTTTTTAACTGTTGGTTTTATCTTCCTCCTCTTTCTCTCTGCCGCATGGCGGTGGATGCTGGTTGTGCTTTGACGGAGGGTTTCCAACGCCACCAACGTGGGCCCATAGCTTACGCTCTTTCAAAATTTCGTATTCAGAAATTTCCAAAGCAGTGAGTGTCTTTGTTGGCCATCGGCGGTCCTCTTCGACAGTGATGGAGGATGTGGCCATTGTGGTAAGTGCTATAGATTGGCTGCTTAGAGGGTGATAAGCTGTGTGCCTAAGTATACATGTGGTTTCTACTTGGAGGTGAGTAGAATTTTATAAAAGTCTGAGTGGTATTGGGAGTATTGGCCTCTAAGTGCTGCAGTTCGAATGATGTTGTTTTGAAATTCTCCAATTTCGGTGTTGAGGCAAGATGTAGAGGTTGTCGGTGAGCACTCGGCACTTTGAGGAGGCGCTTTGTCTGCAGAGGTTTTGTAGGCTTATATTATGGATTCCTTAACTTGTGCTGGATCAATTGGGGTGTGCACATCAATCGTAGTTGTAAACCTGATCATTGTGTGTTGTTTGGTACCTTTTATTGTGTGTAGAGAAAGAGAGGTGTACGTATGCCCAATCATAGTCACGTGGGTGACAAAGCCTCTCAAGTATAGTTCTTCAGCAATTACAAGAAGCACGGAGTGTGTCCGGATCTGCATAGTGCCATAGGTTTCCTTCGCTTCCTTCGTAGCGCTTCTATGGCTTCTTTGAATTTCGTGGTTTGAGCAATTCTATTTGCTCTTGAGCATACGCCTCCTCGTAAGCCCGCATGCTTATAGATATTTATGTCTCATTGTTATGTGCTGTAGATATCGGTGCGGTGGCGCCCCGCCCGATACCATGTGAAGGTCGCATATGGACCGGGATCGATTGTTCGTGAATGGATTGAATCATAAGCATGGAGCGTATGCTCAAATACACAAGGGCTGTGCCCAAGCGTCATGTGTTGTAACCGCCACGTGACGCTTCGTTATGTGCCTATTAAGTTCGCTTATGTGAATCGTGCCCTAAGGGCTAGGGTGCTACATACGTTAATGCATCAAGGTAGCCGTGTTTGCCGACATTGGACCTATTGTATGATTAATTCTTTGCATACATGTCTCCGGGCTTTGAATAGCTGTAGGACCTTGCCTTGAATGTGGCGAGGCGGTGTGAAGGCACATGGATTTCACGGAAGCGTAGAACAAAAGTGTATGAACTGAAAAGTGAACAACGACAATGTTTGAAGAGCATATAAAAGTAGTTAGTAAAACTGAATCTAAGATGCCTATTCATATCATAGTAACTTAAGTAATGATTAAAGTATAATCTTCAAACGTGCCCTAACTAGGGCTCTAATAGCCATAACCTCTACACTCCCACTCACGCTTGAAGCAACATGAATGAGACTAACAATCTAACACGTCCAGTTCACTCTTGATAAGAACATAAATGTATAGCAAGTTAGCGTATGTGCGAAGAGCTCCCACTTAAGATGAACCATTTGATAAGTCCACAAGGCCTAAAGCGTAAGAGAAATCGGTGCTTGGCCTTGGATAAACCTTTGTAAATATATCTGCGGTTCTCCTCGTTGGGATGTACTCAATAGTTACCCGATGCTCGAGACTAGTCTAATAAAATGATGATAAACGCCTATATGCTTAGTCCGAGCATGGTACTTGGCATTCTTGGTTAAAGCTATTGCCGACATATTGTCGCAATGCAACAAGGTAGGTGAGTCCTGAGCTTGATCCATCTCCGCTAATAAGAACCTTCTAGCAACAGCTTCCTTGCCCGCAAGTGTTAAGGAAGCATACTCACTCTCAGTTGAGCTAAGAGACACACTCAGTAGAGAGTCCCAATATCCTTCATCTTGTACTTGGAACTAAGAGTGGTCTTCACTGTTGATAATAACTCCTGGCTATTAGTAGCAATTATGATGTCGTCCACATATAAAGCAATAATAACCAGCTTTCCATCTTTGCGTAGGAAATATACATTCTCATCAGAATTAAACGATAAGGGTACCATCAATATCAGCATACCACTTCAAAGGAGATTGCTTGAGTCCATAAATACACCTTAAGAGTCTACAAACTAAGTCCTTTGTTTTAGGATCTATAAACCCTTGAGTTGTTCCATGTAAATCAGCTCCTCTAATTTACCATATAGAAAAGCCGTTGTAACATCCATTTGTTGTGAGTCTAAATCTAACTCAACCGCTAATGCTAACAAGTATCTTATAGTCGCAACTTAACTACGGTGAAAATGTTTCATGATAATCAACACCGAACTTGGCTATACCCCTTTGCACACAAAGCGTGCCTTGTAACGCTCTACACTACCATCCGCTTTCAATTTAATGCGAAATACCACTTACATTGTATAGGCTTTCTACCATAAGGAAGCTTAACTAATTCCCAAGTATTATTTTCTATTAGACTATTATACTGATTGAATAGCTGCCTCCCACTTCTCCTTGTCGAGTCCGACAAAGCCTCTTCACGTGTAGCGGGTTCAATAAGATCCGTGGTCGCTATGTAAGCTTGGACTAAAGAGGCATGTCCGGAAGTTAAAATATTGACATCTAAACTAGGATCATTTTCTGAATTAGGTAAAGGCAACTAAAGAATTATTGTTTTGGGTGTTTGAAATGGGTGGTGCAAAAGCAGGGCAACGGGCTCCGAGGATGGATTGGGGCACATATTCGTGTGCAAGGAGGAGGTCGCGTGACCGGATGTGCGCCAGTGCAGCACGCGAGGAGGCGCCTCCCTAGGTGCCGTGTGTGCACCTTCAAGGTGTCTGGCTCAAGCCTGGTGGTGCGCGTCCTTGTGGATCGACGCACGGCGCCGCAGCGCTGTGAGGAAGATGCTCGTGCATCGACCAGCGATTGAATTCACGATGTCGCGGCCAAATCGTGAGGATCAGCCTGCGGATGTGTGGGATTAAGCGCTGCAGTGCGGCGGATTAGGTGGGTCTGGTTGAGCAGCTCGGGGGAGGTCGGGATCCGAGGAGGTGCAGCCGTGCATGTGGAGTGGGTATCGAATGGGCGGCCTTGTGCGGTGTGTGCGGTTGCGCTCCCATGATCCTCGGACTCCCACTCGGGGTTGTTGGTCAATCGCTCCACTCACATCGCAAGGTCGAATCCAAAGGAATTGCAACCTTGCTGGATCTCTTCGGGCGTTGCGGGATGGTCCATTTCTCTCCCTCTGCTCCATTGCTCGTCAATAATCACACTCCTTGAATAAGTGACCAGAGTCTCGGGTTCACCGCTTATATCCCTTGAGTCCTTCAAGATAGCCCACAAACAAAGATCTTGCTGGCCTTGTCGTCAAGCCGAAGTTGTTTGGGAATGTGTGCATATGCAGTGCCTTGAAAATACGAAGATGCAGCAGATTGGGTTTACGACTGACCAGCCCTCATAAGGAGTGACACCCGATGTGAGGTTGGAAGTCGGTTCTTGATGTAAGTCGCCGTTGAAAATAGCCAATATGTGTAGAGAGATCCAGGCGGGCTGGCTCGAGCGGCTTCAACAAGCCATTGATGGCTTCGGCCACGCCGTTTGAGCTTGAGAATAAGGTACACTTCTGCATGATTATGCCTCGGGAGTTGCACAGATGTGCAAAGGCACCACGAACTCCCTCCACCATCTGTCGCCGCCTTTCAGCATTAAGTTGTCGTTCATGTTAATATACTCAAGAAATCATCCGCAGCTTCGACTTATGCCGTAGAAAATATGTGTGAGTCATTACGGTGGCGTCGTCAATAGGCATGAAATAAAGGACTGATTAAAAGAAGCAATCGCATAGGACCACATAGGTCGTGGACCGATTCTAATGGATGTTGCTCGTGTTGCGGACCAAGAGGATAGGGGCTACACGGCTCTTGGCATACACACATGATTCACAAAATGGCAAAGGAGACAACGAGGTAGGGATTAAAGTGCAGTTGCTTTGGTGAGTTACCAACTTACGTGAGTTAACATGTGCTAGCCTATGGTGCCATAGCATGCATTGCTTAGGCTGAGTTAAATTGGCAATGTTGGTAGCAGTGTTGGGGATGACATCTATCCTGTATGGGTCATTGAAGGTCGACCAATGCGAGACATGACACACTAGGAGGACTAACTGTCCTGTCGGATCATGCAGTGTCTCAGCAAAATGAACGTTGTACTCATTTGATATTGTAAGTCTACGAACTAAGTTCTTTGACATTTGTGGGACATGGTAAACATCCTCTAACTTCTGCCTCCCTCGGAGGACAAGGCCTCTTCCTTGTACCAAGGCCACTATCATCACCCAGCAATATGAAACCACCGGTTCACAAGGATGGTAAAGCAAAAGAAGGACCTTGTGTGGCAAATATGAGATGAAGCACCACTATCAATGTACCAATGGGTATCATTCTTGAGGTAACCAAATATACGCTAAGAGTACTTGTGATTTTGCTGTACAATGTTTGTTGAAGGTGGTAATCCTCTCCTAGGCTCTCCACTTTTCTTACGACACTCTTTTTCGTAATGGCCTTCTACTTGGCACCAATGGGAGGCTCCTTTCCTCCTTGGTGCTGATGATAAAGATGGCCTGTTGTTGTAAGGAGGACGGCCTCGTCCGCGTCCTCTCCCTCCTCGAACCACAAAGAGAGCTCGACCTTGGGCAGCATTTGATGTGCCCGCCACGTGTGGCTTCTTCCTCTATGAGAGCCCCAATTACTCAAGTGGTGAAATCAACCTTGCCCCTTTTGGCTGCAAGTTGTGCTTGTTTTATGACTCCATTTTGTGTGTCGCCTTGAAGGTACGATAACGCCGGAAGAGAACTCAGCAAGGCTATGGTCGCTGAGCCTCGATCAACGCCGTCCCACAAGATGCCAATCGAGCCCGTGCTCGAACTTCTTTATGTGTTCGGAACAGCTTCACTTTCACCCATCTGCATTTGGTAAAATGCCTTTGTTACATTATTACACTCATTGCATCTACCGCGTCGTAGAGTTGGTTCAGTTGGTCCATCTGTGGCTGCTTCTACAGCCCCCACGTGATGAGCGTGGTCCTATCAAGTCCGAGATAAGATCACATTTCTTGCTTTTCTATCGGTCTTCTCCCATGCCGCTAAATCCACGATCTTGGATTTGTTCTGATGTGAGTTTGGGATAAGTGCCATCAATGACTCCATGGGTCATTGTCCTCAAGAATGGATCGCATACGCATGGACCAAATGTCGTAATCGATCCCGAGAATCATCTTTTTCCTTAAAATCAATCTTAATTGTATTGTTGATTGTTGTTGTGGAGTTATTATTTTGAGGCCATGTTTGAGGGTGGAGTAACATTTGTTGGAGGATATTTGATGTGTTTATGCGTTATGTGGGGTGACCACATCCGTGATTTCTAACCAAATCCTAATCGACTCTAGACCTGACAACTCACTAACAGCAAGATTGGACAGCATGTTATCCATACACTGGATATTTGGTAAATTCCCATCTGTAGCTATTTTGACCTTTCTATTCTACACTGCCTTATGATTCAATCTTAAACGTTGTGAGACCTTTTGATCTAAATAGTGTAATGCCCTGCGGGGTTATTTCGATTGCCTTTGAGTGATCAACTTAATCAAGTTGGATGTCATAGACGGTGACACTTCTCAAAGTTTTGAAGAAAAGCCCAAATCTGGAGTTGACAGATTCTATGGCCTCTATCTCGTAATTCAAAGGCTCGTGTGGATTGATAACTAGTTTGTCTAGTCGATGGTGGATTCCAATCTTGGAATACATCCGCAATGTCTAGGTGTAGGTCTGTAAATTTGTTGTACCCGATGAGGGTTTCTTTGGCTTCTGTAGACCTGGTAATCTTCAATTATGTGCCCGTTCTAGTGCCTAGCCATTTTGCTAGCATTTGAACAACATGCTACAAATTGACATCGAGATTGTATGGCTCGATACCATGTGAAGGCACATGGATTTCACGAAGCGTAGAACAAAAGTGTATGGTAGCCCGAGTGGCCACCAAATTGCTTTTGTCACACATCTAGCTAATGTCGGTTATATGAAATTGAGACATTTGTAGTAGTACCGTGTAGGCTACACCGACAGTTCGGAGTTACATCGGTAGTTGCCAACAAGAGGTTATCTAAGTCCTCTCTCACGATCGCGCTTCCTGCAAAGCACCGATGATTGCAAAGGCCTTGAACTCAAGCAAGAGGCCACAATCGGCGCTTCAGCTCCATTCGCCACTTTACAAAGCCCTTCCCGAGTGTACCCTGCAATAGGAGACCTCCATGTCACCACATCCTCATGCACGACCCAGTGAAAACGCCCATCTTCCATTTCCTTGGCATACGAGGCGATTAACCACTATTTTCCCTTGCACTCTTTCCACAAGATGTGAGTGCAGCGGCCCGCCCACCTCTGCGCTAGAGTGCATGCACGGACCTTCGACGGCAAGCTCATGTTGTGTGGCCGTTACGTTTTACGTGAAGCTCGTTTCTCCTTTTGTTTAGGGGCGCTATGAGCAGACGTGACTCTTCGCTCGCTCTTGTGTAATGCCTTTTTGCTCATAATGAAACACACTACTCGTTGTTCTTCTCTGTGTGCGGTCTAGATCGCTTTGGTTCATGGTATCGAGCATACATCCTAGAGCATGCCAGAATACATTACAAGATCGATGACTGACTCTGTGTCGATAATACAAAACTCAATGGATAGAACACAAAAATTCATCCGGAATGCTAGAAATTCGTAGACATTCTACTCAACATAGAAAATGGAAATTCAGACATTCTAGTCAACATTGATCATAAACTTCCAAACATAAACATCTTGGTGATCTAGCCCAATGGCTAATCAACCACAGCCCGTTTCTAGGGCATATCAGATTGATAAGCTAACTAGTGTCAATTATCACACATGGGCTGCCGGGCTAGAAAATGCTCTTATTAAGAAATTCACTATGTATTAGCTCAAGCACAACCCAGCAGGTCATGCGACCTACCTTGGCAACTCAAAGATGCACAAGCCCATTCCGACATACTCCCGCATGTAGGAGATAGATTAATCCTATAATCAAAAGACTAACCACATCAAAACAAATGTGGGATAAATCATCTACCTATGTAGAAAGCAGATGGCCTTTAAGTTGCACGCCCAGAACAATTATCATCCCTAAAATTGGCGGAAAATCTCCTAGATTTTCTAGAGACATGGCAAGGGTCCTTAGATTCTTGCATATCCTCGTGTCTAACACTAGATGATGAAACACAAGTGATGCACCTTTTGAGAGCATTACCTCCTTCGTGGGGAAACTTCATCACGCACAAACCGAGTGTAATAGGTAATAACAATAATACTAACCTTAACTACACTCATCGGAGGATTATGCATGAGACTAGGCGAGACAAGGTAACACTATTTCCAGCACTGGAATACTACCTCTGCTCTCTTTGCAAGTGGTAGGAAACGCTGGAATCAAACTAGTAAACCCTCTTCTTCTACTTCTGGAGGAATTCACCGTCCTCCTCCTAATAATCCTGCGCATAAGAACAAGACATGTCACTATTGTCAAAAACTAGGTCACATAGCACCTGAATGTAGGAAAAAGAAACGGGACAAAGCTGCAGGGATTCACAACCCTAATTCAGCACCAGCCTCAGTTAACACTGCACAAGCTGGACAAGACCCTTCCTACGTCTTCACTGCTCTGCGTGGAAACTTGGATTCTAAACATCCTTCTCAAGACCTGTGGCTCCTTGACAGTGGAGCAACAGAGCACATGTCACCTAGGAGGGATTGGTTTTTCCAGTATACCTCTTTGCCGGCTCCTCAACCTGTCTACATGAGAGATAGCTCTCCACATATGGCTGTTGGTAAGGGAGTGGTCAAAGTGCAGCTTCAAATTCATGTAGCCTTCATAAAAGGCGTCACGCTGCGTTCAGCGACACACAACTTGTCACGCAAGCTACTAGATCTCCAAACAGCAAGATTACCTTCACACATAAAGGTTGTCAGATCTTCTTTAGACTCGCCTCCGGGCAGCTAGTGCAATTATTTTATCCTCAAAGTGGCAAGTTGTTTTATGTGGCTTCAGGCATCCTGCCCGAGTCACTAGGTTCAACAACCACCACACACAGTTTAGTAACTACAGATGCTACAACTACCTTATGGCACTTACGCTTAGCCCACTTACATCTGCGGGGCATGCGGGATGTCCACAAAAATCTGGTTTTAGGGTTACCTCCTAAGTTAGGAGCTTTACCTCTATGTCCCTATGTCGTAGGCAAGCACGCCACCTTATCCAAGATCCCATACCAAAACATCCCGTGTCCTTGAGTTGGTACATGCTGACCTTTGCGGACCGATGCAGACAGCAACTTTGTCAGGCAAATTATACATGTTTGTCTTGCTAGATGATTTCAGTCACTGGACACACCTTTATTTCCTCAAATACAAACCCGAGGCATTTCCCTGTTTCAAGACGTTCCAAGCTTATGCAGAGAACCACACTGGACAGAAGATCAAGATTTTTCGTACTGACAATGCAGGAGAACTTACCACACCAATTTTTGAGGGACATCTCCTCTCACACGGGATCCAACACCAAAGATCGTCCCATATTCACACCAACAATTGGGAAAGAGTGCCATCGCTCCATAATGGACGGTGTCCAGCTCTCGCACACCGCTAGCCTCCCAAATTATCGTGGGCGGTGCGCTTGCGTTTGCTATGTTCAAAATCGTTGTGGCACTTCCACGATTGAAGACAAGACACCTTATGAAATCTGGAAGGGCGGCCGACGTCACCATCTTAGGATTTTTGGTCAGCCTACAAATATGTTCCGAAATTGCAAGAAATTGGACCCTCGATCCATCCCACTTATCTTTGTCGGATATGGCGAAGACGCTGGTGTGAAAGGTTACCGGCTCTACAATCGCCACAACCGCAGCTTTCGTTAGCGAATGTCATCTTGATGAAGCTTCTATTCAATGCTCCTCCTCGGGATCCTTCACCCGGCCTGATGACACCGCTCCTTCCTGTACCACCTATGCGGACGACGTCTTTCAACCGCCTCCCATTCCGTGCCACTTCCCCACCCAGAATCCCTAACTTAGCGGCCCGCTCCACCCCTTCCCAGCTCCCCTCCCGACCCTTACAACACGGTGGCTTTACCACAAAAGATCCCGCTCCAGGGGGAATAGGACCAGATCCCGATGCTGAGCATGATGGATTTCAAGGACCGATCCTAATGTTGCGAGCACGATGGACTTCCATCTTGACAACACAACACGACGCTCTACCAGGCCAGGATTCCAAGTGTAAAATTTCATGATCTCTCCTTTGACAAATCCCAAGGCCTTTACGCATGCTCTCTTTAGTGCGACATTGTTCTGCAAGGAAGCACTAAAGGACCCGAATCCAACTCCTGGAAACAGGCAATGGACAGTGAATATCAATCCTTGGTTTCTAACAACACCTGGACCTTGGTTGATCCACCGAAAGGCAGAAACATCGTGGGCATCAAATGGGTCTTGAGAAAGAAGCACAACGCAGATGGCTCTCTGGCCAGGTTCAAGGCCAGACTCATAGCAAGAGGATTCACACAAAAGAGTGGAGTCGACTACTCTAAATCCAGTATCTTCAGCCCGGTAGTTAAACTCACCTCTCTTCGTGTGATGATAGCCCTAGCTGCTCTATATGGTCTCGCTATACATCAGTTAGATGTGGAGACCGCGTTTCTTCATGGAATTTTAAAAGAAGAAATCTATGTTCAACGACCTCCGGATATGAAGTAAAGGCCAAGAGTCCAAGGTGTGCCTTCTTGAAAACACTCTATGGATGAGCGGTCTCAGGAAGGCGAGCATCTACTTGTATTTACTCAGCACTGGGTTATGTTAAAAATCTGGACTCTAGCGTCTTCACAAGAAATAGGGGGCACAGATGCTTATGATGGGTCTCTATGTAGATGACCTCATCATGGTTTCAAATGATGAAAAGTATTTAGCGGAGTGCAAATCTGCTCTTGGAAAGAGTTCAAAATGACTGATAATGGGAGTATGTCATATTGTCTTGGTATTCAGGTCGTTCAGAATTCGTCTAGTCATACTATCACCTTGCATCAGGATACGTATGTTTCTAACTTACTGACCAAGTATGAAATGTCTAGCTGCAAACCTGTAGACACACCCATGCAAACAGGCCCAAGACTAAGTAAGACTATGTCACCTCAAGTAGATGATGAAGCTGCTGAGATGCAATCAGTTCCGTATGCAGGCGTAGTAGGCAGTGTTCAGCATTTAGCTCAATACACTAGACCAGATATAGCGTGTCCTAATGGCCACGTTTCTCAGTTCCTGTCCAATCCTGGAAAGTTACATTGGGTAGCAGCTAAAAGAATCCTTAGATATCTTCAGCGAACGAGAACCCGTGGAATTCAGTACAAAGGAGGTCCTGATGCTGCAACCAAGCTTATAGGTTGGACTGATGCAGACTATGCAGGCGATCCTCACTCTAGAAAATCCACAAGTGGTTACGTGTTCATGCTTGCAGGGGGCCTGTGAGCTGGAAGTCGAAGAAACAAACCTCGATTGCACAGAGTTCAGCTGAATCTGAATATATTGCTGCTGCCTCAGCCGCCAAGGAAGGACTATGGATCGTTCAGCTACTTCGAGACCTTGGTTACCACAAAAGATCCCGCCACCTTTCGTGAGAATAGGACCAGATCCGTTCTGAGCATGATGGATTTCAAGGACCGGATCCTAATGTTGCGAGCATGGACTTCCATCTTGACAACACGACGCTCTACCGGGCCAAACAGAGGATTCCAAGTGTAAAATTTCATGATCTCTCCTTTGACAAATCCCAAGGCCTTTACACATGCTCTCTTTAGTGCGACATTGTTCACAAGAAGCACTAAAGGACCGAATCCAACTCCACGGAAGCAGGCAATGGATGTGAATATCAATCCTTGGTTTCTAACAATACATGGACCTTGGTTGATCCACGAAAGACAAAACATCGTGGGCAAATGGGTCTTGAGAAAGAAGCACGCAGATGGCTCTCGGCGAGTTCAAGGCCGGACTCATAGCAAGAGGATTCACACAAAAGAGTGGAGTCGACTACTCACAATCCAGATCTTCAGCCCGGTAGTTAAACTCACCTCTTCGTGTGATGATAGCCCTCTATATGGTCTCGCTATACATCGCTAGATGTGGAGACCGCGTTTCTTCATGGATTTTAAAAGAAGAAATCTATGTTCAAACCTCCGGATATGAAGTAAAGGCCAAGAGTCCAAGGTGTGCCTTCTTGAGAAAACACTCTATGGTGAGCGGTCTCAGAGGCTGATACGAGCATCTACTTGGTATTTACTCAGCACTGGGTTATGTTAAAAAATCTGGACTCTAGCGTCTTCACAAGAAATAGGGGACAGATGCTTATGATGGGTCTCTATGTAGATGACCTCATCATGGTTTCAAATGATGAAAAGTATTTAGCGGAGTGCAAATCTGCTCTTGGAAAGAGTTCAAAATGATAATGGGAGTATGTCATATTGTCTTGGTATTCAGGTCGTTCAGAATTCGTCTAGTCATACTATCACCTTGCATCAGGATACGTATGTTTCTAACTTACTGACCAAGTATGAAATGTCTAGCTGCAAACCTGTAGACACACCCATGCAAACAGGCCCAAGACTAAGTAAGACTATGTCACCTCAAGTAGATGATGAAGCTGCTGAGATGCAATCAGTTCCGTATGCAGGCGTAGTAGGCAGTGTTCAGCATTTAGCTCAATACACTAGACCAGATATAGCGTGTCCTAATGGCCACGTTTCTCAGTTCCTGTCCAATCCTGGAAAGTTACATTGGGTAGCAGCTAAAAGAATCCTTAGATATCTTCAGCGAACGAGAACCCGTGGAATTCAGTACAAAGGAGGTCCTGATGCTGCAACCAAGCTTATAGGTTGGACTGATGCAGACTATGCAGGCGATCCTCACTCTAGAAAATCCACAAGTGGTTACGTGTTCATGCTTGCAGGGGGCCTGTGAGCTGGAAGTCGAAGAAACAAACCTCGATTGCACAGAGTTCAGCTGAATCTGAATATATTGCTGCTGCCTCAGCCGCCAAGGAAGGACTATGGATCGTTCAGCTACTTCGAGACCTTGGTTACCCACAAGAAGGCCCTTTGGAATTAATGTGTGATAATACAGCTACCATTGCTCTCTCAAAAGATCTGAGGTTTCATGAGCGATCAAAACACATAGAAGTAAGATATCATTTCCTCCGTCTCAAGGTGGACTTAGGAGCGCTAGTGTTGACGTACGTATCCACTGAAGACCAGCTAGCCGACATTCTCACCAAGCCTTTGGGGAAGATTAAACATGAGAGCTTCTGTTCAAGATTGGGACTCGTTGATTTGTGATACACTGCTGTTTTAGATCATCTCGCTTCAAGGGGTGTGTGAAACTGGTTACGTTTTACGTGAAGCTCGTTTCTCCTTTTGTTTAGGGACGCTATATGAACAGACGTGACTCTTCGTTCTGCTCTTGTGTAATGCCTTTTCAGGCTCATAATGAAACACACTACTCGTTGTTCTTCTCTGTGTGTCGTGTGTCTGGTCTAGATCGCTTTGGTTCACATGTAACATGGTCAGCCACAATTAGGCCCCTCCCGGTCCACTTGCCCATACACAACAAGCGCCTTTTGCCTCCAGTTCTCCATCATTGGGCATTACTCCAGTTCTCCGAATTTTGCATACAAGACGAGGTGAAAAAATCTCTTGTCCCTCGTTGCTTAGCTCTCCCTTCGCTTAGTCTTGGCCAGCTTACTTCTTAGTGTTGTCCTTACCTCTTCCCTTGCTGGTTTCGTCTAAGTTTTTCTGTGATGATGGCAGAGTTCAGCAGACAAAGCGGGTCCCAGGTTAGAAAATTGGGACAGCAGCAGTACCACTACTATGCCACATACAAGGCCATTGATCCGGTGATGGGGTCTGTGCAAGTAGGGCAAGTAGGGTTCTGGTCCCTGTGCCGCTGCATGCACGAGTAATGAAAGCAAGGTAAGACCACGGTGTTCCTGGCCTCCACAAAGCAGATCTTACACATATTTTTCTCCTGCTCCGCCTCCAGGTCGGACGCAATTTGCTAACGCTCATTCCTAAGGTCAAGTGCAGCCGTTCGTTCAGAGGCTATATTCTCTCGCCTCCATGCTTTGCAGCTCGGAAACAACTGTTGCATGCCTTGCCTCCTCTCTCCCGCATTAGCGCGGCCTCCTCTCTCCACATTAGCGCGGCCTCCTCTCCCTTCCTCATTCTCCTTTTCCACTATCTGCGCCATGGCCATGGTGGAGGAGCCGAGCTCATCAAGCTCCTCCAACTTCATCCCCTGTACCTCGCCGCTCGCTTGCCAGGCTTCTGGTTTTCCGCCCTGCATGCAGAGCCTCGTGCAGAGAGACATCCTCCTGCACTCCGTGGCCCCTCCCAGGAATTCGCCCGTTAGTGGCATTGTCAATTTCACTGTCCCTCCTCCACATCCGATTTTCAAGAAGGGAGGGCTTTGCACAAGGAAGGTAGAAGGTAGGACGGTATCTCTAAACCTGCAGACCTTTGAGAAGGAAGGTAGGAAGGTAGCTCTAAACCTCCTGCAGGCCTGTGAGAAGGAAGGTTTGTCCCTAATCACATGTGATAAGGGATGTGTCACATCTTGCCCTTATCACATGTGCGGGTCTATCTGCGCATGTGCTTGCCCATGTGATTACAGACACCCGCCGCCTATTCATACATATATGCAACGGGTGTCTGTACGCCTCTGCCTTGCATGTAGGTTGAGGATACTGGGCTCTGCATCACGGCTGGCGAGGAATGGCGGATAAGGAGGAGGGCAGTCTTGCTGCGGAACTGAAGCTGCAATCAGATAACATGCTTGAGGAAAGGCTCGAGTGAGGGAGAAAATTACGTTGGTGGCAAAGGTTGTTAGACACGGCACAGGGGGTCGAGAAGGGAAAGGGGGTCAAGGATATGAACTTGGAGAAGCAGCTTCAAATGATCCGCAACGACCGCAAAGAGCGTCAGCGCAGCCGATGGGGCCTTGCTGCGTATCTGAAGGACCTGTCCGACGAGGAGCTGGTAACGAGGCTTGAGAAACAGAAAAAACGTTTGTGCGAAGCGGAGAGTACATCAACTTCCCTGGACAAAAAGCTGAAGACAGAAACCGGATGTAGGAAGGTCATTGCATCCGGACGCCATATTGAAGAAGAATAAGGCCAAGGGCAAGATTCAAGTCATCCGCAACGAACGCAGAGAGCGTGATTGCAGCCAGGAGAAGATTGAGGCTTCCCAAAGATGCCGGAATGAGGTGGCGGATGCTCACTGGTCTGCAGGGGTTTAGAGCTACCGTCCACCTTCCTTCCGTGTGCAAATCCCTGGAGTCGTATTCAAGGGAGGAAAATGAAATTGAAGCCATTAACGTGTGCTTGTATTGTGCATAATTGGCGAATTTTCAAGGAAGGGGGCCACGGAGTTGCATGCGGCGAGGGAAAAACTAGAAGCCTGGCAAGCGAGCGGCATGGCCATGGCACAGATAGTGCAAAAGGAGAAGGAGAGCATGAGGATGAGACAGCAGGCCGCGCTGTTGCGGGAAAGGGAGGAAAAGCATGCTACTGTTGGCAGCATCACAGAAAAATTAGACAAGACCAGCAAGCAAGGGAAGAGGCAAGCTGGACAAGACCTAAGCAAGGGAGAGCTGAGCAAAGAGGGAAAAAAGGTGTTTCATCTCGTCCTGTATAGGCCTGCTCCTCCTCTCCAGCTGGTCTAGGGTACATGCTGGTTTTTTATGAGAGAGGAGCGCTGGCTACCTTGCTTCATGGGCACCTACCCATGACGAAAGGTAGCCAGGTTTGCTGACATTGTCCTGTTATCCACAAAGTTAGGTGATGCTTTGCAGAGGCTGATGACATTGGTCTGTTGTCGACAAGATACAGTCTTTGCATACATGTCTCCCGGCTTTGACAGCTGTTTTCAGGAGCTTGCAATGTGCAAAGCCAGTAGCCAAGTTGATACTCTTGTGCTTGCAGACTGGCCAGCCAGCTGCTATTGCAACGCATCTAGCTAATGTCAGTTGTTGCTTTGTCCAATGGGTGGCCGTCCGAGCCCTTCAGCCTGTTCGTTTACTTGACAAGTCTGAGTTCTCTTCACACAGCGGTGAACCGAGGAGTGAGACTTTTGGATTGGTTTTGAGTCCGGAGTGCGCAGTCTGCAGGCTTGTGCCATGCCAGCCCTTTGTTGGTTTGCGCGGGCGCGGCTGGTGCCCTGCTCACCATACCTTTGATAAAATGGTACACTCACATACCTCGGATATGGCACTCGCGTTCGTTTGGCCTTCCTGCGTAAGGGTAGGTTCGGTGGTTAAACCGCTTGCCCCAGGCATGTTGTGTTGATGGGCAGCTGGTTTCTTTGGATATTCAGATGGGCCATGGTGCGTCGCCTTCCAATTCGAGCTCTCCGGACAAGCCAGAGCTTGGCGCGTGTGCAGGATCGTGAATGGGCGTCATGGCTCTATGGAGAATGTGGGAGCTTGAGGGATGCTCGCAGGGGGTTTGATGGTGTTGCCAGGAGAGGTTGTTTCATCGATGACAGTGATGTAGTTGTTACTGTGCGTTTGTCTAGGGCGGCCGATTCATTTCAGGTACCGGTGAGATCTCAATGCTGTCTGTACAAGATAATCATGTCACAGTGGGGTTGTCCACGCAGTTACTCGTACGGAGTAGGCCTGCAATATTGGACTGCTGAATGGTGAGGATATTTCTTTCCTGTGCAGCGTTTTGCCCTGGTGTGTTGTGAACAGAGTTAGTGATGGGTTTACTGCTTCATTTCTTTCGGGAATCATTCGATTTTCGAGGGAGTAAGTGTTGCCAGTTGCTGGCAGCACCACGTTCTAATGTGATTGGTAACTATCTGGTCGACACGTGTGTCCCGCGAAATTCACAAATAGAGTCTCTAATGTGGCCTTCAGCCTGAATTGTTTCCCTGGGCTCTTGCTTACATGTATGCTGATTGTGGCAGCATGGTGGACGCACACCATGTATTTGAAAACTGACCTCAGCGTGAGAAACAATCCGTATATCGTACGGCTAGTATGTCCCAGAATATGACGGGCTTTCAAAAGCATCGTCATATCGAGCGAAACACCCTGATACATATCTCATCCTATCGTACCGCACTATTTGCACAAGTCCATTCTTAGAACACTGAGGAAAGTATGCAGGTGGTTCATTCACTCTTGAGCCTGCAAGAGTATGTGGGTCATTTATCAAATACATGCTGCTCGCGTCCACCCTGCTGCCACATTCAGCATGCATGTAAGCATCAGGCGTGGCAGAGTTCAGGTTAAGGCCACCTTTGAGAATTTCTTCAGGGTAAAGACCACAATGGAGAATTTACCAAGACCCTTCTGCATGATACCGATGCCAGCTGATTACTTGCTGGACAAAAGACTTCATGGATAGAAACTGCTAGAGCGCCTCCTCCGGCGGTGAGGCAGGTGTTCATTGGGAAAAGAGCTGAGCCTTTATAGAGAGGAACACAACACTCCCATACAATATGGGTTATATGCACTAGGCACACTAGATACTAGCACACAAGCACACAAGAACACTTGCACACACCACACCTTACAAGTAGGTGGGCTTGGCCTTATATAGTCCTAGCCTTGAATCCTACTGGTCACTTGACCTTGAATCCTATTGGTTACTTGACCTTGCCCTTTACTTTTGGACTTTCTAGAAGATACTTTCTAGAAGATACTTTCTAGAAGATGCATGACTTTCAAGTATGTTATTTTAGGGCACTCTTCATAACCTGCTTTTAGGGCACTCTTCATAACATATTTTGATATGTTGTAATAAATCACTTCTAACACTCCCACTCAACATATCAAAATTATTCCCTTAGGCCTAGCATCTTGCTAAACCTAGCATGTTTTTCTAAAGTCAAGGCTTTGGTCAAAATATCTGCCGGCATGTCTCTGTTGGACAATACTCTAGCTTTACCTCTTTTGACTTTACCTTCTCTCTTATAAAGTGATGTTTCACTTGATGTGCTTGGTTCTAGCATGAAAAGTTGCATTCTTGGCTAAGAAGATGCAACCTTGATTGTCGTTGAAGATTGTTGTTGCTTCCTTTGCTTGAATCCCATCTCCTCTAGCAAGTTACGCAACCATATCGCCTCCATGACCGCAGAGCATGTTGCCATATATTCTCAGAGGATAGAGCCACGAGGTTGTCTCCTACTATTCCATGAAATGGCTCCCCATTCGGCATAAGCGCATATCCGATCGTAGACTTGCGACTATCAACATCTCCGCCCGAATCACAATATCCTACCACTCGGACTTCCTGCGATGCTGTTGATACACCAAATTCCAATGCTTTGTACCACTCAAGTACCTCATTATCCTCTTCACGGCTTGAAAGCTGTTGTCCGGGGTTAGCCATAAATTGACTTGCAACTCCACGCCTCTGCAATGTCGCCTTGTCCTCAGATAAATAGGTGAGGCATCCAACTGCGATAGAGAGTTTTATCTACCTTCTCCTTCTCTTCTTGTAGGACTCATCTCCTTTGAGAGCTTCTCATTAAGCACCATTGGTGTCTTCACAGCTTGCACTCTTGCATTCCAAAGCGCTTGAGGACATTCTCAACATATGTCCTTTGGCTCAAAGAGATCTTCTTGTTAGCCTCTCTCATTACTTCTATCCCTAGAAAGTAATGAAGTTCACCTAGATCCCTCATATCAAAACTATCATTAAGACTCTTCTTGTACTCTCTAAGAGCTCCAAATCATTGCAAACAAGGATTAGATCATCCACATAGACAGCAATGATCATCATGGACTCTCCCACTCTCTTCACATAGATGTTCCAATCTCCATTGGTTTTCTTGAAACCTCTAGCTTGGAAGAACTTGTCAATCTTAACATACCGGTAAGTGCAGTTGCTTAAGACCATAGAGTGCCTTTAGCAATTTACATACCTCACTTTCGCCCGGCACTTCATACCCTTCCGTTGGTTCATGTAGATCTCTTCTTCCAAATCTCCATTGAAACGCAGTTTGGACATCCATGTGATGTATCTCCGGATCCATGGTAGCGCTATTGCTAAGAGTATACGAATGGATGTTATCTTAGCAATGGGAGAAAGTGTCGGTGTAGTCAATACACGCTTGTGTATATCCCTTCCCACCAGCCTTGCTTTGTATCGCTCTATGCTCCCATCAGTTGTGCTTGATCTTGAACACCCATTTGGATCCTATGCACTTCCTTCCTTGGGGTAGAGGAGTGATTTCCCAAGTCTTGTTCTTGATAAGTGAGTTATACTCACTATCCGTGGCTTCTTTCCACTCCTTCGCCTTTGGCCCTTCCAAGGCTTCCTTCAAGCTTTGCGGCTCATCAAGATCCGCCAACATAGCCTCTTCGTACTTGCATGCATTCATGGACTCCAAAATTTTCTCGAAGGTTTCCATCGCCTTGATGATCTCGATCGGGTGACTCCTCTTGGATTCTTGATCTCGCTCCTCTTCATCATCCTCGATATCCGGGCTTCTCCACCTTCTATATCACCTTGTGGTAGAGGTTGCTCATGCTCGGGAACAGTTGAGCATGCTCAAGAGTAGGTTGCTCAAGAACCAAGTCTTGTGCTTCTTCACGCTCCTTCAACTCCTTGATGACAACTTGCGTTGCTCCCACTCCTTTGTTAGGTTCCACAACCTCATGAAAAACAACATCCTCGAAAATGATTTTCTTGGTTGTAGGGTTGTATAATCTATACCCTTTACCTCATCGAATACCCAAGCATGATGCACTGGATGCCTTTAGGATCCCACTTGGTTCGGTTTTGCTTTGGAACATGAGCATAAACCTCGAACCAAAGATCCTAAAATGACTCACGTTAGGTTTGACACTGACCATGCCTCCTCCGGTCATTCCAGTCTGACCTTGGTTGGAACTCTATTCAAAACATGAGTTCTGTAAGACCTCTCCCAAAACGTACCTCCAACCCACTTTGATGGAGCATGCACTTGGCCGCCTCCACTAGGCTCCTTAGCTTGCGCCCGCCACTCCATTTTGCTCCGGTGTGTGAGGAATTGTTAGTTGCCTCCGAATGCCATGCTCCTTGCAAAAGCTTTTGAATTGAGAAGAGATGTATTCTCCTCCATTGTCACTCCTAGTCTTGAGGCATTCTCCACTTTCGTTCTCCACCAAGGCTTTCCACTCCTTGAATGTCTTGAACACTTGGACTTCTCCTTCAAAAGGTATGTCCAACTCCTCCTTGTGAAGTCATCCACAAACACTAGAATGTAGCGGGCTCCTCCATGGGTAGGGTTCTTCATTGGTCCACACATCGGTGTGTACAAGTTCCAACGCCTTCTTTTCGGCGCTCCAATCCTTGGGAACTTGGTTCGGTGAAGCTTTCCCATCATGCACCCTTGGCACAATCGCGGCTCACCAATATCTTTCAAATCCAAGCCGGTCACCATTTGTTGATTCTTCATCATCTTGATGTTGTCCACTCCAGTGCCCCAAGCGTTGATGCCACAAATCTATTGACCCAGTGCTCTTAGGCGAGCTTGACACAAATGTGCAAGCTTGTTGATCACCTACGCACACACAACTTGTAGAGATTGCCTTCCGAACACCTCGAGCTATCACCTTGACATTAGGTGATTACGGTTGCTCGGGTTGGATCGACATCCTCGAGTTGAACACAATCTCATTCCGGTCGTGATTCTTGCTCGAAAGAAGATTCTTAAGACCAGCACATGGTGTACATCCTTGATTGTACCTTTGGATGGTCCTCCAGGGAGTTGAACTTTAATCACACCTCTTCCTTTGATCTCGTGTGACCTATTGTCTCCAAGCGCCACTTTATGCCCCGCCGGCATTTCTTCATAGCTTGAGAACCAAGGCCGATTGTAGGTGAAGTGTTGAGATGCTCCAGAGTCGAGGTACAAACTCTCATCCTTCTTTGATGGGAGTTGTCGTACTCTTTCTACGGTTGAGACAGCGAAAAGATGTTCTTCCTTCTCACTCACTTGATTGGCTTGTGACTCCTTTCCCTTCTTCTTCAAGTCAGCCAACCTTGTCCTACAATCCTTGGCATAGTGATTAGGCTTTTGCAATAATGGCAAGTACCCCACACCTTTTCTTCGCACCTTTTCTCCTTGATCCTTCTTGAGTTGGCTTGTGAAGTCTTCCCACGTGTTGTTCCCTTCTTTGAGAAGAGCACCGAGTCTCCATTCTCTTCTTTCTTGAAGGAATTCTCCAGCTCCTCTTGTAGGAGCAACCCAACCACCTCATCCAACGTTGGTGGTTGGTCGCTTGGACGCATCGCTACCGACGTTCTAAAGGCCAACACAAATTGCTTGTATGCGGATGGTAAGCTACTCAGCAACACCACGATAACCTTTCTTCAAGGTTTGACGTCCGCCGCCTTCATTTGATCCACCAAGTTCTTCAACTTGTTGACGTGTTGTTGAATGGTGTCACCCTCGACCATCTTGAAGTTGGCGAATTGTTGCTCCAACAACATCTCATTCACCAAGCTCTTCTTCTCATACGTGTTGCAGAGGGTCGTCCACGCCGCTTTTGATGTTGCACACTCACTCAATTGAGAGAGTATGTCATCGGACACATTGAGGAGAATCGCCGCCGTCCATCTTTCTCGGTGTCCACTTGGTGGGTGTTTCTCGAGGCCATTGTCGACAAACTTCCATAGTCCTCGATCGATGAGAAGCATCTTCAACTTCCACAATGTGAAGTTTGTGCCTCCAAACTTCTCCACTAGACGTGTCTCCATGCTTGTTGACGCCATGCCTAGTTTCCCTACAATTGATCTTGAAGACCAAAGCACCTCACTCACATGCACTACAAGATTAGTATCAAGACCTTTCCAATTGCACACAAGTTCTCACAAGCTCTAGGCTAAGAACTATGCAATAGGACTTGACTCAAGTAACAATGCAAGGGGCATTCTATAAGGCTCTTGAACATGGCTCTATTACCATAAAGGAAAAGAGCTTAGCGTTTATAGAGAGGGAACACAACACTCCCATACAATATGGGTTATATGCACTAGGCACACTAGAAACTAGCACACAAGCACACAAGAACACTTGCATACACCACACCTTACAAGTAGGTGGGCTTGGCCTTATATAGTCCTAGCCTTGGATCCTACTGGTCACTTGACCTTGAATCCTATTGGTTACTTGACCTTGCCCTTTACTTTTGGACTTTCTAGAAGATACTTTCTAGAAGATACTTTCTAGAAGATGCATGACTTTCAAGTATGTTATTTTTAGGGCACTCTTCATAACCTGCTTTTAGGGCACTCTTCATAACATATTTTGATATGTTGTAATAAATCACTTCTAACATGTTCAACTCGTAATGCGCATCTAACCAGCTTCCACATTTAGTATACATGTCAATACCAACAAACAAGCAACAAAAAAAGTGTTACCAACAGACACATTTGAATCGAAGTACTCACAAGCAGCTTCGACGTTGACCCTCTTTCGCTTTTCCAGACAGGTTACTTTGATGTCCTGCCCATCCACGACCTCAGATTACTCCTGATAGGCAGGATGTTCGCAGGGCTAAATGTTGGCAGCTTAATGCATAAATGCCATCATCTGGACACGTATCTTGTCGACGACCGCCTCTTCCATTGAGTGGTGGGCAACAGACCCTAAAGCTTCGATGCTGGAATGGGAGTACAAGAGGTGAAGCATGGTGAGTACAAGCAATCACAAAACCTACCTTTCTCGAATCTCAGCAAGAACTGACATCATCAGCAGGCACAAGAGTGGCAACTTTACTGGCTTTGCACATTCTAGTCAAGCTCGTAGCTAGAATTATTGGAATGTAAGCAAACTCATTGCCTTTGTTCATAGCTCCCTTATCAATCAGCTCCTAGTATGGCTAGAGAGAAGCAGCAAGCCTATACAGGACAAGGTGAAAAATTCTTCTCTCCTCGCTGATTAGCTCTTAACTTGCTTGTGCAGATTTGTCGCTGGCAGAGTTTTCGCAAGTTGCAACACAGCCAGTCCCAGACTCAGACTGGGAGAATTGGGACAGCACAAGTTGCCCTAACACATAGATTAGGATCCGGTGGCACTACTACTATGACACGAACACTGCCATTGATCCGGTGATGGGGACTCTGCAAGTAGGGCAAGGAATGGCCCGGTCCAGGGCCCGCTTCATACACGACTTGCACAACAGGAAATGAAAGCAAGGTAAGACGATGCTGTGCCTGGGCTCCACATAGCAGACCTTGCACATACTCTTCTCCCGCTCTGCCTCCAGATCCTGACGCAGCGTGTCCCTCTCGGACTCAAGTTCCACAATCTGATTCCGATGCGTATTCCTACGGGTCAGCGCATCCCTTCGCGCAAAGGCTATACCCTTTCGCAGCTCGGCGTTCTCGTCCTCCAGCCTCCGCCGCTCAGCAGCGACATGTACAGCGGCATCCCTTGCCTCTCTTCTTCCTCACCTTCTCCTTCTCCTCCTCCAAAATCTGTGGCAAGCTCATGCCGGCGGACGCGCGTACAGCAAACCCCTCCATCTTCAGCGACATCCCTTTTACCCAGTCACTGCATTGCCTGTCCTCGAGCGCTTCCCCGCCACATGCGACGCCGCCTGCATACAGGCACGCACCCGTGGACCCCGGCCCATCGTCTAGATTCCCCAATTCTGCACAAGACAAGTTACACAATGGCAATTTGTCTCTCCTCCGAAGTCGGAGTCGGTTTTGCATAAGGATCTCTAAACCTGGAGCCTCAGCTCTCTGCTCCTGACTGCGCTCCCGCTCTCTGCGCTCGTTTTGGATCACGTCGATCTTGCTGATGGCCTGCTTCTTCCTCCATGCGGCATTCGCGAGCACGGCTACCGAATCGTTTCTGGTTTGCCTGACCAATGCCGACAACTTCAATATCGCGGACGCACACCACAAAAGCCTTCCTGCTCCTGGAGCCTCTCCTCCAGCTCCTTGTCGGACACCTGCCTCAGGTCCGCAGCCAGCATAGCCTCCTCCTTAGCCTGCGTGTTCTCCTCCGGATCCTCAGCCAACCTAGCCACCTCCTCAGCCTGTCTAGCCTCCTCATCAGCCAGCCAAGCCTGGTACTCAGCGCGCCTACCCTCCTCCTCAGCCAGCCTAGCCGCCCTCGGAGCCTTCTCAACTACCTTGGGTAGCCTAGCCTGCAGCTTGTTCATAGCTAGCTCGGCCTCTGCGCATGCCTCAGCCGCCATAGCTGGCCTGGACACTTCCACACGTCCCGCCATTCTTCGCTACCAGCTTGCAGACCCAAGTGCGTTCACGCTCCCTTGCATGCAGAGGTGGAAGAGAACTTGGTTGGATGAGAATGACTTTGAGACACACATGGGAGCGTATTTATAATAAGAGCAAGCGTTGCTATACCCTAAAGCAAGGGCAGGGTACCGAGGCATCGTCCCACGCTGGCGGCTGGCCTTGATGATCGAATATCGAATATAAAATATCCAACCGGAACGGAGTATGCCATACAAACCAGCTCACGGCATGGCTTGGTTTATACTAGCGTGAAAGGTGAGGATACTGGGCTTTGCATCGTGGCTGCCAAGGAATGGCGGGTGAGAAGGAGGGTAACCTGGCTGACGATCTGATGCTGCTGAGCGACGACGAGCTGGAGGAGGAGTTCGAGGAGTAAAGTTGTGCGGCACTGTGAGACGAATTCTCAACAGGCCACGCACAGGCTGCAACTGATCCGCAACGAACGGACAAAGCGTGACGACAGGCGGAGGAACCTGGCTGCGTCCCTTGAGCTCTTGTCCTACGAGGAGCTGCTGGAAAGCCTGAGGAGGAAAGAAGTTCTGCTTGACGCGAAGACAGAACTTCTGCTTTGCGCGGAGGAAGAAGTGACAAGCTGTGTCAGAAACGAACCCAAAAGGGTGCAAACAAACACAAAGCGTTGTACACACTGACCAAGAACCAACAGCAGACCAATCTCCGAGTCATCCGCACCGAGCGCAGGGAGCATGAGCTTATTAGAGAGCGTGAAGGGATTGAGCGTCCAGAAGGCTCTGGAACGCGGGCGGGACCCACGGAAGTGGAGGAGGGAAAGAGAGAGAGCAGCCAAGCGGCGGAGGATGACGGAGGACATGGAGGCAACGGATCCGGATGCGGGTTTCGCTGCCGAGCTGCAGAGATTGGAGGAGGAGAAGGAGGCCTGGGATGCGGTGAGGGCGACAAGGGATTTGGCTGTCTGTACCAAACTGTGGAGGCTGCTGGAGGAGAACTCTTGGTTGCGGGCAGCTGTCGCCTTCCTTGAGTCGGACAGGAACGAGATGCGTGAGTACCTGGAGGAAGAGCAGGAGAAGATTATGTGCACGATCTGCTGGGAGCAGGCCAGGACACCGTCATCGTACCTTGCCGTCATTTCCTGTATTGCAACTCCTGCACGCAGCAGATGGGTGATTGCCCTGTTTGCAGAGTCCTGATCACCGGAACAATGGTCTCGTCTGTGCGCTAATAGTGCTGCTGCTGCTGTTCCAATTTCCAATTTGGGCCAGGAAAGAAGAGGCAAGCGACAAGAGTGGACACGCGAGGGAGCATGCAACAAACGGGAGAAATTAAAAGAAAAGAAAATTTCACCTTGTCCTCTATAGCTGCCTGTTGCTCCTTCCAGCTAGTCTTGGTACATACTGGTTTTTAGTACAGAGGAAAGCTGGTTGATCAAGGTAGCTATGAACAAAGGTAGACAGGTTTGCTGACATTGGCCTTCTGTCCAGACGTGTCTGTGGACTTGAATACTTGTTTCTAGCTACGAGCTTGACTAGAATGTGCAAAGCCAGTAAAGTTGCCACCTTGTGCCTGCTGATAATGTCAGTTCTTGCTGAGATTCGGAAAGGTAGGTTTTGTGATTGCTGGCACTCACCATGCTTCACCTCTTGCCGTACTCACTCTGTTGTGAATTCCACCAAGCTTGTGGTGGAATTCACAACAGTTCCACCACACGGATATAATGGCGAAGTCGGGACCCGTCCATGGCTTCTCAGGGAGAAGGAAATTGGTACCCATTTCGATAACATGATCTTTCATGACATCAGGGTCCGGCTGCCTGTGAAAGGGAACAACATGCTCACGAAAGTCGGCGCGTGGGGAAGGGAAGTGCAATGATTTTGCAGATATAACCCATAGTGTTTTTCCAAAAGTAAAGGCAGGGTATAACAAATTTTTTCTCACCTTCGGCAGCAGCTGGAAGGGGTGAGCGCCCTTCTATGACCCAAGCGGGGGCTAGTGGGGATCTGTGGACTCGGGCGATCTGCCGGCTCGGGTTGAACGTGTTGTGTCCGTGATGTGTCCGATCCAAGTCGGGAGTTGGGTGACAGACCTCTCCGAAGGGATGAGGTCTGGCGCTCGTTAGAGTGGGGGGACTGCGTGAGGCGGGCAACCGAGCAGCGACAACCCTCCCCTCTCGGCAGTGGAGGGATAACATAGCATGACGACATCCCGATCAACCTTCCGACCGACAACCTGTGGACCTCCCCACCCACCGTCACTTTTATGGCAACCCCACTCACTTTTATGGCAACCGCGGTACGGTTATCTATCTGGGTGAGATGCAAATGGCCTTTGTTTGCATGTTGGTAGCACCTGTGGCATTTTCACGCGTTAGTTTCAGGAAGTAATCAGCTGCCATCCGTATCATGCAGAAGGGGTTTGAGAAATTCTCCATTGTGGCCTTTACCTGAAGAAATTCTCAAAGGTGGTGGCCTTAACCCTGAACTCTTTGCCAGGCCTGATGCTTACATGCATGCTGAATGTGGGAGCAGGGTGGCCCAGCATTTGATAAATTACACGGCTCACTCCTAAAAATCAGCATGTCTCGTACAGACAAGGGAGGGATGCCCGTGTGTTGTTCTTTCCTCGCTTCGCACAGGTCCGTGAAATCGAACAGATCAAACGAGAATAAAACACACATACAAAACAACATCGTGATTTAGCAGAAACTGCTAAGAGCGCCTCCAGTGCGGTGAGACAGGGTGTTCGGCTAATGCGCATCAACCCAGCTTCCACATCTAGTATACATGTCAATACCAACAAACAAGCAACAACAAAAGTGTTACCAGCAGACACATTTGAATCGGAGCACGCACAAGCAGCTTCGACGTTGACCCTCCCTCTCGGCAGTGGAGGGATAACATAGCATGACGACATCCCGATCAACCTTCCGACCGACAACCCGTGGACCTCTCCCCACCCACCGTCACTTTTATGGCAACCCCACCGTCACTTTTATGGCAACCGCGGTACGGTTATCTATCTGGGTGAGATGCAAATGGCCTTTGTTTGCATGTTGGTAGCACCCGTGGCATTTTCACGCGTTAGTTTCAGGAAGTAATCAGCTGCCATCCGTATCATGCAGAAGGGGTTTGAGAAATTCTCCATTGTGGCCTTTACCTGAAGAAATTCTCAAAGGTGGTGGCCTTAACCCTGAACTCTTTGCCAGGCCTGATGCTTACATGCATGCTGAATGTGGGAGCAGGGTGGCCCAGCATTTGATAAATTACACGGCTCACTCCTAAAAATCAGCATGTCTCGTACAGACAAGGAGGGATGCCCGTGTGTTGTTCTTTCCTCGCTTCGCACAGGTCCGTGAAATCGAACAGATCAAACGAGAATAAAACACACATACAAAACAACATCGTGATTTAGCAGAAACTGCTAAGAGCGCCTCCAGTGCGGTGAGACAGGGTGTTCGGCTAATGCGCATCAACCCAGCTTCCACATCTAGTATACATGTCAATACCAACAAACAAGCAACAACAAAAGTGTTACCAGCAGACACATTTGAATCGGAGCACGCACAAGCAGCTTCGACGTTGACCCTCCTTCCCTTTTGCACACATGTTACTTTGATGTCCTGCCCGTCCACGACCTCAGATTACTCCTGATGGGCAGGATGTTGGCAGGGCTAAATGTTGCATACATGTGAGCAAGAGTCCAGGGAAACAATTCAGGCTGAAGGCCACATTAGAGACTTTGTGAATTTCTCGGGACATACGTGTCGACCAGATAGTTACCAATAACATTAAAACGTGGTGCTGCCAGCAACTGGCAACACTTCCTCCTCGAAAATCGAATGATTCCCGAAACAAATGAAGCAGTAAACCCATCACTAACTCAGTTCACAACAGACCAGGGCAAAACGCTGAACAGGAAAGAAATATCGTTACCATTCAGTAGTTGCAGGCCTGCTGCGTACAAGCAACTGCGTAGACAACCCCACTGTGACATGATTATCTTGTACAGACAGCATTGAGATCTCACCGGTACCTGAAATGAATCGGCCGCCCTAGTAAATCGCACAGTAACGACTACATCACTGTCATCGATGAAACAACCTCTCCTGGCAACTCCATCAAACCCCTGCGAGCATCCCTCAAGCTCCCACATTCTCCATCGAGCCATGACGCCCATTCACGATCCTGCACACGCCAGGCTCTGGCTTGTCCGGAGAGCTCGGATTGGAAGGTGACGCACCATGGCCCATCTGAATATCCAAAGAAACGAGCTGCCCATCAACACAACCTCCCTTGGGCAGGCTGTTTAACCACCGGACCTGCCCTTACGCTGGAAGGCAAACGAACGCGAGCGCGTCTCCGAGTCACATGAGCCACTCGAACCGTTAGATTCAGCACAAAGGTGACGACTACTGAATGGCAGGTACTAACACACAAGCACACTTGCACACACCACACCCTACACCTAGCTGGGCTTGGCCTTACATAGTACTCAGCCTTGAATTCTATTGGTCTGTTGATTTTTCATGTGCTTGAATCCATCACTTGGCTTTACCATCTCTTGGGCTTTCTAGAAGATACATGAGTTTCTAGAAGGTATACATATTTGTAATTTTAGCGCACTCTTCATAACCTATTTTTAGGGCACTCTTCATAACCTATTTTGATATGTGGTACCAAATTATTTCTAACACTCCCACTCAACATATCAAAATTATTCCCTTAGGTCTAGTATCCCTACGCTCCTTGCGCATCGCTTGATGCTTGGCCTCAGCCTAGTTCTTGGGCGCAAAAGCCTTCCAGCCATTTGTTGACTCCAATGCCGAGAGAAGTTGTTTCTGCTCCTCGAGCCTCTCCACCAAAGAACTCGCTGGATGAGCCTTGGGCGTGAAATCCTCTCGCTGCCACGCCCGAGCGCCCTTGTAAATTAGTTGAAGCTTGTTCGTGTCCTGCTCCTTCTTCAATATGGTTCCTCCTCTCCTCTCTTGTGTAGCCAAGACCGCTAAATTGCTCTTGTTCGCCTCCTCTCCCAACGCGACAAAATTTTTTCCCCGCCTCGACCTCCCTCCTCCTCCCCGATGCTCCTTTAGCTCATCGTCACCTGTGCCTTTAATCTCCACAATGTACTTATGTTTCCATACCCATAGAGTGTTCTCCTCCAACTCCTCGTCGAGTTCAAGTTCGCAGGCAGATTCACCTCCCCTTCACCTACTATTCCTTTGCAGCAGCGATGCAGAGCCCAAAAGTATCACGCATTCTCTTTAAAAAATGTCACGCTGCGATGGTTACATATTACAATCGCTATATATTACAGTCCACTACTTATTGCGATCGCTTCACACGATTAAAAGCTTATATAGGTATATACATACATTAATTAAGTATACTGGTAGTTGACAAAGAACCAGACACACATGAAATTACCAGGAACCCGAAATTGACATGCCTAGTAGCCGCAAGGATTCAAAGGACTTTTAAATAAAATAATAAGAATTAATTTTGAGGTTTTTATTAATGGTCGGATGAATTTAGAGACTGATTTTTATATTCTGTATGATGAGTTTAGAGAATGATCTAGACCATAAGGCATCATGCTTTAATTAATGGTCCGATGAGTTTAGAGAATGATCTAGATCATAAGGCATCCTCTTTTGATCCAATGTCTCATGACCTTAGAGAGTGATCTAGATGATGAGGCCTCCTCTCATCCGTTGTCCCCATGTTTTAGATCATGAGAAGTCCTGTTAAGTGGGGAATAATTTAATGGAAGGGGCATGCGCCTTAGGTATGGGCTTAGTCTCGAGTATGCAAAGACTTGTTAGAACAGGCCATGGTGTTTGATCTTAGAAGCTAGAGGAACTGGAAGGCTCAACTTGGGTCCGGTACAAGAACCCAAAGCCCATATTCGTGAGGCAATTGGTGTAGAAGCAGCTTGAGAGAGAGAGCGTGAGAATCGACCTCCGAATCACCGGATCCAAGTCTCTCGGATCGAACCCACATATTTCCACGTGGGATAAGTGTGGCCACCGGGCTAGCTGGGTGACCGGAGCGAACCCACCACAGTTTTGAAAAAGCAAGTTTCCTTGCTGGAGGACAAGCAGCTAGGCATCACTGTCTTTCCTTGTCACAAATAGCGCCGTAGCTTGTATGATTTTTAGTGGTGTTTGTTTGCATGCATGAGTGTATGTGAGAGGTTGAGTGGCACATCAGCCTTCTTACAAGAAGAAGAAAGGCCTAACCTCGCTTAGTTTTGTAGGTCCGGCTGAACCAGTAGTCTTGAGCGAGAGCCTGGAGGAGGTTAGAACCAAGATCCATACCCACATCCCATGTGCACTCTTCATGACCTCTTTTGATATCATGTTGTACTTAATCATTTCTAACATCTTGGGGCACCGTCCTCACTCATGTGTGGCCTCGGAGTGAGATTACTTATTTTATAAAGGTGGCCTTGAGGCGAGATTACTTGTTTTATAAAGATAAAACAAATCATCAGTAACTACCTCATTTCCGCACTGTGGGGTATTGACCCGAGTAGATAGAGGTAGGTAGAGAAAGGTTCCTACCTAGTTTGAAAGATTACTAGATATATTATTTTTATATTAAATATTTGATTTATTCTCACTTCACCTCCCTTCGCTCTCTCACGACGCTTGAGGGTCACACTCGGACCCTCTATATCTATGTACCTCTATATACCTACCGAGGTCAGGTGACCATCATCTATGATTGGAGGTCTCATTGCTTTGTTAGACTTCAAAGCTTGGAGTCCAAAAGAAGAAGAAATAAATGCAACTCAAAAGAAGAAGAAATGTATTATAGTTAATCCACTAATTATACAAGGACAAATGACGAGATATCATGGGACTAAAATGAAACAATTTACGTATGTTGGAACAAAAATGTAGAACTAGTTACCAACCACTCATAATATATAATTTTAATAGATTCAATTTTGAAAGATAAAATCTTCATATCAATTTATAATATTCCAAGTCACCGTCCCCGCCTTCATGTTATAGGTTAATGGGTTAATGATTATCGAGAACTTATCAAAGCCTCATACTATATATGGAGGGTTCACATCAATTAATGCATCCTTGTTTTGTCTTCCCTCTTATTTTTTATCCAATTAAGGAAAAACTAAATCTCGAATACAAGTATCGTTATACAAACACATTTCACGGAGGATCGGCACACATCAAGGAAGCATTTGGAGAAATTGGAACATAATCATTCAATCTTCCAAGTGCGAGGATACTTGCGTTTGCAATCGCGGTCGTGGTCAAAACGTCATATTTAAATTCAGATTCCGTCATATTTTAATTCTAATACATCAAATTTGTTAATGTATTGCATGTCTGACTTGCATGCAGGCCTGCTGAGGATACTCTACATTGACATTGCCGCTTCTGAGGAATGGCGGATGAAGTGGAGGTGAACTTGGCTGCGAACTTGAAGTTGTTGTGCAGCCGAATTGCGTGGAGATGTTGAGGAGCGGTCAAAAGTTACTGGAATGGGAGTCGAGATGGTCTTGGGTGGGTCGGACGAGTTGGCCAATGCGAAGCAAGCAATGGACAAGCTTCATCTTATCCACACCGAACTCAAAGAGCGTGAGACAAGTCGGTGGTGCCTGGCTGCATCCCTTAAGCTCATGTCCGATCAAGAGTTGCTGGAAAGCCTTGAGGAGCAAAAAAACAATTTCAAGCTCGAAGAGCAAAAAGAAACTATTTGGGGCATGGGGATCTCCGCTTTCCAAAAGAAAGCCAAAGAGAAAGCTAAATTAAGGAAAATGGAAGCTAAGGATAGAATTGTAATCCAACGAGCGCAGAGCGTGAAGATAGAGCTTGAAAAGATTATTCAACCTCCGGTTCGCCTCCCTTCCTTTGCAAAATGGACTAGCACTCGAATGAGCTGAGACAATGTCATAAACTTGTGCTTGCGTTATGTAATTGGTGAATCTAGAAGACCCAACATGACGGGGCCACAAAATTGGTGAATCAAAAGGCCCAGGCGGAGCCTCTGGGAGAGAGAAGAAGAGCAAAGGTGTGAAGAGGAGGAGAGAGAAGAAGAGCAAAGGTGTGAAGAGGAGGAAAACGCTAAATCGAGAGGCAAGAGATTTGGCTTTCCTTGCTAGGATCCGGGAAGGGTGGAGAGAGAGGGGCCCTCTAGATGCCCTTGAGAGTTTTACAAGAAAACATTATGTTTTATTGAGGATATCATTTCCAGGCAAAGTTTGAAGGAGGAGAGGAAGCAAGGGATATGGCCGTCACTACCACACTCGACGCTAGAGGAGGAAAACGCTAAAGAGAGAGACCTTAGACTCACTTGAGTCCGACAGGAGACTCTACTTGAGGACCTCAAGGCAATGCTCGGAGAGTTAGAACCATATATAATCGAATAATCGCTTTGAGCAAGCCAGAATACATTATCTTACCTTGCAATCATCTCTACTTTGCAACAAGTGCAGCATGAGACATGATGCGTGCCCCACTTGTGGACTTCCCATCAACGGGACAATGGACTTGTATGTGCCATAATATATAGTGCTCATGCTATTGTCCCAATATTTTTGAGATTGGGAGCCACTGTGTGTTGAAACCCTCATGCAATATCACCCGAGATTACTCTTGTATAAAGTAGTAAATGATTGGAACATCATAGAACAAAGTAGACGAGAGTAGGAAGGGAATAGTATGTAGACTATTAAATAGCCTATAGGAAGGGAATAGTATGTAGACTATTATATAGCCTTTTACTTCATGTGTAATTTTTCACAACCTTTTAGGTCCTTAAATAGTCCACTCACATCTTATCGACATAAGTTGGAAAGTCATCAAATAAGTCTCCAACCTTATGTATCTCCTATATGCATCTCTTATATGTCTTATAGTCGCCGCTTTATATATCGCTATTATATATGACTTGTAGTATTGCCACCATTATATATTGCTATCAAATCTATTATGTGCTCAATTAAGGAGGAAAAGAACTCAATCGAAACTTGATCCCCGGGTCAAAAATAGATCGCCTAAGCGAAACCCGTGATAGGGTGTAAGGCGCTCTAAATGGAAGGAACCCACCTTCCTAGCAATAGAGAATATGACGTCCGGACGGCATCATGCGTGAGCGATCGCCCACTTGGGATGAGCCAAGTGTGTCCCAAAGTCATTGAGAGGGGCCGCAGAAGTTGAAAGAGAGCAAGCTAGAGGATGGACCAAGCTCGAGCGAAAATGCATCATGGATGGAAAAAGTTGCCGTGTGATATGGAACTGAATCGGGTCGAGCCGGTGAACCCGCCCTTCCCCGAGCAAGAGTGGAGACAGGCCCAGTGAGCCTAGGAATGGCGGAATCTCGAGGAGGGCCAACCGCCCTGCCTGACTGCTTCTCCGTGAGGGACGCTGCCCCGGTGCCCAACCTCGGAAGCGAGGAAAAGACGCATGGCAACCCTTGTCTCGGAGGATAAAGAGTCCTGCTAATCTTAGCAAGGCCTACATGGGAAAAGTCCCCTGCTCAACGTCCGCGACAAAAGCCTCAGGATATGTGAATACAAAATTAAGAAACGGAGGACAAGATGGGGTAGAGAGCCCAGCTCCTAAGAAAGCCTCTAGCCCAGAGGCCTCGTGGCCAGCAAACCAATGCCTCCAAAAGCAACGGGAAGGAACGCTCAAGATCCCCGGGTCAAAAATAGATCTAAGCGAAACCCCGTTGAGTGTGCTCTCTAAATGGAAGGAACCCACCTTCCCTAGCAATAGAATATGACGTCCGGACGGCATCATGCGTAGCGATCGCCGCCCACTTGGGATGAGCCAAGTGTGTCCCAAAGTCATTGAGAGGGGCCTCGCAGCAAGTTGAAAGAGCAAGCTAGAGGATGGACCAAGCTCGAGCGAAAATGCATCGCGATGGAAAAAGTTGCCGTGTGATATGGACGCTGAATCGGGTCGAGCAGGCGTGAACCGCCCCCCGAGCAAGAGTGAGGCAGGCAGGTGAGCCTAGGAATGGCGGAATCTCGGAGGAGGGCCAATAGCCCGCCTGCACTGTCTTTCTCCGGAGGGGCCTGAAGCCCCGGTGCCCAACCTCGGGAAGCGAGGAAAAAGGCATGGCAACCCTTGTCTCGGAGGATAAAGAGTCCTGGCTAATCTTAGCAAGGCCTACATGGGAAAAGTCCCCTGCTCAACGTCCGCGACAAAAGCCTCCGAGGATATGTGAATACAAAATTAAGAAACGGAGGACAAGATGGGGTAGAGAGCCCAGCTCCTAAGAAAGCCTCTAGCCCAGAGGCCTCGTGGCCAGCAAACCAATGCCTCCAAAAGCAACGGAAGGAACGCGCCGTCAAGATCCCCGGCCGCACACTCAAGGTGCCCGGGCCGATGATGTCGCCTAAAACCCCGCATAAGCCACTTGTCGAAATTCCTTAGGCTAGATAAGAATACCGGGAGGGGCAACCGTCGGAGAAGGTACCACAGGCCGGAGTGCAAAACAAAGGAGAGGATCCCAAATGCCACTTGCGGGTCTCCTAGTTGAGAAAGGTCGCCGATGTGCGCTAAATCCTCAGCCAAAGTCGCGTCCACATAATCCTGGGTGAAGGCAGGAGGCCCAATCGGGACACCAAGAACCCGAAGCCCCGGCAGAGAAGCAATATCCCCCTCCGGATACCGAAGAAAGGGCACAACGCCAGAGGGAGACCAAACCTTACACTTAATGATTTTAACCTTCAAATCGAGGCAGATAGCTCTAAAACGAAAAAATCAAATGCCACCTTAAACTTGTCTTTAGCCCCGAGGATATGGATATCATCGGCCACAGACGGATACAAACATTCTCACACTGAAGAGGCAGTTGAAGACAAAGCCCTGAAATGCACCATGGCAACAAGAGCACCCCCTAGGGGGCCACCTTACCTAGTGCCCGTCGCCGAGCTCAGCACAGAAACCCCTTCCACCGAGGGGCCATGCTGATAATAGAGGTTGGAAGGAGACCCATATGCTCAATTAGAGAGATGAAGTTTTGGTAGAAGAAGTGCCATAGCTTTTATGTCTAGAAGTTTGAGCCAGTTCAAAAATTGTAATGGGGGCCTTTTTCAAAGATAGGAGTTGCCTTTGTACCTCTTATTGTTTTCCTTGTACATGGTGTAATGATAATAATGGTCAATTGGTGGGCCTAGAAGCCTCTAATTGTTTTCCTTGTACATGGTGTGATGACGGCGAGTTAAGGCTAGGTGGGCCTAGAAGCCTCTTGCCTCCAGTTGTGGTAGAGTTTTGAGAGTGCCTACTTTGCATTGGTTTTAGTTATATCATGCAATAGAGTCCGGTCATTTACATCTCCTATGTTGACCCCTTGTTACATATATAATCCCAACCCGTACGTGCCTATTTCTACTCCACCAAGGGCGTTGCTATGAACTATTACCATTAACGAACCGCTCTTTGTCTAGGCTGGAGACTCTCACAATTCTTAGATAACTCGCAGGCAACCCAAGTTCCTCTATTACCTGTTCTAACAAATCTTTGCGTAGTTCTTTGATAACCGAGGAACCCAAGTTCCTCCATTGCCTATTCTAACTAATCTTTAGTACATACGATGCCCCTCCCATTAAACTATTCCCCATTTAACAGGACTCCTCATGATCTAAAACACTTTTTAACACATCGACATGCCTAGTAGCCGCAAGGATTCAAAGGACTTTTAAATAAAATAATAAGAATTACTTTTGAGGTTTTAATTAATGGTCCGATGAGTTTAGAGAGTGATTTTGATATATGTCCAAGCGAGATGGGGAATCCCATCTACCCAAGACCGAGGAGGAACAACCCAAAAGGGCTAATAGTAAAGGGAAGTCCTAGTCCTCAGATGCCTTTCCCATAACTACCCTGCACCATGGATATCGTGATCGGGGATGATGGAGGGCCTACCTATCACCGGTGCCAAGAAGCCGCTAGTCCTGCGCATGTAGCCATCCTATAAGCAGTTAGCCAGCGTCATAGGCTATGGAAAGGGAGAAAGCCCTGCAGACCATTTTGATATATTGTATGATGAGTTTAGAGAATGATCTAGATCATAAGGCATCGTGCTTTAATTAATGGTCTAATGAGTTTTAGAGAGTGATGTTTGACATGTTGTATAATGAGTTTAAAGTTCCGGTTCCTTGTAATTGCATGTCGGTTTTCTCGGTATATATAATTAATGTATATATATACCTATATAAGCTTTTAATCCCTGTGAAGCGATGGCAATAGGTAATGATGACGTAATATATAGCGATTGTAATATGTAACCGTGGCAGCGTGACATTTTTAAGAGAATGCGTGACATTTTGGGATGCATCGGCGTGATCACGTGAGGAGAATAAGCGCGGAGTGAAGGAGGCGAATCACTGCGAACTTGAAGTCAGCCTACGAGGAGTTGGAGGAGAACACTGTGGGTATGGAAACACTAGTACTGAGGAGATTAAGGGCTGGGTGACGAGTGAAGGAGCACTGGAGTATGAGGAGGGAGGTCGAGGAGGCGGGAAAAAAGTGTATCATTGGGAGAGGCTGGCCGAACAAGGGCAATTTCTGTCTTGGCTACACAAGAGGAGAGGTGGGGGAGCCATATTGAAGACGGAGGCCACGAACAAGCTTCAACTCATTAGCTGGGCGTGGCAGGGGAGGGATTGCTGCCCTCCAGCCGGCAACTGTCAGCGGTGGTGGAGAGGCTCAAGGCAGAGCAACTTCTCTTGGTTTGAGACGGCCTGGAAGTCTTTTGCCCAAGAGCCAGTGAGGCCAAGCTTCAAGCGATCCGCAAGGAGCGTGGGGGAGGCTCAACCATGAGCCGAGTCGACCTTCCAAAAGAAAGTGGCATGAGATGGCGGATGTTCTCGGTTTGCAAATTTATAGCTCTCTTCATACGCTCTCAAAGGAGAGTCGACCTTCCAAAAGAAAGTGGCATGAGATGGCGGATGTTCTCGGTTTGCAAATTTATAGCTCTCTTCATCGCTTCAAAGGAGAGTCGACGCCATTAAGGTTTGCCGCCCTCCTTGAGCTTGTGCGTGCGAGCATGTCTCTCTTGCAGGCGTCGCAATGCTTCTTGCATGCGTGAGGAGAGTGGGAAATTAGAGAGGCAAGGTAAGGCAAGGGATGACGCTTATTGCGGAGATGGATGGACTCAACTCTTGCTTTTTGGCCATGGCGGAGCTGGAGAAGGTAAGAAATCGACAGAAGAAAGGTGACACTGTTGGAGGAACGGAGGTAGGTGTCGGTGCCAAAGTGGGAGCTTGAGGAGGACAACAAGCCGCCGAGAATGCCCAACGACGGCTTAGCCTTGAAGTGAATCGAATGACTGGAGGCGAGCAGAGAAAATCAAACTCCGCCAGCATCTGCGAAAATGGGACGACACCAGAAGGGAAGAGCTAAGCAACAAGGGAGAGAAGATTTTTTTTCAGGCACTTCCCTCTCCCGCCTAATTAGAGTACGGGTTTTGTATCGAAAGGAGAGTCGTTGATCATGTGAAGGTCGCATATGGACCGGATCGATTGTTCAGAATGGATTGAATCATAAGCATTGAGAAGTGCTCAAATACACAAGGGCTGTGCCCAAGCATCATGTGTTGTAAACGCCACGTGACGTTTCGTTATATGCCTATTAAGTTACGCTTTATGTGAATCGTGCCCTAAGGGCTAGGTGCTACATGCTAACACTCCCACTTAGCGCCTAGCTCTTAGGTTTTATGACCTTTCTTAAGCTATTATATATGTGTAAGCTTCTTAATCCCATGTTGAAGGAATGTTCTTGGTGCTTCACTTCTTTGAGTGCCTTTGTTAGCACATCTGTCATCATCTCCAGTTAGGCGTGAGTAAATTTGCGATCGCTCACGACTTGTCTTATAAAATGAAATTGTACCTCCACGTGTTTCGTTCGGTGGAATTTTGAGTATAGGTTAGCGAAATAGCCCCACGATTGTCGCAATGCAAGGGTCTTGGTATTTCTTTGGATTTCTCCTAACTCTGCGAGCTCGTAAAACAGTCCTTCCTTGCATGCGTGGGTTAAGGAGGCGATTACTCCATTGAGTGAGGCTTTGTTGCCGTTTCTTTGCTCGACTTTTCTATCCACTTGAGACAAGACAGCTTATGCTCTTTCTGTTGTCTGATGCCCGTCGGCTCATTGGTTCTCGAGTTGTAGATGTTGGTCCTGGATTTGAGAATGATAAAGTAATCCCATATCCGGGGTTGCTCTCAAATATCAAGATCCTCTTTCTTGCCTTCAATGAACTTGAGTAGGAGCGGATAAGAACTTAGATAAAGCTCCCGAAAATGCAAGGTCCGGTCTAGTGCACCATTAAATACATTAAACTTCCGAGGCGGAAGGTAAGGCACCTCGTCGTGCTATGATCATTGGCATCATATTCTTGTTCATCATCCTCGCTTAGCTTTTAGTTAGTTTCCATGGGTGTAGAAATAGGCTTAGAATCTATCATTTTGTATTTAACTAAAATCTCTTGTATGTATTTAGGCGATGGATGAATAAACTTCTAGCTTTCTATCTCTAACAATTTGAATACCTAGGCAAAAGGAAAGCTCTCGACATGTGGTCATTGAGAATCGCTCGGGCATTTTACGAGTGTTTTCTAGGACGTGCTTTGAGTTAGACATTAGTACGATATCATCAACGTGGGCGCCTAGAACAATAAAATGACCATTAAGTCTATTGATATAGATATTGCTATCCGAGCTTAGTCTAGTGAAGCCCAGTCCCGAAGGGTGACATCTAATTTTCATACCATTCAAGAGCACTTTGTTTTGAGGTCAGAAGTTTGTCATCCAGCTCCTAAAGTGCATGGTATGTTGATCCACTGGTCGCCCCTACATTCAAGTCCAAGAAATTTTAATAGTGTGCAGTGTGCATAATGTATTGAGGCATATATGTGTACTGTTGTTTCCAAGCTTCTACATCTCTACGATTTCTTCGGGCGTTTACGACCTCATGGATTGCATGAGGATGTTTTTAACTGTTGGTTTTTATCTTCCCACTCCTCTTTCTCTCTGCGTGGCGGTGGATGCTGGTTGTGCTTGACGTGAGGGTTTCCAACGCCACCAACGAGGCCCATAGCTTACGCTCTTTCAAAATTTCAGAATGCGAAATTTCCAAAGCAATAAATTGTCTTGTTGGCGTCGGCGGTCCTCTTCGACAGTGATGGAGGATGTGGCCATTGTGGTAAGTGCTATAGATTGGCTGCTTAGAGGGTGATAACGTGCCTAAGTATACATGTGGTTTCTACTTGGAGGTGAGTAGAATTTTATAAAGTCCGCAAGTGGTATTGGGAGGCATATTGGCCTCTAAGTGCTGCAGTTTGAATGATGTTGTTTTGAAATTCTCCAATTTCGTGTTGGAGGCAAGATGTAGAGGTTGTCCGTGAGCTGGCACTTTGAGGAGGCGCTTTGTCAGAGAGGTTTTGTAGGTGCATATTATGGATTCCTTAACTTGTCTGGATCAATTGGGGTGTGCACATCAATCGTAGTTGTAAACCGCCGATCATTGTGTGTTGTTTGGTACCTTTTATTGTGTGTAGAGAAAAGAGAGGTGTACGTATGCCCAATCATAGTCACGTGGGTCGACAAAGCCTCTCAAGTATAGTTCTTCAGCAATTACAAGAAGCACGGAGTGGATCCGGGCATAGTGCCATAGGTTTCCTTCGCTTCCTTAGCGCCGCTTCTCTGGCTTCTTTGAATTTCCGGTTTGAGCAATTCTATTTGCTCTTGAGCATCTGGCCTCCTGCGTAAGCCCGGCATGCTTATAGATATTTATGTCTCATTGTTATGTCAGATATCGTGCGGTGGCGCTCGATACCATGTGAAGGTCGCATATGGACCGGATCGATTGTTCAGAATGGATTGAATCATAAGCATGGCGAGCGTAGTGCTCAAATACACAAGGGCTGTGCCTGCCGCCATGTGTTGTAACCGCCACGCGTTTCGTTATGTGCCTATTAAGTTCGCTTATGTGAATCGTGCCCTAAGGGCTAGGGTGCTACATAATACGCTAATGATCAAGGTAGCCAGTTTCGACATTGGACCTATTGTATGATTAATTCTTTGCATACATGTCTCCGGCTTTGAATAAATTAGGACCTTTGAATGTGGCGGCGGTGTGAAGGCACATGGATTTCACGGAAGCGTAGAACAAAAGTGTATGAAATGAAAAGTGAACAACGACAATGTTTGAAGAGCATATAAAAGTAGTTATTAAAACTGAATCTAAGATGCCTATTCATATCATAGTAACTTAAGTAATGATTAAAGTATAATCTTCAAACGTGCCCTAACTAGGGCTCTAATAGCCATAACTCTACACTCCCACTCACGCTTGAAGCAACATGAATGAGACTAACAATCTAACACGTCCAGTTCACTCTTGATAAGAACATAAATGTATAGCAAGTTAGCGTATGCGTAAGAGCTCCCACTTAAGATGAACCATTTGATAAGTCCACAAGGCCTAAAGCAGAGAAATCTGGTGTGGCCTTGGATAAACCTTTGTAAATATATCCTCACGGTTCTCCTCGTTGGGATGTACTCAATAGTTACCGATGCTCGGAGACTAGCCGTCTAATAAAATGATGATAAACGCCATATGCTTAGTCCGAGCATGGTACTTGGCATTCTTGGTTAAAGCTATTGTCACATATTGTCGCAATGCAACAAGGTAGGTGAGTCCCGAGCTTGATCCATCTCCGCTAATAAGGACCTTCCTAGCAATGTTCCTTGCCCGCAAGTGTTAAGGAAGCATACTCACTCTCAGTTGAGCTAAGAGACACACTCAGTAGAGAGTCCCAATGTCCTTCATCTTGTACTTGGAACTAAGAGTGGTCTTCACTGTTGATAATAACTCCTGGCTATTAGTAGCAATTATGATGTCGTCCACATATAAAGCAATAATAACCAGCTTTCCATCTTTATGAGAAATATACATTCTCATAATTACAACGAACAAAGCCAATCTCGATAAGGGTACCATCAATATCAACATACCACTTCAAAGGAGATTGCTTGAGTCCATAAATACACCTTAAGAGTCTACAAACTAAGTCCTTTGTTTTAGGATCTATAAACCCTTCGGGTTGTTCCATGTAAATTAGCTCCTCTAATTTACCATATAGAAAAGCAGTTGTAACATCCATTTGTTGTAAGTCTAAATCTAACTCAACTGCTAATGCTAACAAGTATCTTATAGTCTGCAACTTAACTACAGGCGAAAATGTTTCATGATAATCAACACCCGGAACTTGGCTATATCCCTTTGCACACAAACGTGCCTTGTAACGTTCTACACTACCATCTGCTTTCAATTTAATGCGAAACACCCACTTACATTGTATAGGCTTTCTACCATAAGGAAGCTTAACTAATTCCCAAGTATTATTTTCTATTAAACTATTATACTCGGACTGAATAGCTGCCTCCCACTTCTCCTTGTCAGGTCCAGACAAAGCCTCTTCACGTGTAGCAGGTTCAATAAGATCTGTGGCTGCTATGTAAGCTTGGACTAAAGAGGCATGTCCAGAAGTTAAAATATTGACATCTAAACTAGGATCATTTTCTGAATTAGGTAAAGGCAACTAAAGAATTATTGTTTTGGGTGTTTGAAATGGGTGGTGCAAAACAGAGCAAACGGGCTCCAGGATGCTTGGGGCACATATTCTGTGCAAGGAGGAGGTCGCGTGACGGATGTGCGCCAGTGCACGCGAGGAGGCGCTTCCCTCCCTAGGTCTTTGTGTGTGCACCTTCAAGGTGATACTGGCTCAAGCCAGCTGGTGGTCTGCACGCAGGATCGGCGCGCAGCAGCGCTGAAGATGCTCGTGCATCCGACCAGCTGAATTCCCGATGTCTTGGCCAAATCGTGAGGATCAGCGCTGCGGATGTGTGGGATTAAGCTGCGTGCGGCGGATTAGGCGAGGTGCTGGTTGAGCAGCTGGCAGGCCGGGAGGTCCGGGATCCGAGGAGGTGCGGGCCGTGCATGTGGAGTGGGTATCGAATGGGCGGCCCTTGTGCGGTGTGTGCGGTGCGCTCCCATGATCCTCGGACTCCCACTCAAGCCTGTTGGTCGAATCGCTCCCACTCACATCTCGCAAGGTCGAATCCAAAGGAATTGCAACCTTGCTGGATCTTCGGGCGTTGCGGGATGGTCCATTTCTCTCCCTCTGCGGCTCCACGTGCTCGTCAATAATCACACTCCTTGAATAAGTGACCACGAGTCTCGGGTTCACCAGCTTATATCCCTTGAGTCCTTCAAGATAGCCCACAAACAAAGATCTTGCTGGCCTTGTCGCCAAGCTTCCGAAGTTAAAATATTGACATCTAAACTAGGATCATTTTCTAAATTAGGTAAAGGCAACTAAAGAATTATTGTTTTGGGTGTTTGAAATGGGTGGTGCAAAACAGAGCAAACGGGCTCCGAGGATGGATTGGGGCACATATTCGTGTGCAAGGAGGAGGTCGCGTGACGGATGCGCCAGTGCGGCCGCGAGGGCGCTTCCCTCCCTAGGTCTTGTGTGCACCTTCAAGGTGATACTGGCTCAAGCCAAGCTGAGTGTGCGCGTCCCTTGGAGCGGCGCTGCAGCGCTGAGGAAGATGCTCGTGCATCCGACCAGCTGAATTCCCGATGTCATCGTGAGGATCAGCCGCTGCGGATGTGTGGGATTAAGCGCTGCAGTGCGGATTGTAAAGGTCTGGTTGAGCAGGTGGTGCAGGAGTCAGGGATCGAGGAGGTGCGGGCCGTGCATGTGGAGTGGGTATGAATGGCCGGCCTTGTGCGGTGTGTGCGGTGTGCGCTCCCATGATCCTCGGACTCCCACTCGGGCACTGGTCATCGCTCCCACTCACATGCAAGGTCGAATCCAAAGGAATTGCAACCTTGCAGATCTGCTAGTTCGAGACGTTGCGGGATGGTCCATTTCTCTCCCTCTGCGTATCAGATTGCTAAATCAATAATCACACTCCTTGAATAAGTGACCACCGAGTCTCGGGTTCACCGCTTATATCCCTTGAGTCCTTCAAGATATAGCCCACAGCATCTTGCTGGCCTTGTCGTCAAGCTTGGAAGTTGTTTGGGAATGTGTGCATATGCAGTGCCTTGAAAATACGAAGATGCAGCATTGGGTTTCTGACGACCAGCCCTCATAAGGAGTGACACCAATGCAGGTTGGAAGTCGGTTCTTGATGTAAGTCGCCGTTGAAAATAGCTTCACAATATTTGTGAGATGTCTGTTCAGATGGCTCGAGCGGCTTCAACAAGCCATTGATGATGCTCGGCCCGTTTGAGCTTGAGAATAAGGTACACTTCTGCATGATTATGCCTCGAGTTGCACAGATGTGCAAAGGCACCAGCTACGAACTCCCCTCCACCATCTCAGACGCACTTTTCAGCTTGACATTAAGTTGTCGTACCATGTTAATATACTCAAGAAATGTCTGCACTTATGCCGTAGAAAATATGTGTGAGTCATTCGGTGGCGTCGCCCACAATAGGCATGAAATAAAGGGGTGATTAAAAGAAGCAATCGGCATAGGACCACATAGGTCTGTGGACCGATTCTAATGGATGTTGCTCGTGTTGCAGGACCAAGAGGATAGGGGCTACACGGCTCTTGGCATACACACATGATTCACAAAATGGCAAAGGAGACAAGGGTAGGGATTCGAGCATTGCTTTTGGTGAGAGTTACCAACTTACGTGAGTTAACATGTGCTAGCCTATGGTGCCATAGCGCAGTTGCTTAGGCTGAGTTAAATTGGCAATGTTAGTTGGGGTGTTGACAGATCTATCCTGTATGGGTCATTGAAGGTCGACCAATGCAGACATGACACACTAGGAGGACTAATCGTGTCTGGATCATGCAGTGTCTCCAAAGAAATGAACGTTGTACTCATTTGATATTGTAAGTCTACGAATCAAACTAAGTTCTTTGACATTTGTGGGACATGGTAAACATCCTCTAACTCGCCTCCTCGAGGACAACAAGAAGGCTCTTCCTTGTACTCAAGGCCACTATCATCACCAGCAATATGAAACCACCTGTTCACAAGGATGGTAAAGAAGAAGGACCTTGTGTGGCAAATATGAGATGAAGCACCACTATCAATGTACCATGTGGGTATCATTCTTGGAGGTAACCAAATATACCTAAGAGTACTTGTGATTTTTTGCAATGTTTGTTGAAGGTGGTAATCCTCTCCTAGGCTCTCCAAATTTTTCTTACACTCTTTTTCGTAATGGTTTTCTACTTGGCACCAATGGGAGGCTCCTTTCCTCCTTGGTGCTGATGATAAAGATGGCCTGTTGTTGTAAGGAGGACGGCCTCGTCTGTCCTCGCCCCTCCCTCCTCCCAACCACAAAGAGAGCTCGACCTTGGGGTCAGAGCATTTGATGCCACCGCCACGTGTGGCTTCTTCCTCTATGAGAGCCCCAATTACTCAAGTGGTGAAATCAACCTTGCCCCTTTTGGCTGCAAGTTGTGCTTGTTTTATGACTCCATTTTGTGTCGCCTTGAAGGTACGATAATCGAAGAGAACTCAGCAAGGCTATGGTCGCTGAGCCTCACCAACGTCCCACAAGATGCCAATCGAGCCCGTCTGCTCGAACTTCTTTATGTGTTCGAAACGTTCACTTTCACCCATCTGCATTTGGTAAAATGCCTTTGTTGCATTTATTACACTCATTGCATCTACGTCGTAGAGTTGGTTCAGTTGGTCCATCGTGGTCGCTTCTACAGCCCCACGTGATGAGCAAAGTGGTCCTATCAAGTCCAGATAAGATCACATTTCTTGCTTTTCTATCGGTCTTCTCCCATGCCGCTAAACTACCGATGTCTTTGGATTTGTTCCTCGCTGTGAGTTTGGGATAAGTGCCATCAATGACATCCATGGGTCATTGTCCTCAAGAATGGATCGCATACATGGACCAAATGTCGTAATCGATCCCGAGAATCATCTTTTCCTTAAAATCAATCTTAATTGTATTGTTGATTGTTGTTGTGGAGTTATTTGTCGAGGCCATGTTTGAGGGTGGAGTAACATTTGTTGGAGGATATTTGATGTGTTTTGTACGTGTGGGTGACCACATCCGTGATTTCTAACCAAATCCTAATCGGACTCTAGACCCGACAACTCACTAACAAGATTGGACAACATGTTATCCATACATCGGATATTTGGTAAATTCCATCCTGTAGCTATTTTGACCTTTCTATTACGCCTTATGATTCAACCTTAAAAGTTGTGAGACCTTTGATCTAAATAGTGTAATGCCCTCGAGTTGGTTATTTCGATTGCCTTTGAGTGATCAACTTAATCAAGTTGGATGTCGCTAGACGGTGACACTTCTCAAAGTTTTGAAGAAAAGCCCAAATGGACAGGATTCTATGGCCTCTATCCGTAATTCAAAGGCTCGTGGATTGATAACTAGTTTGTCTAGTCGATGGTGGATTCCAATCTTGGAATACATCCGCAATGTCTAGGTGTAGGTCTGTAAATTTGTTGTACCCGATGAGGGTTTTTCTGATGGTAGGTAATCTTCAATTATGTGCCCGTAAATTCTACCGTGCCATTGCTAGCTAGCATTTGAACAACATGCTACAAATTGACATCGAGATTGTATGGCTCGATACCATGTGAAGGCACATGGATTTCACGGAAGCGTGAACAAAAGTGTATGAACTGGCCAGCCAGACCGCAAATTTTTGTCACACATCTAGCTAATGTTTAACGCTGAAATTCGAGACATTTGTAGGTAGTACCCGGTAGGCTACACCGAAACTGTTCCGGAGTTACATCGGTAGTTGCCAACGAGGTTATCTACAGCCCTCTACACGCCACCGCTTCCCCTGCAAAGCACCAAAGGATTGCAAAGGCCTTGAACTCAAGCAAGAGGCCACAATCAGCGCTTCAGCTCCATTCGCCACTTTACAAAGCCCTTCCCGAGTGTACCCTGCAATAGAGACCTCCATGTCACCACATCCTTCATGCACGACCCCGTGGCTGCATCTTCCATTTCACGATTTGGCATACGAGGCGATTCGAACCACTATTTTCCCTTGCACTCTTTCCACAAGATGTGAGTGCAGCGCCCGCCCACCTACGCTAGAGTGCATGCACGGACCTTCGACGGCAAGCTCATGTTGTGTGGCCGGTTACGTTTCGTGAAGCTCGTTTCTCCTTTTGTTTAGGGACGCTATATGAGCAGACGTGACTCTTCGCTCGCTCTTGTGTAATGCCTTTTCAGCTCATAATGAAACACACTACTCGTTGTTCTTCTCTGTGTCGTGTGTCCGGTCTAGATCGCTTTGGTTCATGGTATCAGAGCATACATCCTAGAGCATGCCAGGAATACATTACAAGACTGGACAGACTCTGACTCTGTGCCAGTTATACAAAAAACTCAATGGATAGAACACAAAAATTCTGTCCGGAATGCTCTGAGAAATTCAGACATTCTACTCAACATAGAAAATGGAAATGCAGACATTCTAGTCAACATTGACCATAAACTTCCAAACATAAACATCTTGGTGATCTAGCCCAATGGCTAATCAACCACAGCCCGTTTCTAGGGCATATTAGATTGATAAGCTAACTAGTGTCAATTATCACACATGGGCAGGGCTAGAAATGCTCTTATTAAGAAATTCACTATATGTAGGCTCTGAAGCACTGACCAGCAGCAGTCATGCTGACCTACCGCTTGGCAACTCAAAGATGCACAAGCCATCCGACATACTCCCGCATGTAGGAGATAGATTAATCCCTATAATCAAGAGACTAACCACATCAAAACAAATGTGGGATAAACGCATCTACCTATGTAGAAAGCAAGATGGCCTTTAAGTTGCACGCCCAGAACAACTATCATCCCTAAAATTGGCGGAAGGAAATTGTCCTAGATTTTCTAGAGACATGGCAAGGGTCCTTAGATTCTTGCATATCCTCGTGTCTAACACTAGATGATGAAACACAAGTGATGCACCTTTTGAGAGCATTACCTCCTTCGTGGGAAACTTCATCATCAAACCAGAGTAGTGTAATAGCTAATAATCCTTTAACCTTAACTACACTCATCAGGAGGATTATGCATGAGACTATCGAGACAAGGTAACACTATTTTCCAAAGACTCGAATACTACTCCTCTCTTTGCAAGTGGTAGGAAACTGAATCAAACTAGTAAACCCTCTTCTACTTGGAGGAACTCACCGTCCTCCTCCTAATAATCCTGCGCATAAGAACAAGACATGTCACTATTGTCAAAAACTAGGTCACATAGCACCGAATGTAGGAAAAGAAACGGACAAAGCCGCAGGATTCACAACCCTAATTCAGCACCAGCCTCGATTAACACCGCACAAGCCGGACAAGACCCTTCCACGCCTTCACCGCCTCGCTGGAAACTTGGATTCTAAACATCCTTCTCAAGACCTGTGGCTCCTGGGAGCAACAGAGCACATGTCACCTAGGAGGGATTGGTTTTCCAAGATACCTCTTTGCCTCCTCAACTGTCTACATGGGAGATAGCTCACACATGGGCTGCTAGAAATGCTCTTATTAAGAAATTTATGGCGTAGTAATGCTCAAGACACCAGCAGCAGGTCATGCTGACCTACCGCTTGGCAACTCAAAGATGCACAAGCCTGCTCCGACATACTCCCGCATGTAGGAGATAGATTAATCCCTATAATCAAAAGACTAACCACATCAAAACAAATGTGGGATAAAATCTACCTATGTAGAAAGCAAGATGGCCTTTAAGTTGCACGCCCAGAACAATTATCATCATCCCTAAAATTGGAAGGAAATTCAGTCCTAGATTTTCTAGAGACATGGCAAGGGTCCTTAGATTCTTGCATATCCTCGTGTCTAACACTAGATGATGAAACACAAGTGATGCACCTTTTGAGAGCATTACCTCCTTCGTGGGAAACTTCATCATCAAACCAGAGTAGTGTAATAGCTAATAATCCTTTAACCTTAACTACACTCATCAGGAGGATTATGCATGAGACTATCGAGACAAGGTAACACTATTTCCAAAGACTCGAATACTACTCCTCTCTTTGCAAGTGGTAGGAAACTGGAATCAAACTAGTAAACCCTCTTCTACTTGGAGGAACTCACCGTCCTCCTCCTAATAATCCTGCGCATAAGAACAAGACATGTCACTATTGTCAAAAACTAGGTCACATAGCACCGAATGTAGGAAAAAAACGGACAAAGCCGCAGGATTCACAACCCTAATTCAGCACCAGCCTCGCTTAACACCGCAAAGCCGGACAAGACCCTTCCCTCGCTCTGCTGAAACTTGGATTCTAAACATCCTTCTCAAGACCTGTGGCTCCTGGGAGCAACAGAGCACATGTCACCTAGGAGGGATTGGTTTTCCAAGATACCTCTTTGCCTCCTCAACTGTCTACATGGGAGATAGCTCACACATGGCTGTTGGTAAGGAGTGGTAAAAGTGCAGCTTCAAAATCATGTAGCCTTCATAAAGAGGCGTCCCGCCGCTCCGCCGACACACAACAACTTGATTCAAGCTACTAGATCTCCAAACAGCAAGATTACCTTCACACATAAAGGTTGTCGATCTCCTTTAGACTCGCCTCCGGTTAGTGCAATTATTTTATCCTCAAAGTGGCAAGTTGTTTTATGTGGCTTGGGCATCCCGCCCGAGTCACTAGGTTCAACAACCACCACACACGCTTAGTAACTAGATGCTACAACTACCTTATGGCACTTACGCTTAGCCCACTTACATCTGCAGGCATGCGGATGTCCACAAAAATCTGGTTTTAGGGTTACCTCCTAAGTTAGGAGCTTTACCTCTATGTCCCGGGTCGTAGGCAAGCACGCCACCTTATCCAAGATCCCATACCAAAACATCCCGTGTCCTTGAGTTGGTACATGCGACCTTTGCGGACCGATGCGCAACTTTGTCGTGCAATTATACATGTTTGTCTTGCTAGATGATTTCACCATCGACACACCTTTATTTCCTCAAATACAAACCCGAGGCATTTCCCTTCAAGACATTCCAAGCTTATGCGAGAACCATCGACGTAAGATCAAGATTTTCATCGACAATGCGAGAACTTACCACACCAATTTTTGAGGGACATCTCCTCTCACACGGATCCAACACCAAAGATCGTCCCATATTCACACCAACAATTGGGAAAGGCTGAGCCCATCGCTCCATTATGGACGGTGTCCAGCTCTACACCGCTAGCCTCCCAAATTATCTGTAGGCAGGCTGCTTGCTTTGCTATGTTCAAAATCTGTGGCACTTCCACGTGAAGACAAGACACCTTATGAAATGGAAGGCGGAAACCGACGTCACCATCTTAGGATTTTTGGTCAGCCTACAAATATGTTCCGAATTTGCAAGAAATTGGACCCTCGATCCATCCCACTTATCTTTGTCGGATATGGAGAAGACGCTGTGTGAAAGGTTACCGGCTCTACAATCGCCACAACGCTTTTACTGGCTGTGAATGTCATCTTTGATGAAGCTTCTATTCAACGCTCCTCCTCGGGATCCTTCACGCAGCCAGTGATGACCACTCCTTCCTACTACCACCTATGCGGACGACGTCTTTCAACCGCCTCCCATTCCGTGCCCCCCACCCAGCAATCCCTAACTTAGCGGCCGCCTTTACCACCCCTTCCCGCTCCCCCTCGATCCCTTACAACGGATGGCTTTACCACAAGATCCCGCCCGAGTCACTAGGTTCAACAACCACCACACGCTTAGTAACTAGATGCTACAACTACCTTATGGCACTTACGCTTAGCCCACTTACATCCGCAGGCATGCGGATGTCCACAAAAATCTGGTTTTAGGGTTACCTCCTAAGTTAGGAGCTTTACCTCTATGTCCCGTAGTCGTAGGCAAGCATGATGACCTTATCCAAGATCCCATACCAAAACATCCCGTGTCCTTGAGTTGGTACATGCGACCTTTGCGGACCGATGCGCAACTTTGTCGTGCAATTATACATGTTTGTCTTGCTAGATGATTTCGATCCATGGACACACCTTTATTTCCTCAATACAAACCCGAGGCATTTCCTGCTTCAAGACATTCCAAGCTTATGCGAGAACCATCGGATGTAAGATCAAGATTTTCATCGACAATGCGGGAGAACTTACCACACCAATTTTTGAGGGACATCTCCTCTCACACGGATCCAACACCAAAGATCGTCCCATATTCACCAACAATTGGGAAAGGCGAGTGCCCATCGCTCCATAATGGACGGTGTCCAGCTCTCACCTGCTAGCCTCCCAAATTATCTCGTGGCAGCTGCCTTGCGTTTGCTATGTTCAAAATCGTTGGCACTTCCACATTGAAGACAAGACACCTTATGAAATCCGGAAGAAACCGAGCGTCACCATCTTAGGATTTTTGGCTGCACCTACAAATATGTTCCTGCAAGAAATTGGACCCTCGATCCATCCCACTTACCTTTGTCGGATATGGCGGGTGTGAAAGGTTACCGGCTCTACAATCGCCACGAGCTTTTCGTTAGCTGTGAATGTCATCTTTGATGAAGCTTCCTCAAACGCTCCTCCTCGGGATCCTTCACGCGGTGCGATGACACCGCTCCTTCCTGTTACCACCTATGTGGACGACGTCTTTCAACCGCCTCCCATTCCGGTCCCCACCCCGGCAATCCCTAACCCTGCGCTCCTTTACCACCCCTTCCCAGCTCCCCCTCCGACCCTTACCGGTGGCTTTACCACAAAGATCCCTTTCTGCCACAGGGGAATAGGACCAGATCCCATGTTCCCGAGCATGATGGATTTCAAGGACCGGATCCTAATGTTGCTGAGCCGATGGACTTCCATCTTGACAACACAACACGACGCCTACCCAAAGCAGAGGATTCCAAGTGTAAAATTTCATGATCTCTCCTTTGACAAATCCCAAGGCCTTTCGCACATGCTCTCTTTAGTGCCGACATTGTTCCTAAGGAAGCACTAAAGGACCCGAATCCAACTCCTGAAAGCAGACAGTGAATATCAATCCTTGGTTTCTAACAACATGGACCTTGGTTGATCCACGAAAGACAAAACATCGTGGGCAGCAAATGGGTCTTGAGAAAGAAGCACAACGCAGATGGCTCTCGCCGTTCAAGGCCGACTATAGCAAGAGGATTCACACAAAGAGTGGAGTCGACTACTCAATCCAGATCTTCAGCCCGGTAGTTAAACTCACCTCTCTTCGTGTGATGATAGCCCTAGCTGCTCTATATGGTCTCGCTATACATCGCTTAGATGTGGAGACCGCGTTTCTTCATGGATTTTAAAAGAAGAAATCTACGTTCAAGCCTCCCGGATATGAAGTAAAGGCCAAGAGTCCAAGGTGTGCCTTCTTGAAAACACTCTATGGATCAAGCGATCTCAGGAAATGATACGAGCATCTACTTGGTATTTACTCAGCTGGGTTATGTTAAAAATCTGTGGACTCTAGCGTCTTCACAAGAAATAGGGGCAACAGATGCTTATGATGGGTCTCTATGTAGATGACCTCATCATGGTTTCAAATGATGAAAAGTATTTAGCGGAGTGCAAATCTGCTCTTGGAAAGAGTTCAAAATGACTGATAATGGGAGTATGTCATATTGTCTTGGTATTCAGGTCGTTCAGAATTCGTCTAGTCATACTATCACCTTGCATCAGGATACGTATGTTTCTAACTTACTGACCAAGTATGAAATGTCTAGCTGCAAACCTGTAGACACACCCATGCAAACAGGCCCAAGACTAAGTAAGACTATGTCACCTCAAGTAGATGATGAAGCTGCTGAGATGCAATCAGTTCCGTATGCAGGCGTAGTAGGCAGTGTTCAGCATTTAGCTCAATACACTAGACCAGATATAGCGTGTCCTAATGGCCACGTTTCTCAGTTCCTGTCCAATCCTGGAAAGTTACATTGGGTAGCAGCTAAAAGAATCCTTAGATATCTTCAGCGAACGAGAACCCGTGGAATTCAGTACAAAGGAGGTCCTGATGCTGCAACCAAGCTTATAGGTTGGACTGATGCAGACTATGCAGGCGATCCTCACTCTAGAAAATCCACAAGTGGTTACGTGTTCATGCTTGCAGGGGCCTGTGAGCTGGAAGTCGAAGAAACAAACCTCGATTGCACAGAGTTCAGCTGAATCTGAATATATTGCTGCTGCCTCAGCCGCCAAGGAAGGACTATGGATCGTTCAGCTACTTCGAGACCTTGGTTACCCACAAGAAGGCCCTTTGGAATTAATGTGTGATAATACAGCTACCATTGCTCTCTCAAAAGATCTGAGGTTTCATGAGCGATCAAAACACATAGAAGTAAGATATCATTTCCTCCGTCTCAAGGTGGACTTAGGAGCGCTAGTGTTGACGTACGTATCCACTGAAGACCAGCTAGCCGACATTCTCACCAAGCCTTTGGGGAAGATTAAACATGAGAGCTTCTGTTCAAGATTGGGACTCGTTGATTTGTGATACACTGCTGTTTTAGATCATCTCGCTTCAAGGTGTGTGAAACTGGTTACGTTTTACGTGAAGCTCGTTTCTCCTTTTGTTTAGGGACGCTATATGAACAGACGTGACTCTTCGTTCTGCTCTTGTGTAATGCCTTTTCAGGCTCATAATGAAACACACTACTCGTTGTTCTTCTCTGTGTGTCGTGTGTCTGGTCTAGATCGCTTTGGTTCACATGTAACATGGTCAGCCACAATTAGGCCCCTCCCGGTCCACTTGCCCATACACAACAAGCGCCTTTTGCCTCCAGTTCTCCATCATTGGGCATTACTCCAGTTCTCCGAATTTTGCATACATGTCCACCAGGCAGGTGCCCTTCTGAAGGTCTGTGCATGCACTGGTGCGTTACATCTTTGGAACGAGGACTGCAAGATAAAATACTGGTTGGTAACCGCCTCGTGAACAGGTGTGCCAAATTCGACGAAATGGAAGATGCACGCGGGGTTTTGACACTGCTTGGGCATGGAAGGACATGTAGAGCTCTTATTGCAGGTAGATGTGCTGTAAAAGCAGCTGGCTGGCCAGTCTGCAGGCACGCGAGAGTGTCAACACTAGCAACTGGCTTTGCACATTCAAGGCAAGCTCCTACAAACAGCTCTTCATTCAAAGCCCAGAGACATGTCTGCAAAGAATTAATCGTGTGGATAACAAGCAAATGTGGCTACCGGCTTTGTTCGTGGGTACCTTGTTCAACCAGCTCCTCTCTAACAAAAACCGGTATGCACCCAGACTAGCTGGAGAGGAGGAGCATGCCTATACAAGACGAGGTGAAAAATCTCTTGTCCCTCGTTGCTTAGCTCTCCTTCGCTTAGTCTTGGCCAGCTTACTTCTTAGTGTTGTCCTTACCTCTTCCCTTGCTGGTTTCGTCTAAGTTTTTCTGTGATGATGGCAGAGTTCAGCAGACAAAGCGGGTCCCAGGTTAGAAAATTGGGACAGCAGCAGTACCACTACTATGCCACATACAAGGCCATTGATCCGGTGATGGGGTCTGTGCAAGTAGGGCAAGTAGGGTCTGGTCCCTGTGCCGCTGCATGCACGAGTAATGAAAGCAAGGTAAGACCACGGTGTTCCTGGCCTCCACAAAGCAGATCTTACACATATTTTTCTCCTGCTCCGCCTCCAGGTCGGACGCAATTTGCTAACGCTCATTCCTAAGGTCAAGTGCAGCCGTTCGTTCAGAGGCTATATTCTCTCGCCTCCATGCTTTGCAGCTCGGAAACAACTGTTGCATGCCTTGCCTCCTCTCTGCTGCGCGGCCCTCTCCCTTCCTCATTCTCCTTTTCCACTATCTGCGCCATGGCCATGGTGGAGGAGCCAGCTCATCAAGCTCCTCCAACTTCATCCCTGTACCTCGCCGCTCGCTTGCCAGGCTTCTGGTTTTCCGCCCTGCATGCAGAGCCTCGTGCAGAGAGACATCCTCCTGCACTCCGTGGCCCCTCCCTTGGGAATTCGCCCGTTAGTGGCATTGTCAATTTCACTGTCCCTCCTCCACATCCGATTTTCAAGAAGGGAGGGCTTTGCACAAGGAAGGTAGAAGGTAGGACGGTATCTCTAAACCTGCAGACCTTTGAGAAGGAAGGTAGGAAGGTAGCTCTAAACCTCCTGCAGGCCTGTGAGAAGGAAGGTTTGTCCCTAATCACATGTGATAAGGGGATGTGTCACATCTTGCCCTTATCACATGTGCGGGTGTCTGCAACGCATGTGCTTGCCCATGTGATTACAGACACCCGCCGCCTATTCATACATATACACTGTTGCGGGAAAGGGAGAAAAGCATGCTACTGTTGGCAGCATCACAGAAAAATTCGACAAGACCAGCAAGCAAGGGAAGAGGCAAGCTGGACAAGACCTAAGCAAGGGAGAGCTGAGCAAAGAGGGAAAAAGGTGTTTCATTGTCCTGTATAGGCCTGCTCCTCCTCTCCAGCTGGTCTAGGGTACATGCTGGTTTTTATGAGAGGAGGCTGGCTACCTTGCTTCACGGGTACCTACCCATGACGAAAGGTAGCCAGGTTTGCTGACATTGTCCTGTTATCCACAAAGTTAGGTGATGCTTGCAGAGGCTGATGACATTGGTCTGTTGTCGACAAGATACAGTCTTTGCATACATGTCTCCCGGCTTTGACAGCTGTTTTCAGGAGCTTGCAATGTGCAAAGCCAGTAGCCAAGTTGATACTCTTGTGCTTGCAGACTGGCCAGCCAGCTGCTATTGCAACGCATCTAGCTAATGTCAGTTGTTGCTTTGTCCAATGGGTGGCCGTCCGAGCCCTTCAGCCTGTTCGTTTACTTGACAAGTCTGAGTTCTCTTCACACAGCGGTGAACTGAGGAGAGAGACTTTTGGATTGGTTTTGAGTCCGAGTGCGCAGTCTGCAGGCTTGTGCCATGCCAGCCCTTTGTTGGTTTGCGCGGGCGCGGCTGGTGCCCTGCTCACCATACCTTTGATAAAATGGTACACTCACATACCTCGGATATGGCACTCGCGTTCGTTTGGCCTTCCTGCGTAAGGGTAGGTTCGGTGGTTAAACCGCTTGCCCCAGGCATGTTGTGTTGATGGGCAGCTGGTTTCTTTGGATATTCAGATGGGCCATGGTGCGTCGCCTTCCAATTCGAGCTCTCCGGACAAGCCAGAGCTTGGCGCGTGTGCAGGATCGTGAATGGGCGTCATGGCTCTATGGAGAATGTGGAGCTTGAGGGATGCTCGCAGGGGTTTGATGGTGTTGCCAGGAGAGGTTGTTTCATCGATGACAGTGATGTAGTCGTTACTGTGCGTTTGTCTAGGGCGGCCGATTCATGTCAGGTACCGGTGAGATCTCAATGCTGTCTGTACAAGATAATCATGTCACAGTGGGGTTGTCCACGCAGTTACTCGTACGGAGTAGGCCTGCAATATTGGACTGCTGAATGGTGAGGATATTTCTTTCCTGTGCAGCGTTTTGCCCTGGTGTGTTGTGAACAGAGTTAGTGATGGGTTTACTGCTTCATTTCTTTCGGGAATCATTCGATTTTCGAGGAGGAGGTAAGTTGCTGGCAGCACCACGTTCTAATGTGATTGGTAACTATCTGGTCGACACGTATGTCCCCGAAATTCACAAATAGAGTCTCTAATGTGGCCTTCAGCCTGAATTGTTTCCCTGGCTCTTGCTTACATGTATGCGATTGTGGCAGCATGGTGGACGCACACCATGTATTTGAAAACTGACCTCAGCGTGAGAAACAATCCGTATATCGTACGGCTAGTATGTCCCAGAATATGACGGGCTTTCAAAAGCATCGTCATATCGAGCGAAACACCCTGATACATATCTCATCCTATCGTACCGCACTATTTGCACAAGTCCATTCTTAGAACACTGAGGAAAGTATGCAGGTGGTTCATTCACTCTTGAGCCTGCAAGAGTATGTGGGTCATTTATCAAATACATGCTGCTCGCGTCCACCCTGCTGCCACATTCAGCATGCATGTAAGCATCAGGCGTGGCAGAGAGTTCAGGGTTAAGGCCACCTTTGAGAATTTCTTCAGGGTAAAGACCACAATGGAGAATTTACCAAGACCCTTCTGCATGATACCGATGCCAGCTGATTACTTGCTGGACAAAAGACTTCATGGATAGAAACTGCTAAGAGCGCCTCCAGTGCGGTGAGACAGGGTGTTCACCTCATGCGCATTTAACCAGCTTCCACATTTAGTATACATGTCAATACCAACAAACAAGCAACAAAAAGTGTTACCAACAGACACATTTGAATCGAAGTACTGACAAGCAGCTTCGACGTTGACCCTCTTTCCCTTTTCCAGACAGGTTACTTTGATGTCCTGCCCATCCACGACCTCAGATTACTCCTGATAGGCAGGATGTTCGCAGGGCTAAATGTTGGCAGCTTAATGCATAAATGCCATCATCTGACACGTATCTTGTCGACGACCGCCTCTTCCATTGAGTGGTGGGCAACAGACCCTAAAGCTTCGATGCTGGAATGGGAGTACAAGAGGTGAAGCATGGTGAGTACAAGCAATCACAAAACCTACCTTTCTCGAATCTCAGCAAGAACTGACATCATCAGCAGGCACAAGAGTGGCAACTTTACTGGCTTTGCACATTCTAGTCAAGCTCGTAGCTAGAATTATTGGAATGTAAGCAAACTCATTGCCTTTGTTCATAGCTCCCTTATCAATCAGCTCCTAGTATAGCTAGAGAAGCAGCAAGCCTATACAGGACAAGAATTCTTCTCCTCGCTGCTTAGCTCTTAACTTTATTTTGCAGATTTGTCGCTGGCAGAGTTTTCGCAAGTTGCAACACAGCCAGTCCCAGACTCAGACTGGGAGAATTGGGACAGCACAAGTTGCCCTAACACATAGATTAGGATCCGGTGGCACTACTACTATGACACGAACACTGCCATTGATCCGGTGATGGGGACTCTGCAAGTAGGGCAAGGAATGGCCCGGTCCAGGGCCCGCTTCATACACGACTTGCACAACAGGAAATGAAAGCAAGGTAAGACGACGCTGTGCCTGGGCTCCACATAGCAGACCTTGCACATACTCTTCTCCCGCTCTGCCTCCAGATCCTGACGCAGCGTCCCTCTCGGACTCAAGTTCCACAATCTGATTCCGATGCGTATTCCTACGGGTCAGCGCATCCCTTCGCGCAAAGGCTATACCCTTTCGCAGCTCGGCGTTCTCGTCCTCCAGCCTCCGCCGCTCAGCAGCGACATGTACAGCGGCATCCCTTGCCTCCCTCTTCTTCCTCACCTTCTCCTTCTCCTCCTCCAAAATCTGTGGCAAGCTCATGCCGGCGGACGCGCGTACAGCAAACCTCCATCTTCAGCGACATCCCTTTACCCAGTCACTGCATTGCCTGTCCTCGAGCGCTTCCCCGCCACATGCGACGCCGCCTGCATACAGGCACCCCCGGCCCATCGTCTAGATTCCCCAATTCTGCACAAGACAAGCACATGTTAATGGCAATTGTCTCTCCTCCGAAGTCGGAGTCGGTTTTGCATAAGGATCTCTAAACCTGGAGCCTCAGTCTCTGCTCCTGACTGCTCCGCCTCTGCGCTCGTTTTGGATCACGTCGATCTTGCTGATGGCCTGCTTCTTCCTCCATGCGGCATTCTTGAGCACGGCTACCGAATCGTTTCTGGTTTGCCTGACCAATGCCGACAACTTCAATATCGCGGACGCACACAAAAGCCTTCCTGCTCCTGGAGCCTCTCCTCCAGCTCCTTGTCGGACACCGCCTCAGGTCCGCAGCCAGCATAGCCTCCTCCTTAGCCTGCGTGTTCTCCTCCGGATCCTCAGCCAACCTAGCCACCTCCTCAGCCTGTCTAGCCTCCTCATCAGCCAGCCAAGCCTGGTACTCAGCGCGCCTACCCTCCTCCTCAGCCAGCCTAGCCGCCCTCGGAGCCTTCTCAACTACCTTGGGTAGCCTAGCCTGCAGCTTGTTCATAGCTAGCTCGGCCTCTGCGCATGCCTCAGCCGCCATAGCTGGCCTGGACACTTCCACACGTCCCGCCATTCTTCGCTACCAGCTTGCAGACCCAAGTGCGTTCACGCTCCCCTTTGCAGAGGTGGAAGAGAACTTGGTTGGATGAGAATGACTTTGAGACACACATGGGAGCGTATTTATAATAAGAGCAAGCGTTGCTATACCCTAAAGCAAGGGCAGGGTACCGAGGCATCGTCCCACGCTGGCGGCTGGCCTTGATGATCGAATATCGAATATAAAATATCCAACTGAACGGAGTATGCCATACAAACCAGCTCACGGCATGGCTTGGTTTATACTAGCGTGAAAGGTGAGGATACTGGGCTTTGCATCGTGGCTGCCAAGGAATGGCGGGTGAGAAGGAGGGTAACCTGGCTGACGATCTGATGCTGCTGAGCGACGACGAGCTGGAGGAGGAGTTCGAGGAGCAATAAAAGTTGTGCGGCACTGGAGACGAATTCTCAACAGGCCACGCACAGGCTGCAACTGATCCGCAACGAACGGACAAAGCGTGACAACAGGCGGAGGAACCTGGCTGCGTCCCTTGAGCTCTTGTCCTACGAGGAGCTGCTGGAAAGCCTGGAGGAGGAAAAAGAAGTTCTGCTTGACGCGAAGACAGAACTTCTGCTTTGCGTGGAGGAAGAAGTGACAAGCTGTGTCAGAAACGAACCCAAAGCGGGTGCAAACAAACACAAAGCGTTGTACACACTGACCAAGAACCAACAGCAGACCAATCTCCGACTCATCCGCACCGAGCGCAGGGAGCATGAGCTTATTAGAGAGCGTGAGGATTGAGCGTCCAGAAGGCTCTGGAACGCGGGCGGGACCCACGGAAGTGGAGGAGGAAAGAGAGCAGCCCAAGCGGCGGAGGATGACGGAGGACATGGAGGCAACGGATCCGGATGCGGGTTTCGCTGCCGAGCTGCAGAGATTGGAGGAGGAGAAGGAGGCCTGGGATGCGGTGAGGGCGACAAGGGATTTGGCTGTCTGTACCAAACTGTGGAGGCTGCTGGAGGAGAACTCTTGGTTGCGGGCAGCTGTCGCCTTCCTTGAGTCGGACAGGAACGAGATGCGTGAGTACCTGGAGGAAGAGCAGGAGAAGATTATGTGCACGATCTGCTGGGAGCAGGCCAGGGACACCGTCATCGTACCTTGCCGTCATTTCCTGTATTGCAACTCCTGCACGCAGCAGATGGGTGATTGCCCTGTTTGCAGAGTCCCGATCACCGGAACAATGGTCTCGTCTGTGCGCTAATAGTGCTGCTGCTGCTGTTCCAATTTCCAATTTGGGCCAGGGAAAGAAGAGGCAAGCGACAAGAGTGGACACGCGAGGGAGCATGCAACAAACGGGAGAAATTAAGAAAAGAAAATTTCACCTTTCCTCTATAGCTGCCTGTTGCTCCTTCCAGCTAGTCTTGGTACATACTGGTTTTTAGTACAGAGGAAAGCTGGTTGATCAAGGTAGCTATGAACAAAGGTAGACAGGTTTGCTGACATTGGCCTTCTGTCCAGACGTGTCTGTGGACTTGAATACTTGTTTCTAGCTACGAGCTTGACTAGAATGTGCAAAGCCAGTAAAGTTGCCACTCTTGTGCCTGCTGATAATGTCAGTTCTTGCTGAGATTCGGGAAAGGTAGGTTTTGTGATTGCTGGCACTCACCATGCTTCACCTCTTGCCGTACTCACTCTGTTGTGAATTCCACCAAGCTTGTGGTGGAATTCACAACAGTTCCACCACACGATATAATGGCGAAGTCGGGACCGTCCATGGCTTCTCAGCGAGAAGGAAATTGGTACCCATTTCGATAACATGATCTTTCATGACATCAGGGTCCGGCTGCCTGTGAAAGGGAACAACATGCTCACGAAAGTCGGCGCGTGGGGAAGGAAGTGCAATGATTTTGCAGATATAACCCATAGTGTTTTTCCAAAAGTAAAAGGCAGGGTATAACAAATTTTTCTCACCTTCGGCAGCAGCTGGAAGGTGAGCGCCCTTCTATGACCCAAGCGGGGCTAGTGGGGATCTGTGGACTCGGGCGATCTGCCGGCTCGAGTTGAACTTGTTGTGTCCGTGATGTGTCCGATCCAAGTCGGGAGTTGGGTGACAGACCTCTCCGAAGGGATGAGGTCTGGCGCTCGTTAGAGTGGGGGGACTGCGTGAGGCGGGCAACCGAGCAGCGACTACCCTCCTCTCTCGGCAGTGGAGGGATAACATAGCATGACGATATCCCGATCAACCTTCCGACTGACAACCCGTGGACCTCTCCCCCACCCACCGTCACTTTTATGGCAACCCCACCGTCACTTTTATGGCAACCGCGGTACGGTTATCTATCTGGGTGAGATGCAAATGGCCTTTGTTTGCATGTTGGTAGCACCGTGGCATTTTCACGCGTTAGTTTCAGGAAGTAATCAGCTGCCATCCGTATCATGCAGAAGGGGTTTGAGAAATTCTCCATTGTGGCCTTTACCTGAAGAAATTCTCAAGGTGGTGGCCTTAACCCTGAACTCTTTGCCAGGCCTGATGCTTACATGCATGCTGAATGTGGGAGCAGGGTGGCCCAGCATTTGATAAATTACACGGCTCACTCCTAAAAATCAGCATGTCTCGTACAGACAACGGAGCGGGGATGCCCGTGTGTTGTTCTTTCCTCGCTTCGCACAGGTCCGTGAAATCGAACAGATCAAACGAGAATAAAACACACATACAAAACAACATCGTGATTTAGCAGAAACTGCTAAGAGCGCTCCAGTGCGGTGAGACAGGGTGTTCGGCTAATGCGCATCAACCCAGCTTCCACATCTAGTATACATGTCAATGCCAACAAACAAGCAACAACAAAAGTGTTACCAGCAGACACATTTGAATCGGAGCACGCACAAGCAGCTTCGACGTTGACCCTCCTTCCTTGCACATATTACTTTGATGTCCTGCCCGTCCACGACCTCAGATTACTCCTGATGGGCAGGATGTTGGCAGGGCTAAATGTTGCATACATGTGAGCAAGAGTCCAGGAAACAATTCAGGCTGAAGGCCACATTAGAGACTTTGTGAATTTCTCGGGACATACGTGTCGACCAGATAGTTACCAATAACATTAAAACGTGGTGCTGCCAGCAACTGGCACTTCCTCCCTCGAAAATCGAATGATTCCCGAAACAAATGAAGCAGTAAACCCATCACTAACTCAGTTCACAACAGACCAGGGCAAAACGCTGAACAGGAAAGAAATATCGTTACCATTCAGTAGTTGCAGGCCTGCTGCGTACAAGCAACTGCGTAGACAACCCCACTGTGACATGATTATCTTGTACAGACAGCATTGAGATCTCACCGGTACCTGAAATGAATCGGCCGCCCTAGTAAATCGCACAGTAACGACTACATCACTGTCATCGATGAAACAACCTCTCCTGGCAACTCCATCAAACCCCTGCGAGCATCCCTCAAGCTCCCACATTCTCCATCGAGCCATGACGCCCATTCACGATCCTGCACACGCCAGGCTCTGGCTTGTCCGGAGAGCTCGATTGGAAGGTGACGCACCATGGCCCATCTGAATATCCAAAGAAACGAGCTGCCCATCAACACAACCTCCCTTGGGCAGGCTGTTTAACCACCGGACCTGCCCTTACGCTGGAAGGCAAACGAACGCGAGCGCGTCTCCGAGTCACATGAGCCACTCAGACCGTTAGATTCAGCAGAAAGGTGACGACTACTGAATGGCAGGTACTAACACAAGCACACTTACACACCACACCTACACCTAGGTGGGCTTGGCATTATAGTACTCAGCCTTGAATTCTATTGGTCTGTTGATTTTTCATGTGCTTGAATCCATCACTTGGCTTTACCATCTCTTGGCTTTCTAGAAGATACATGAGTTTCTAGAAGGTATACATATTTGTAATTTTAGCGCACTCTTCATAACCTATTTTTAGGGCACTCTTCATAACCTATTTTGATATGTGGTACCAAATCATTTCTAACACTCCCACTCAACATATCAAAATTATTCCCTTAGGTCTAGTATCCTCGCTCCTTGCGCATCGAGCTTGGCCTCAGCCTAGTTCTTGGGCTAAAGCCTTCCAGCCATTTGTTGTCTCCAATGCCGAGAAGTTGTTCGCCTCAGCCTCTCCACCAACCTCGTTGGATGACTTCGATGGGGTGAAATCCCTCACTCGTTCGCTCTGAGGCTCCTTGTAAATTAGTTGAAGCTTGTTAGGTGTCCCTCCTTCTTCAATATGGTTCCTCCTCTCCTCTCTTGTGTAGCCAAGACCGCTAAATTGCTCTTGTTCGTGACCTCCTCTCGACAAAATTTTTCCCGCTCCTCGACCCTCCCCTCCTCATACCTCCCGATGCTCCTTTAGCTCATCGTCACCCAGCCTTTAATCTCCACAATGTACTTATGTTTCCATACCCATAGAGTGTTCTCCTCCAACTCCTCGCCGGGGCCAGCTTCAAGTTCGCAGTGCAGTTCACCTCCCACCTACTATTCCTTTGCAGTGACGATCAGAGCCCAAAAGTATCACGCATTCTCTTTAAAAATGTGGCCTGCGATGGTTACATATTACAATCGCTATATATTATAGTCCGCTACTTATTGCGATCGCTTCACACGATTAAAAGCTTATATAGGTATATACATACATTAATTAAGTATCGTGGTTGACGAAACCAGGACATGAAATTACCAAGAACCGAATCGACATGCCTAGTAGCCAAGGATTCAAAGGACTTTTAAATAAAATAATAAGAATTAATTTTGAGGTTTTATTAATGGTCGGATGAGTTTAGAGAGTGATTTTTATATGTTGTATGATGAGTTTAGAGAATAATCTAGACCATAAGGCATCATGCTTTAATTAATGGTCCGATGAGTTTAGAGAATGATCTAGATCATAAGGCATCCTCTTTGATCCAATGTCTCATGACTTTAGAGAGTGATCTAGATGATGAGGCCTCCTCTCTCATCTGTTGTCCCCGGTGTTTTAGATCATGAGAAGTCCTGTTAAGTGGAGAATAATTAATGGAAGGGCATGCGTCTTGGGGTATGGGCTTAGTCTCGTAGCATGCAAAGACTTGTTAGAACAGCTATGGTGTTTGATCTTAGAAGCTAGAGGAATCTGGAAGGCTCAACTTGGGTCAAGTGGGCGATGAACCCAAAGCCCATATTCGGTGAGGCAATTGGTAATAGAGGCGGTTGAGGAGAGAGCGTGAGAATCGACCTCCAGATCACCGCATCCGGACAAGTCTCTCGGATCGAACCCACGTCCACGGCCGTGGGATAAGTGTGGCCACCGGGGCTAGCTGGGTGGCCGAGGCAGAACCCTGCAGTTTGAACAAGCAAGTTTCCTTCTTTGGAGGACAAGCAGCCTAGGCATCACTGTAATAGCGCACCGTAGCTTGTATCGGTGATTTTAGTGGTGTTTGTTTGCACATGAGTGCGGATGTGAGAGGTTGAGTGGCATCAGCCTTACAAGAAGAAGAAAGGCCTAACCCTGTTAGTTTTGTGGGTCTGGCCCGAACCCTAGTTTTGGCGAGAGCCACGGAGGTTAGAACCCATACCCACATCCCAGGGCACTCTTCATGACCTCTTTTGATATCATGTTGTACTTAATCATTTCTAACATCTTGGGGCAGCCCTCACTCATGTGTGGCCTCGGAGTGAGATTACTTATTTTATAAAGGTGGCCTTGAGGCGAGATTACTTGTTTTATAAAGATAAAACAAATCATCGATAACTACCTCATTTCCATAGCATGGGGTATTGACCGAGTAGATAGAGGTAGGTAGAGAAAGGTTCCTACCTAGTTTGAAAGATTACTAGATATATTATTTTTATATTAAATATTTGATTTATTCTCACTTCACCTCCGCTCTTCTCTCACGGCGCTTGAGGGTCACACACTCGGACCCTCTATATCTATGTACCTCTATATACCTACCGAGGTCACCAGACCATCATCTACGCTTGGAGGTCTCATTGCTTTGTTAGACTTCAAAGCTTGGAGTCCAAAAGAAGAAGAAATGTATTATAGTTAATCCACTAATTATACAAGGACAAATGACCGAGATATCATGGGACTAAAATGAAACAATTTACGTATGTTGGAACAAAAATGTAGAACTAGTTACCAACCACTCATAATATATAATTTTAATAGATTCAATTTTGAAAGATAAAATCTTCATATCAATTTATAATATTCCAAGTCACGTCCCCGACTTCATGTTATAGGTTAATGGGTTAATGATTATCGAGAACTTATCAAAGCCTCATACTATATATGGAGGGTTCCGCACATCAATTAATGCATCCTTGTTTTGTCTTCCCTCTTATTTTTATCCAATTAAGGAAAAACTAAATCTCGAATACAAGTATCGTTATACAAACACATTTCAGGAGGATCGGCACATCAAGGAAGCATTTGGAGAAATTGGAACATAATCATTCAATCTTCCAAGTGCGAGGATACTTGCGTTTGTCATGATCGTGGTCGAGCGTCATATTTAAATTCAGATTCCATCATATTTTAATTCTAATACATTAAATTTTAATGTATTGCATGTCGACTTGCATGCGAATGCGAGGATACTCTACATTGACATTGCCCGAGGAATGGCGGATGAAGTGGAGGTGAGCTTGGCTGAACTTGAGTTGTTGTGCTTGACGGTGCGTGAGATGTTCGAGGAGCACCAAAAGTTACTGGAATGGGGAGGGCTGTATGGGGTGATGGTCTTGGGTGGGTCGGACGAGTTGGCTGAAACAAGCAATGGACAAGCTTCATCTTATCACACCGAACTCAAAGCGTGAGACAAGTCGGTGGTGCCTGGTGCATCCCTTAAGCTCATGTCCGATCAAGAGTTCTTTGGAAAGCCTTGAGGAGCAAAAACAATTTCAAGCTCAAGAGCAAAAAGAAACTATTTGGGGCATGGGGATCTCGCTTTCAAAGAAAGCCAAAGAGAAAGCTAAATTAAGGAAAATGGAAGCTAAGGATAGAATCGTGTAATCGAGCGCGGCGTGAGCAGTGAAGAGCTTGAAAAGATTATTCAACCTCCAGGTTCAGCGCTCTCCCTTCCTTTTGCAAAATGGACTAGCACTCGAATGAGCTGAGACAATGTCATAAACTTGTGCTTGCGTTATGCAGAATTGGTAAATCTAGAAGACCCAACACAGACAGGGGCCACAAAATTGGTGAATCCAAAAGGCCCAGCAGGGGCGGAGCCTACGGAAGAGGAGAAGAAGAGCAAAGGTGTGAAGAGGAGGAGAGAGAGAGAAGATACCAGTGCGGTGCGATGGAAGTAAGGAAATCGAGAGAGTGGCAAGAGATTTGGCTTTCCTTGCTAGGATCCGGGAAGGGTGGAGAGAGGGGCCCTCTAGATGCCCTTGAGAGTTTTACAAGATAAAACATTATGTTTTATTGAGGATATATCATTTCCGGCAAAGTTTGAAGGAGGAGAGGAAGCAAGGATATGGCCACTACCACACTCCAGCTAGAGGAGGAGGAAAAAGCGAGAGAGACCTTAGACTCACTTGAGTCAGCAGGGGACACTACTTGAGGACCTCAAGGCAATGCTCGGGAGTTAGAACCATATATAACGCACAATAGCTTTGAGCAAGCCGGGAATACCGTCATCTTACCTTGCAATCATCTCCTACTTTGCAACAAGTGCACGGACATAGAGGCAGCGATCGTTACTTGTGGACTTCCCATCAACGGACAATGGACTTGTATGTGCCATAATATATAGTGCTCATGCTATTGTCCCAATATTTTTGAGATTGGGAGCCAGCGTGTGTTGAAACCCTCATGCAATATCACGAGATTACTCTTGTATAAAGTAGTAAATGATTGGAACATCATAGAACAAAGTAGACGAGAGTAGGAAGGGAATAGTATGTAGACTATTAAATAGCCTATAGGAAGGAATAGTATGTAGACTATTATATAGCCTTTTACTTCATGTGTAATTTTTCACAACCTTTTAGGTCCTTAAATAGTCCAGCTCACATCTTATCTTGACATAAGTTGGAAAGTCATCAAATAAGTCTCCAACCTTATGTATCTCCTATATGTCCTTTATGTGCATCTCTTTATGTCTTATAATCTGCTTTATATATCGCTATTATATATGACATAGTATTGCCACCATTATATATTGCTATCAAATCTATTATGTGCTCAATTAAGGAGGAAAAGAACTCAATCGAAACTTGATCCGGGTCAAAAATAGATCCGCCCTAAGCGAAACCCCGGGTGTGGGCGCTCCTAAATGGAAGGAACCCACCTTCCCTAGCAATAGAGAACATAGCGTCCGGACGGCATCATGCGCTTCGCCCAGGACGGCGAGAGCCAAGTGTGTCCCAAAGTCATTGAGGAGGGGCCTGCGGCCAAGTTGAAGAGAGCAAGCTAGAGGATGGACCAAGCCTGGCGAAAATGCATCGCGATGGAAAAAGTTCTTTGATGCGATATGGAGCGCTGAATCTTGGGTCGAGCAGGCGGGAACACCCCCTTCCCAGCAAGAGTGGAGCAGGCCGAGTGAGCCTAGGAATGGCGGAATCTCGAGGAGGAGCGCCTTTACTGTCTCTGTTTCTCCGGAGGACGCCTGAAGCCCCGGTGCCCAACCTCGGAAGCGAGGGAAAAAAGGCATAGCAACCCTTGTCTCGGAGGATAAAGAGTCACAGCTAATCTTAGCAGGCCTACATGGGAAAAAGTCCCACATTTACGTCATGACAAAGCCTCCAGGATATGTGAATACAAAATTAAGAAAGCGGGAGGACAAGATGGGGGTAGAGAGCCCAGCTCCTAAGAAAGCCTCTAGCCCAGAGGCCTCCGTGGCCACAAACCAATGCCTCCAAAAGCAACGGAAGGAACGCCTTTTGCCGCAAGATCCCGCCGCACACTCGAGGTGCGGCCGATGATGTCGCCTAAAACACACATAAGCCACTTGTCGAAATTCCTTAGGCTAGATAAGAATACTGGGAGGGGCAACCGTTGAGAAGGTACCACTGGAGTGCAAAACAAAAGGAGAGGATCCCAAATGCCACTTGCGGGTCTCCTAGTTGAGAAAGGTCGTCGATGTGCGCTAAATCCTCGATAAAGTCGCGTCACATAATCACAGGTGAGGCGGGAGGCCCAATCGGGACACCGCAGAACCCGGCCCGAAGCAATATCCCCCCTCAGGATACCGAAGAAAGGGCACAACGCCTTGGGAGACCAAACCTTACACTTAATGATTTTAACCTTCAAATCGAGGCGTATAGCTCTAAAAGCAGAAAAAATCAAATGCCACCTTAAACTTGTCTTTAGCCCGAGGATATGGATATCGCCATAGACGGATACAAACATTCTCTCACCTTGAAGAGTTGAAGACAAAGCCCAAATGCACCATGGCAACAAGAGCACCCCTAGGGGCCACCTTACCTAGTGCCGTGCCGAGCTCAGCCTGACCCCTTCCACCGAGGGCCATGCGATAATAGAGGTTGGAAGGAGACCCATATGCTCAATTAGAGATGAAGTTTTGGTAGAAGTGCACCATAGCTTTTATGTCTAGAAGTTTGAGCCAGTTCAAAAATTGTAATGGGGGCCTTTTCAAAGATAGGAGTTGCCTTTGTACCTCTTATTGTTTTCCTTGTACATGGTGTAATGATAATGGCTGGTTAGGTGGGCCTAAAGCCTCTAATTGTTTTCCTTGTACATGGTGTGATGGTGACAGTTAACGAGCTAGGTGGGCCTAGAAGCCTCTTGCCTCCAGTTGCCGTGTAGAGTTTTTGAGGTGCCTACTTTGCATTGGTTTTAGTCATATCATGCAATAGAGTCCGGTCATTTACATCTCCTATGTTGACCCCTTGTTACATATAAAATAATAACCTGCGTACCTTCTATTTCTCCACCAAGGGCGTTGTGCTATGAACTATTACCATTAACGAACCGCTCTTTGTCTAGGCTGGAGACTCTCACAATTCTTAGATAGCTGCGAGCAACCCAAGTTCCTCTATTACCCGTTTCTAACAAATCTTTGCGTAGTTCTTTGATAGCTAGGCAACCCAAGTTCCTCCATTGCCCCTGTTCTAACTAATCTTTGCGTGCATACATGCCTCCCATTAAACTATTCCCCATTTAACAGGACTCCTCATGATCTAAAACACTTTTAACACATCGACATGCCTAGTAGCCGCAAGGATTCAAAGGACTTTTAAATAAAATAATAAGAATTACTTTTGAGGTTTTAATTAATGGTCGATGAGTTTAGAGTGATTTTGATATATGTCCAAGAGAAGAGTATCGTTATTAATAGGTGAGATGGGGAATCCATCTACCTGAGGAGGAGGAACAACCCAAAAGGGCTAATAGTAAAGGGGAAGTCCTAGTCCTCGAATGCCTTTCCCATAACTACCCTCACCATGGATATCGTGATCGGGGATGATGGAGGCCTACCTATCGGTGTCGAAGAAGCCGCTAGTCCTGGCGCATGTAGCCATCCTATAAACATTAGCGGCGCTTCTGTGAGCTATGGAAACCCGGCGAAAGAAAGCCACCAGACCATTTTTGATATATTGTATGATGAGTTTAGAGAATGATCTAGATCATAAGGCATCGTGCTTTAATTAATGGTCTAATGAGTTTTAGAGTGATGTTTGACATGTTGTATAATGAGTTTAAAGTTCGGGTTCCTTGTAATTGCATGTCGATTTCTCGGTATATATAATTAATGTATATATATACCTATATAAGCTTTTAATCGCAGCGATGGCAATAGGTAGGTAATATATAGCGATTGTAATATGTAACCGTGGCGGTGACATTTTTAAGAGAATCGTGACATTTTGGGATCTGCATCGTGCGGAGGAATGGCGGGTGAAGGAGGCGAATGCACTGCGAACTTGAAGCTGCCAGGCGAGGAGTTGGAGGAGAACACTACGTGGGTATGGAAACATAAGTCTGTGCGATTAAGGGCACTGGGTGACGGCAGTGAAGGAGCATCGAGTATGAGGAGGAGGTCGAGGCAGGAAAAAATTTTGTGTCGGTTGGAGGAGGCGAACAAGGGCAATTTAACGGTCTTGGCTACACAAGAGAGGAGAGGTGGGAGCCATATTGAAGGCAGGCGGGCCACGAACAAGCTTCAACTCATTTACAAAGGCGCTCAGGCGTAAGCGGCGGAGGATTTGTGCCCACACAGGCTCATCCAGGCGGTGGAGGCTCGAGGAGCGAAACAACTTCTCTTGGCCTTGGAGCGGCAAAAATGGAAGTCTTTTGGCCCAAAAGCTTGAGTGAAGCTTCAAGCGATCCGCAGGAGCGTGGGAGGCGTGAGCTCAACCATGACAGTCGACCTTCCAAAAGAAAGTGGCATGAGATGGCGGATGTTCTCGTTTGCAAATTTATAGCTCTCTTCATCGCTCTCAAAGGAGAGTAAGGTTTCTTTGTCCTTGAGCTTGTGCGTCGTGGGAGCATGTCTCTCTTGCGAGGCGCAATGCTTCTTGCATGCGGCGAGGAGAAATTGGAAGCGCAAGAGAGCAAGGGCAAGGGATGACGTTTGCAGAGATGGATGGACTCAACTCTTTTTTGGCCATATGGCGGAGGCTGGAGAAGCGTAAGGAAATCGGCGAAGAAAGGTGACACTGCTGGAGGAACGGGAGGTAGGTGTCGGTGCCAAAGTGGGGAGCTTGGAGGACAACGCCAAGCTGCCAGAGACAGGCAGACGGCTTAGCCTTAGCGGGAATCGAATGACCTGGGGGCAGAGCAGGAGAAAATCTGAAACTCCGCCAGCATCTCTGCGAAAATGGGACGACACCAGTAAGGGAAGAGCTAAGCAACAAGGGAGAGAAGATTTTTAACGTTGTAGGCCTGCTTCCCCTCTCCAGCTAGTCTAGGTACACAGGTTTTGTATCAGAAAGGAGAGCTGGTTGATCAAGGTAGCCAGGTTTGCTGACATTGGACCTGTTGTATGATTAATTCTTTGCATACATGTCTCCGGGCTTTGAATAGCTGTAGGACCTTGCCTTGAATGTGGCGGTGTGAAGGCACATGGATTTCAGGCGTAGAACAAAAGTGTATGAAAAGTGAACAACGACAATGTTTGAAGAGCATATAAAAGTAGTTATTAAACTGAATCTAAGATGCCTATTCATATCATAGTAACTTAAGTAATGATTAAAGTATAATCTTCAAACGTGCCTAACTAGGGCTCTAATAGCCATAACCTCTACACTCCCACTCACGCTTTGAAGCAACATGAATGAGACTAACAATCTAACACGTCCAGTTCACTCTTGATAAGAACATAAATGTATAGCAAGTTAGCGATATGCGGAAGAGCTCCCACTTAAGATGAACCATTTGATAAGTCCACAAGGCCTAAAGCGTAAGAGAAAATCGGTGCTTGGCCTTGGATAAACCTTTGTAAATATCGGTTCTCCTCTTGGGATGTACTCAATAGTTACACGATGCTCTAGCGTCTAATAAAATGATGATAAACGCCTATATGCTTAGTCCGAGCATGGTACTTGGCATTCTTGGTTAAAGCTATTGCCGACATATTGTCGCAATGCAACAAGGTAGGTGAGTCCGAGCTTGATCCATCTCCGCTAATAAGGACCTTCTAGAATGCTTCCTTGCCCGCAAGTGTTAAGGAAGCATACTCACTCGCTTGAGCTAAGAGACACACTCGAGAGAGTCCCAATGTCCTTCATCTTGTACTTGGAACTAAGAGTGGTCTTCACTGTTGATAATAACTCCGGCTATTAGTAGCAATTATGATGTCGTCCACATATAAAGCAATAATAACCAGCTTTCCATCTTTGCGTAGGAAATATACATTCTCATCAATTACAACGAACAAAGCCAATCTCGATAAGGGTACCATCAATATCAGCATACCACTTCAAAGGAGATTGCTTGAGTCCATAAATACACCTTAAGAGTCTACAAACTAAGTCCTTTGTTTTAGGATCTATAAACCCTTGAGTTGTTCCATGTAAATCAGCTCCTCTAATTTACCATATAGAAAAGCCGTTGTAACATCCATTTGTAAGTCTAAATCTAACTCAATGCTAATGCTAACAAGTATCTTATAGTCGCAACTTAACTACAGTGAAAATGTTTCATGATAATCAACAGAACTTGGCTATACCCCTTTGCACACAAACGTGCCTTGTAACGCTTCTACACTACCATCCGCTTTCAATTTAATAAATACCACTTACATTGTATAGGCTTTCTACCATAAGGAAGCTTAACTAATTCCCAAGTATTATTTTCTATTAGACTATTATACTCGGTGAATAGCTGCCTCCCACTTCTCCTTGTCGTCCGACAAAGCCTCTTCACGTGTAGCGTTCAATAAGATCTGGCTGCTATGTAAGCTTGGACTAAAGAGGCATGTCCGGAAGTTAAAATATTGACATCTAAACTAGGATCATTTTCTAATTAGGTAAAGGCAACTAAAGAATTATTGTTTTGGGTGTTTGAAATGGGTGGTGCAAAGAGGGCAAGCGGGCTCCGAGGATGGATTGGGGCACATATTCTGTGCAAGGAGGAGGTCGCGTGATGACGGATGTGCGCCAGTGCATGAGGCGCTTCCCTCCGTCTTTGTGCACCTTCAAGGTGATACTGGCTCAAGCCAGCTGGTGGTCCGCGTCCTTGTGGATCGACGCATGACGCCGCAGCGCGGAGGAGGAAGATGCTCGTGCATCCGACCAGCGCTGAATTCCACGATGTCGCCAAATCGTGAGGATCAGCCGCTGCGGATGTGTGGGATTGCGCAGTGCGGGGATTGTAGGGCTGGTTGAGCAGCAGGGAGGTCAGGGATCGAGGAGAGGTGCGGGCATGGAGTGGGTATCCGAATGGGCGGCCCTTGCAGTGTGTGCGGTATGCGCTCCCATGATCCTCGGACTCCCACTCAGACGGCTGTTGGTCAGAATCGCTCCCACTCACATCTGCAAGGTCAGAATCCAAAGGAATTGCAACCTTGCCTGGATCTGCTAGTTCAGACGTTGCAGGATGGTCCATTTCTCTCCCTCTGCGGCTGTCCAGCAGAAATTGCTCGTCAATAATCACACTCCTTGAATAAGTGACCCGCTGAGTCTCGGGGTTCACCAGCTTATATCCCTTGAGTCCTTCAAGATAGCCCCAAAGCATCTTGCTGGCCTTGTCGTCAAGCTTGAAGTTGTTTTGGGAATGTGTGCATGCGTGCCTTGAAAATACGAAGATGCAGTTGGGTTTCGACCGGACCAGCCCTCATAAGGAGTGACACCGATGTGAGAAGTTGGAAGTCGGTTCTTGATGTAAGTCGCCGTTGAAAATAGCCGCCCTATTTGTGAGACGGTCCATGTTCAGCGCTCGAGCGGCTTCAACAAGCCATTGATGATGCTCGGCCACGCCGTTTGAGCTTGAGAATAAGGTACACTTCTGCGCATGATTATGCCTCGGGGTTGCAGATGTGCAAAGGCACCAGCTAACTCCCTCCACCATCATGCCTGACTTTCAGCTTGACATTAAGTTGTCGTTGACCATGTTAATATACTCAAGAAATCATCCAGCCACTTATGCCGAGAAAATATGTGTGAGTCATTGGTGGCCGTCCACAATAGGCATGAAATAAGGACTGATTAAAAGAAGCGGCATAGGACCACATAGGTCTGTGGACCAGATTCTAATGGATAGTTGCTCGTGTTGCGGGACCAAGAGGATAGGGGGCTACGGCTCTTGGCATACACACATGATTCACAAAATGGCAAAGGAGACAACCGAGGTAGGGATTACAGTCTGATTGCTTTTGGCTGAGAGTTACCAACTTACGTGAGTTAACATGTGCTAGCCTATGGTGCCATATGCAGTTGCTTAGGCTGAGTTAAATTGGCAATGTTGGTAGCAGTGTTGGGGATGATCTATCCTGTATGGGTCATTGAAGGTCGACCAATGCGAGACATGACACACTAGGAGGACTAACTGTCCTGGATCATGCAGTGTCTCAGCAAAATGAACGTTGTACTCATTTGATATTGTAAGTCTACGAATCGAAACTAAGTTCTTTGACATTTGTGGGACATGGTAAACATCCTCTAACTTCTCCCTCGAGGACAACGACAAGTGCCTCTTCCTTGTACAAGGCCACTATCATCACCCAGCAATATGAAACCACCGGTTCACAAGGATGGTAAGCAAAAGAAGGACCTTGTGTGGCAAATATGAGATGAAGCACCACTATCAATGTACCAATTGTGGGTATCATTCTTGGAGGTAACCAAATATACTGCTAAGAGTACTTGTGATTTTTGTACAATGTTTGTTGAAGGTGGTAATCCTCTCCTAGGCTCTCCACTTTTTCTTACACTCTTTTTCGTAATGGCCTTCTACTTGGCACCAATGGGAGGCTCCTTTCCTCCTTGGTGCTGATGATAAAGATGGCCTGTTGTTGTAAGGAGGACGGCCTCGTCCCGTCCTCTCTCTCCCTCCTCGAACCACAAAGAGAGCTCGACCTTGGGGTAGCATTTGATGTGCCACCGCCACGTGTGGCTTCTTCCTCTATGAGAGCCCCAATTACTCAAGTGGTGAAATCAACCTTGCCCCTTTGGCTGCAAGTTGTGCTTGTTTTATGACTCCATTTTGTGTGCCTTGAAGGTACGATAAGCGCCGGAAGAGAACTCAGCAAGGCTATGGCTGAGCCTCACCAACGCCGTCCCACAAGATGCCAATCGAGCCCGTGCTGCTCGAACTTCTTTATGTGTTCGGAAAGCTTCACTTTCACCCATGCATTTGGTAAAATGCCTTTGTTGCATTTATTACACTCATTGCATCTACCGTCGTAGAGTTGGTTCGAGTTGGTCCATCTGTGCTTCTGACCCATCACGTGATGAAAGTGGTCCTATCAAGTCCGGATAAGATCACATTTCTTGCTTTTCTATCGGTCTTCTCCCATGCCTTAAAATCCACGCGATCGGATTTGTTCCTATGTAGAGTTTGGGATAAGTGCCATCAATGTCCATGGGTCATTGTCCTCAAGAATGGATCATACATGGACCAAATGTAATCGATCCCGAGAATCATTTTTCCTTAAAATCAATCTTAATTGTATTGTTGATTGTTGTTGTGGAGTTATTTGAGGCCATGTTTGAGGGTGGAGAAACATTTGTTGGAGGATATTTGATGTGTTTGTACGTTCTGTGTGGGGGTGACCACATCCAGGATTTCTAACCAAATCCTAATCAGACTCTAGACCTGACAACTCACTAACAGCAAGATTGGACAGCATGTTATCCATACACTGGATATTTGGTAAATTCCCATCTGTAGCTATTTTGACCTTTCTATTCTGCACTGCCTTATGATTCAATCTTAAACGTTGTGAGACCTTTTGATCTAAATAGTGTAATGCCCTGTGCAGGTTGGTTATTTCTGATTGCCTTTGAGTGATCAACTTAATTAAGTTGGAAGCTGCTAGACGGTGACACTTCTCAAAGTTTTGAAGAAAAGCCCAAATCTGGAGTTGACGGGATTCTATGGCCTCTATCTGTAATTCAAAGGCTCGTGTGGATTGATAACTAGTTTGTCTAGTCTTGATGGTGGATTCCAATCTTGGAATACATCTCGCAATGTCTAGGTGTAGGTCTGTAAATTTGTTGTACCCGATGAGGGTTTCTTTGGCTGATGGTAGGTAATCTTCAATTATGTGCCCGAAAATGCCTAGCCATTTTGCTAGCATTTGAACAACATGCTACAAATTGACATCGAGATTGTATGGCTCGATACCATGTGAAGGCACATGGATTTCACGGAAGCGTAGAACAAAAAAGTGCCGCCAGCCCAGTTTGTCACACATCATCTAATGTCTCGGTTATCGCTGAAATTCGAGACATTTGTAGGTAGTACCGTGTAGGCTACAAGAGTTCGGAGTTACATCGTAGTTGCCAACGAGGTTATCTAACGATCCTCTCTACGATCAGCTTCCCAGTGCAAAGCACCGATGATTGCAAAGGCCTTGAACTCAAGCAAGAGGCCACAATCAGCGCTTCAGCTCCATTCGCCACTTTGCAAAGCCCTTCCCGAGTGTACCTGCAATAGGAGACCTCCATGTCACCACATCCTCATGCACGACCCAGTGAAAACGCGCGTGCATCTTCCATTTCCGAATTTGGCATACGAGGCGATTTAACCACTATTTTCCCTTGCACTCTTTCCACAAGATGTGAGTGCAGCGGCCCGCCCACCTACGCTTAGAGTGCATGCACGGACCTTCGACGGCAAGCTCATGTTGTGTGTTACGCGTTTACGTGAAGCTCGTTTCTCCTTTTGTTTAGGGGCCTATATGCAGACGTGACTCTTCGCTCTTGTGTAATGCCTTTCAGCTCATAATGAAACACACTACTCGTTGTTCTTCTCGTGTCGTGTGGTCTAGATCGCTTTGGTTCATGGTATCGAGCATACATCCTAGAGCATGCCAGAATACATTACAAGATCGGACTAGACTCTGTCGATACAAAAACTCAATGGATAGAACACAAAATTCTCATCCGGAATGCTCGAGAAATTCGGACATTCTACTCAACATAGAAAATGGAAATTCGACATTCTAGTCAACATTGATCATAAACTTCCAAACATAAACATCTTGGTGATCTAGCCCAATGGCTAATCAACCACAGCCGTTCTAGGGCATATCAGTTGATAAGCTAACTAGTGTCAATTATCACACATGGGCAGCCGGGCTAGAAAATGCTCTTATTAAGAAATTCCCTATGGCCTATCAGGCTCAAAAGCCAGCAGGTCATGCTGACCTACCGCTTGGCAACTCAAAGATGCACAAGCCCATTCCGACATACTCCTGCATGTAGGAGATAGATTAATCCCTATAATCAAAAGACTAACCACATCAAAACAAATGTGGGATAAACTGGCATCTACCTATGTAGAAAGCAGCATGGCCTTTAAGTTGCACGCCCAGGAACAACTATCATCCCTAAAATTGGCAGAAGGAAATTCAGTCCTAGATTTTCTAGAGACATGGTAAGGGTCCTTAGATTCTTGCATATCCTCAGGTCTAACACTAGACGATGAAACACAAGTGATGCACCTTTTGAGAGCTTTACCTCCTTCGTGGGGAAACTTCATCACTGCACAAACCAGTAGTGTAATAGCTAATAATCCTTTAACCTTAACTACACTCATCAGTAGGATTATGCATGAGACTAGACTGAGACAAGGTAACACTATTTCCAGCACCCCTGGGAATACTACCTCCGCTCTCTTTGCAAGTGGTAGGAAACTGGAATCAAACTAGTAAACCCTCTACTTCTACTTGGAGGAACTCACCGTCCTCCTCCTAATAATCCTGCGCATAAGAACAAGACATGTCACTATTGTCAAAAACTAGGTCACATAGCAATGTAGGAAAAAGCGGACAAAGCTGCAGGATTCACAACCCTAATTCAGCACCAGCCTCGATTAACCGCACAAGCGGACAAGACCCTTCCTACGTCTTCACCGCCTGCAGAAACTTGGATTCTAAACATCCTTCTCAAGACACCCTTGTGGTGGAACAGCACATGTCACCTAGGAGGGATTGGTTTTCCAAGATACCTCTTTGCCTCCTCAACTGTCTACATGGGAGATAGCTCTCACACATGGCTGTTGGTAAGGGAGTGGTAAAAGTGCAGCTTCAAAATCATGTAGCCTTCATAAAAGGCGTCACCTGCGTTCCGACACACAACTTGTCGCCGATTCAAGCTACTAGATCTCCAAACAGCAAGATTACCTTCACACATAAAGGTTGTCGATCTCCTTTAGACTCGCCTCCGGCGATTAGTGCAATTATTTTATCCTCAAAGTGGCAAGTTGTTTTATGTGGCTTGGGCATCCCGCCCGAGTCACTAGGTTCAACAACCACCACACGCAGTTTAGTAACTACGGATGCTACAACTACCTTATGGCACTTACGCTTAGCCCACTTACATCCGGGGCATGCGTGATGTCCACAAAAATCTGGTTTTAGGGTTACCTCCTAAGTTAGGAGCTTTACCTCTATGTCCCGGGTCATGTCGTGGGCAAGCACGCCACCAGCCTTATCCAAGATCCCATACCAAAACATCCGTGTCCTTGAGTTGGTACATGCGACCTTTGCGGACCGATGCGACAGACAACTTTGTCGAGCAAATTATACATGTTTGTCTTGCTAGATGATTTCGATCGACACACAACTTGTCGCCGCCACGCAAGCTACTAGATCTCCAAACAGCAAGATTACCTTCACACATAAAGGTTGTCGATCTCCTTTAGACTCGCCTCGCTTAGTGCAATTATTTTATCCTCAAAGTGGCAAGTTGTTTTATGTGGCTTGGGCATCCCGCCCGAGTCACTAGGTTCAACAACCACCACACACGCTTTAGTAACTGGATGCTACAACTACCTTATGGCACTTACGCTTAGCCCACTTACATCCGGGGCATGCGCGGATGTCCACAAAAATCTGGTTTTAGGGTTACCTCCTAAGTTAGGAGCTTTACCTCTATGTCCCAGTGTCGAGGCAAGCACGCCACTTTATCCAAGATCCCATACCATCCCGTGTCCTTGAGTTGGTACATGCCGACCTTTGGACCGATGCATGAACTTTGTCGTGCAATTATACATGTTTGTCTTGCTAGATGATTTCGATCCTTTGGACACACCTTTATTTCCTCAAATACAAACCCGAGGCATTTCCCTGTTTCAAGACGTTCCAAGCTTATGCAGAGAACCATACTGGACAGAAGATCAAGATTTTTCATACTGACAATGCAGGAGAACTTACCACACCAATTTTTGAGGGACATCTCCTCTCACACGGGATCCAACACCAAAAGATCGTCCCATATTCACACCAACAATTGGGAAAGGCTGAGTGCCGCCATCGCTCCATAATGGACGGTGTCCGCAGCTCTCGCACCGCTAGCCTCCCAAATTATCTGTGGGCGAGGCTGCGCTTGCGTTTATATGTTCAAAATCGTTGTGGCACTTCCACGATTGAAGACAAGACACCTTATGAAATCGGAAGGCGGAAAACGTCGACCATCTTAGGATTTTTGGCCCACAAATATGTTCCCGAAATGCAAGAAATTGGACCCTCGATCCATCCCACTTACCTTTGTCGGATATGGCGAAGACGGTGTGAAAGGTTACCGGCTCTGCCACAACGCTTTAGTAACTGGATGCTACAACTACCTTATGGCACTTACGCTTAGCCCACTTACATCTGCAGGGCATGCAGCGATGTCCACAAAAAATCTGGTTTTAGGGTTACCTCCTAAGTTAGGAGCTTTACCTCTATGTCCCGGCTGTGTCGTAGGCAAGCACGCCAGCCAGCCTTATCCAAGATCCCATACCAAAACATCCCGTGTCCTTGAGTTGGTACATGCTGACCTTTGCGGACCGATGCAGACAGCAACTTTGTCAGGCAAATTATACATGTTTGTCCTGCTAGATGATTTCGATCCTTTGGACACACCTTTATTTCCTCAAACACAAACCCGAGGCATTGCTTCAAGACATTCCAAGCTTATGCGAGAACCACACGATGTAAGATCAAGATTTTTCATCGACAATGCGGAGAACTTACCACACCAATTTTTGAGGGACATCTCCTCTCACACGGGATCCAACACCAAAGATCGTCCCATATTCACACCAACAATTGGGAAAGGTGAGCGCCGCCATCGCTCCATTATGGACGGTGTCCGCAGCTCGCACACCGCTAGCCTCCCAAATTATCTGGCGTAGGTCAGGCTGCCTATGTTCAAAATCGTTGTGGCACTTCCACGCTTGAAGACAAGACACCTTATGAACTGGAAGGGAAGAAAAACGCCGCCACATCTTAGGATTTTTGGTCACCGCCTACAAATATGTTCCCGAAATGCAAGAAATTGGACCCTCTCCATCCCACTTACCTTTGTCGGATATGGCGAAGACGGTGTGAAAGGTTACCGGCTCTACAATCGCCACAACCGCAGCTTTACGGCTGAATGTCATCTTTGATGAAGCTTCTATTCAACGCTCCTCCTGATCCTTCACCACCCATGACACCACGCTCCTTCCCACCACCTATGGACGGCGTCTTTCACCGCCTCCCATTCCGTGCCACTTCCCACCCAGAATCCCTAACTTAGCGCTCCTTTACCACCCCTTCCCAGCTCCCCCTCGACCCTTACAACACGGTGGCTTTACAAAGATCCCTCGGCCAGGGGGAATAGGACCAGATCCTAATGTTGCGAGCATGATGGATTTCAAGGACCGGATCCTAATGTTGAGCCCATGGACTTCCATCTTGACAACACAACACGACGCTCTACCAGTCAAACAGAGGATTCCAAGTGTAAAATTTCATGATCTCTCCTTTGACAAATCCAAGGCCTTTCGCACATGCTCTTTAGTCGACATTGTTCCTAAGAAGCACTAAAGGACCCGAATCCAACTCACGGAAGCAGGCAATGGGATGAATATCAATCCTTGGTTTCTAACAACACATGGACCTTGGTTGATCCACGGCGAAAACATCGTGGGCAGCAAATGGGTCTTGAGAAAGAAGCACGTGATGGCTCTCGCGTTCAAGGCCGGACTCATAGCAAGAGGATTCACACAAAGAGTGGAGTCGACTACTCAATCCGATTTCTTGGCCCGGTAGTTAAACTCACCTCTCGTGTGATGATAGCCCTAGCTGCTCTATATGGTCTCGCTATACATCGCTAGATGTGGAGACCGCGTTTCTTCATGGATTTTAAAGAAGAAATCTACGTTCAACGACCTCCGGATATGAAGTAAAGGCCAAGAGTCCAAGGTGTGCCTTCTTGAAAACACTCTATGGTGAGCGGTCTCAGGAGGTGTACGAGCATCTACTTGGTATTTACTCAGCTGGGTTATGTTAAAAGTACTGTGGACTCTAGCGTCTTCACAAGAAATAGGGGGCAACAGATGCTTATGATGGGTCTCTATGTAGATGACCTCATCATGGTTTCAAATGATGAAAAGTATTTAGCGAAGTGCAAATCTGCTCTTCGGAAAGAGTTCAAAATGACTGATAATGGGAGTATGTCATATTGTCTTGGTATTCAGGTCGTTCAGAATTCGTCTAGTCATACTATCACCTTGCATCAGGATACGTATGTTTCTAACTTACTGACCAAGTATGAAATGTCTAGCTGCAAACCTGTAGACACACCCATGCAAACAGGCCAAGACTAAGTAAGACTATGTCACCTCAAGTAGATGATGAAGCTGCTGAGATGCAATCAGTTCCGTATGCAGGCGTAGTAGGCAGTGTTCAGCATTTAGCTCAATACACTAGACCAGATATAGCGTGTCCTAATGGCCACGTTTCTCAGTTCCTGTCCAATCCTGGAAAGTTACATTGGGTAGCAGCTAAAAGAATCCTTAGATATCTTCAGCGAACGAGAACCCGTGGAATTCAGTACAAAGGAGGTCCTGATGCTGCAACCAAGCTTATAGGTTGGACTGATGCAGACTATGCAGGCGATCCTCACTCTAGAAAATCCACAAGTGGTTACGTGTTCATGCTTGCAGGGGGCCTGTGAGCTGGAAGTCGAAGAAACAAACCTCGATTGCACAGAGTTCAGCTGAATCTGAATATATTGCTGCTGCCTCAGCCGCCAAGGAAGGACTATGGATCGTTCAGCTACTTCGAGACCTTGGTTACCCACAAGAAGGCCCTTTGGAATTAATGTGTGATAATACAGCTACCATTGCTCTCTCAAAAGATCTGAGGTTTCATGAGCGATCAAAACACATAGAAGTAAGATATCATTTCCTCCGTCTCAAGGTGGACTTAGGAGCGCTAGTGTTGACGTACGTATCCACTGAAGACCAGCTAGCCGACATTCTCACCAAGCCTTTGGGGAAGATTAAACATGAGAGCTTCTGTTCAAGATTGGGACTCGTTGATTTGTGATACACTGCTGTTTTAGATCATCTCGCTTCAAGGGGTGTGTGAAACTGGTTACGTTTTACGTGAAGCTCGTTTCTCCTTTTGTTTAGGGACGCTATATGAACAGACGTGACTCTTCGTTCTGCTCTTGTGTAATGCCTTTTCAGGCTCATAATGAAACACACTACTCGTTGTTCTTCTCTGTGTGTCGTGTGTCTGGTCTAGATCGCTTTGGTTCACATGTAACATGGTCAGCCACAATTAGGCCCCTCCCGGTCCACTTGCCCATACACAACAAGCGCCTTTTGCCTCCAGTTCTCCATCATTGGGCATTACTCCAGTTCTCCGAATTTTGCATACATGTCCACCAGGCAGGTGCCCTTCTGAAGGTCTGTGCATGCACTGGTGCGTTACATCTTTGGAACGAGGACTGCAAGATAAAATACTGGTTGGTAACCGCCTCGTGAACAGGTGTGCCAAATTCGACGAAATGGAAGATGCACGCGGGGTTTTTGACACTGCTTGGGCATGGAAGGACATGTAGAGCTCTTATTGCAGGTAGATGTGCTGTAAAAGCAGCTGGCTGGCCAGTCTGCAGGCACGCGAGAGTGTCAACACTAGCAACTGGCTTTGCACATTCAAGGCAAGCTCCTACAAACAGCTCTTCATTCAAAGCCCAGAGACATGTCTGCAAAGAATTAATCGTGTGGATAACAAGCAAATGTGGCTACCGGCTTTGTTCGTGGGTACCTTGTTCAACCAGCGCTCCTCTCTAACAAAAACCGGTATGCACCCAGACTAGCTGGAGAGGAGGAGCATGCCTATACAAGACGAGGTGAAAAATCTCTTGTCCCTCGTTGCTTAGCTCTCCCTTCGCTTAGTCTTGGCCAGCTTACTTCTTAGTGTTGTCCTTACCTCTTCCCTTGCTGGTTTCGTCTAAGTTTTCTGTGATGATGGCAGAGTTCAGCAGACAAAGCGGGTCCCAGGTTAGAAAATTGGGACAGCAGCAGTACCACTACTATGCCACATACAAGGCCATTGATCCGGTGATGGGGTCTGTGCAAGTAGGGCAAGTAGGGTCTGGTCCCTGTGCCGCTGCATGCACGAGTAATGAAAGCAAGGTAAGACCACGGTGTTCCTGGCCTCCACAAAGCAGATCTTACACATATTTTCTCCTGCTCCGCCTCCAGGTCGGACGCAATTTGCTAACGCTCATTCCTAAGGTCAAGTGCAGCCGTTCGTTCAGAGGCTATATTCTCTCGCCTCCATGCTTTGCAGCTCGGAAACAACTGTTGCATGCCTTGCCTCCTCTCTCCTGCATTAGCGCGGCCTCCTCTCCCTTCCTCATTCTCCTTTTCCACTATCTGCGCCATGGCCATGGTGGAGGAGCCGAGCTCATCAAGCTCCTCCAACTTCATCCCTGTACCTCGCCGCTCGCTTGCCAGGCTTCTGGTTTTCCGCCCTGCATGCAGAGCCTCGTGCAGAGAGACATCCTCCTGCACTCCGTGGCCCCTCCCTTGGGAATTCGCCCGTTAGTGGCATTGTCAATTTCACTGTCCCTCCTCCACATCCGATTTTCAAGAAGGGAGGGCTTTGCACAAGGAAGGTAGAAGGTAGGACGGTATCTCTAAACCTGCAGACCTTTGAGAAGGAAGGTAGGAAGGTAGCTCTAAACCTCCTGCAGGCCTGTGAGAAGGAAGGTTTGTCCCTAATCACATGTGATAAGGGGATGTGTCACATCTTGCCCTTATCACATGTGCGGGTGTCTGCAATCGCATGTGCTTGCCCATGTGATTACAGACACCCGCCATATTCATACATATACACTGTTGCGGGAAAGGGAGGAAAAGCATGCTACTGTTGGCAGCATCACAGAAAAATTCGACAAGACCAGCAAGCAAGGGAAGAGGCAAGCTGGACAAGACCTAAGCAAGGGAGGCTGAGCAAAGAGGGAAAAAGGTGTTTCACCTCGTCCTGTATAGGCCTGCTCCTCCTCTCCAGCTGGTCTAGGGTACATGCTGGTTTTATGAGAGGAGCGCTGGCTACCTTGCTTCACGGGTACCTACCCATGACGAAAGGTAGCCAGGTTTGCTGACATTGTCCTGTTATCCACAAAGTTAGGTGATGCTTTGCAGAGGCTGATGACATTGGTCTGTTGTCGACAAGATACAGTCTTTGCATACATGTCTCCCGGCTTTGACAGCTGTTTTCAGGAGCTTGCAATGTGCAAAGCCAGTAGCCAAGTTGATACTCTTGTGCTTGCAGACTGGCCAGCCAGCTGCTATTGCAACGCATCTAGCTAATGTCAGTTGTTGCTTTGTCCAATGGGTGGCCGTCCGAGCCCTTCAGCCTGTTCGTTTACTTGACAAGTCTGAGTTCTCTTCACAGCGGTGAACCGAGGAGAGAGACTTTTGGATTGGTTTTGAGTCCGGAGGTGCGCAGTCTGCAGGCTTGTGCCATGCCAGCCCTTTGTTGGTTTGCGCGGCGCGGCTGGTGCCCTGCTCACCATACCTTTGATAAAATGGTACACTCACATACCTCGGATATGGCACTCGCGTTCGTTTGGCCTTCCTGCGTAAGGGTAGGTTCGGTGGTTAAACCGCTTGCCCCAGGCATGTTGTGTTGATGGGCAGCTGGTTTCTTTGGATATTCAGATGGGCCATGGTGCGTCGCCTTCCAATTCGAGCTCTCCGGACAAGCCAGAGCTTGGCGCGTGTGCAGGATCGTGAATGGGCGTCATGGCTCTATGGAGAATGTGGGAGCTTGAGGGATGCTCGCAGGGGGTTTGATGGTGTTGCCAGGAGAGGTTGTTTCATCGATGACAGTGATGTAGTCGTTACTGTGCGTTTGTCTAGGGCGGTCGATTCATGTCAGGTACCGGTGAGATCTCAATGCTGTCTGTACAAGATAATCATGTCACAGTGGGGTTGTCCACGCAGTTACTCGTACGGAGTAGGCCTGCAATATTGGACTGCTGAATGGTGAGGATATTTCTTTCCTGTGCAGCGTTTTGCCCTGGTGTGTTGTGAACAGAGTTAGTGATGGGTTTACTGCTTCATTTCTTTCGGGAATCATTCGATTTTCGAGGAGGAAGTGTTGCCAGTTGCTGGCAGCACCACGTTCTAATGTGATTGGTAACTATCTGGTCGACACGTATGTCCCGCGAAATTCACAAATAGAGTCTCTAATGTGGCCTTCAGCCTGAATTGTTTCCCTGGGCTCTTGCTTACATGTATGCTGATTGTGGCAGCATGGTGGACGCACACCATGTATTTGAAAACTGACCTCAGCGTGAGAAACAATCCGTATATCGTACGGCTAGTATGTCCCAGAATATGACGGGCTTTCAAAAGCATCGTCATATCGAGCGAAACACCCTGATACATATCTCATCCTATCGTACCGCACTATTTGCACAAGTCCATTCTTAGAACACTGAGGAAAGTATGCAGGTGGTTCATTCACTCTTGAGCCTGCAAGAGTATGTGGGTCATTTATCAAATACATGCTGCTCGCGTCCACCCTGCTGCCACATTCAGCATGCATGTAAGCATCAGGCGTGGCAGAGAGTTCAGGGTTAAGGCCACCTTTGAGAATTTCTTCAGGGTAAAGACCACAATGGAGAATTTACCAAGACCCTTCTGCATGATACCGATGCCAGCTGATTACTTGCTGGACAAAAGACTTCATGGATAGAAACTGCTAAGAGCGCCTCCAGTGCGGTGAGACAGGGTGTTCACCTCGTAATGCGCATTTAACCAGCTTCCACATTTAGTATACATGTCAATACCAACAAACAAGCAACAAAAAAAGTGTTACCAACAGACACATTTGAATCGAAGTACTGACAAGCAGCTTCGACGTTGACCCTCTTTCCCTTTTCCAGACAGGTTACTTTGATGTCCTGCCCATCCACGACCTCAGATTACTCCTGATAGACAGGATGTTCGCAGGGCTAAATGTTGGCAGCTTAATGCATAAATGCCATCATCTGGACACGTATCTTGTCGACGACCGCCTCTTCCATTGAGTGGTGGGCAACAGACCCTAAAGCTTCGATGCTGGAATGGGAGTACAAGAGGTGAAGCATGGTGAGTACAAGCAATCACAAAACCTACCTTTCTCGAATCTCAGCAAGAACTGACATCATCAGCAGGCACAAGAGTGGCAACTTTACTGGCTTTGCACATTCTAGTCAAGCTCGTAGCTAGAATTATTGGAATGTAAGCAAACTCATTGCCTTTGTTCATAGCTCCCTTATCAATCAGCTCCTAGTATAGCTAGAGAGAAGCAGCAAGCCTATACAGGACAAGAATTCTTCTCTCCTCGCTGCTTAGCTCTTAACTTGCTTGTGCAGATTTGTCGCTGGCAGAGTTTTCGCAAGTTGCAACACAGCCAGTCCCAGACTCAGACTGGGAGAATTGGGACAGCACAAGTTGCCCTAACACATAGATTAGGATCCGGTGGCACTACTACTATGACACGAACACTGCCATTGATCCGGTGATGGGGACTCTGCAAGTAGGGCAAGGAATGGCCCGGTCCAGGGCCCGCTTCATACACGACTTGCACAACAGGAAATGAAAGCAAGGTAAGACGACGCTGTGCCTGGGCTCCACATAGCAGACCTTGCACATACTCTTCTCCCGCTCTGCCTCCAGATCCTGACGCAGCGTCCTCTCGGACTCAAGTTCACAATCTGATTCCGATGCGTATTCCTACGGGTCAGCGCATCCCTTCGCGCAAAGGCTATACCCTTTCGCAGCTCGGCGTTCTCGTCCTCCAGCCTCCGCCGCTCAGCAGCGACATGTACAGCGGCATCCCTTGCCTCCCTCTTTCTTCCTCACCTTCTCCTTCTCCTCCTCCAAAATCTGTGGCAAGCTCATGCCGGCGGACGCGCGTACAGCAAACCCCTCCATCTTCAGCGACATCCCTTTTACCCAGTCACTGCATTGCCTGTCCTCGAGCGCTTCCCCGCCACATGCGACGCCGCCTGCATACAGGCACCCCCACCCGTGGACCCCGGCCCATCGTCTAGATTCCCCAATTCTGCACAAGACAAGCACATGTTAATGGCAAATTTGTCTCTCCTCCGAAGTCGGAGTCGGTTTTGCATAAGGATCTCTAAACCTGGAGCCATAGCTCTCTGCTCCCGACTGCGCTCCCGCTCTCTGCGCTCGTTTTGGATCACGTCGATCTTGCTGATGGCCTGCTTCTTCCTCCATGCGGCATTCGCGAGCACGGCTACCGAATCGTTTCTGGTTTGCCTGACCAATGCCGACAACTTCAATATCGCGGACGCACACCACAAAAGCCTTCCTGCTCCTGGAGCCTCTCCTCCAGCTCCTTGTCGGACACCCGCCTCAGGTCCGCAGCCAGCATAGCCTCCTCCTTAGCCTGCGTGTTCTCCTCCGGATCCTCAGCCAACCTAGCCACCTCCTCAGCCTGTCTAGCCTCCTCATCAGCCAGCCAAGCCTGGTACTCAGCGCGCCTACCCTCCTCCTCAGCCAGCCTAGCCGCCCTCGGAGCCTTCTCAACTACCTTGGGTAGCCTAGCCTGCAGCTTGTTCATAGCTAGCTCGGCCTCTGCGCATGCCTCAGCCGCCATAGCTGGCCTGGACACTTCCACACGTCCCGCCATTCTTCGCTACCAGCTTGCAGACCCAAGTGCGTTCACGCTCCCTTGCATGCAGAGGTGGAAGAGAACTTGGTTGGATGAGAATGACTTTGAGACACACATGGGAGCGTATTTATAATAAGAGCAAGCGTTGCTATACCCTAAAGCAAGGGCAGGGTACCGAGGCATCGTCCCACGCTGGCGGCTGGCCTTGATGATCGAATATCGAATATAAAATATCCAACCGGAACGGAGTATGCCACACAAACCAGCTCACGGCATGGCTTGGTTTATACTAGCATGAAAGGTGAGGATACTGGGCTTTGCATCGTGGCTGCCAAGGAATGGCGGGTGAGAAGGAGGGTAACCTGGCTGACGATCTGATGCTGCTGAGCGACGACGAGCTGGAGGAGGAGTTCGAGGAGCACTAAAAAGTTGTGCGGCACTGTGAGACGAATTCTCAACAGGCTACGCACAAGCTGCAACTGATCCGCAACGAACGGACAAAGCGTGACAACAGGCGGAGGAACCTGGCTGCGTCCCTTGAGCTCTTGTCCTACGAGGAGCTGCTGGAAAGCCTGGAGGAGGAAAAAGAAGTTCTGCTTGACGCGAAGACAGAACTTCTGCTTTGCGTGGAGGAAGAAGTGACAAGCTGTGTCAGAAACGAACCCAAAGCGGGTGCAAACAAACACAAAGCGTTGTACACACTGACCAAGAACCAACAGCAGACCAATCTCCGAGTCATCCGCACCGAGCGCAGGGAGCATGAGCTTATTAGAGAGCGTGAAGGATTGAGCGTCCAGAAGGCTCTGGAACGCGGGCGGGACCCACGGAAGTGGAGGAGGGAAAGAGAGAGCAGCCAAGCGGCGGAGGATGACGGAGGACATGGAGGCAACGGATCCGGATGCGGGTTTCGCTGCCGAGCTGCAGAGATTGGAGGAGGAGAAGGAGGCCTGGGATGCGGTGAGGGCGACAAGGATTTGGCTGTCTGTACCAAACTGTGGAGGCTGCTGGAGGAGAACTCTTGGTTGCGGGCAGCTGTCGCCTTCCTTGAGTCGGACAGGAACGAGATGCGTGAGTACCTGGAGGAAGAGCAGGAGAAGATTATGTGCACGATCTGCTGGGAGCAGGCCAGGGACACCGTCATCGTACCTTGCCGTCATTTCCTGTATTGCAACTCCTGCACGCAGCAGATGGGTGATTGCCCTGTTTGCAGAGTCCCGATCACCGGAACAATGGTCTCGTCTGTGCGCTAATAGTGCTGCTGCTGCTGTTCCAATTTCCAATTTGGGCCAGGAAGAAGAGGCAAGCGACAAGAGTGGACACGCGAGGGAGCATGCAACAAACGGGGAGAAATTAAAAGAAAAGAAAATTTCACCTTGTCCTCTATAGCTGCCTGTTGCTCCTTCCAGCTAGTCTTGGTACATACTGGTTTTTAGTACAGAGGAAAGCTGGTTGATCAAGGTAGCTATGAACAAAGGTAGACAGGTTTGCTGACATTGGCCTTCTGTCCAGACGTGTCTGTGGACTTGAATACTTGTTTCTAGCTACGAGCTTGACTAGAATGTGCAAAGCCAGTAAAGTTGCCACTCTTGTGCCTGCTGATAATGTCAGTTCTTGCTGAGATTCGGGAAAGGTAGGTTTTGTGATTGCTGGCACTCACCATGCTTCACCTCTTGCCGTACTCACTCTGTTGTGAATTCCACCAAGCTTGTGGTGGAATTCACAACAGTTCCACACGGATATAATGGCGAAGTCGGGACCCGTCCATGGCTTCTCAGCGAGAAGGAAATTGGTACCCATTTCGATAACATGATCTTTCATGACATCAGGGTCCGGCTGCCTGTGAAAGGGAACAACATGCTCACGAAAGTCGGCGCGTGGGGAAGGAAGTGCAATGATTTTGCAGATATAACCCATAGTGTTTTTCCAAAAGTAAAGGCAGGGTATAACAAATTTTTCTCACCTTCGGCAGCAGCTGGAAGGGTGAGCGCCCTTCTATGACCAAGCGGGGCTAGTGGGGATCTGTGGACTCGGGCGATCTGCCGGCTCGAGTTGAACTTGTTGTGTCCGTGATGTGTCCGATCCAAGTCGGGAGTTGGGTGATAGACCTCTCCGAAGGGATGAGGTCTGGCGCTCGTTAGAGTGGGGGGACTGCGTGAGGCGGGCAACCGAGCAGCGACTACCCTCCCCTCTCGGCAGTGGAGGGATAACATAACATGACGACATCCCGATCAACCTTCCGACCGACAACCCGTGGACCTCTCCCCCACCCACCGTCACTTTTATGGCAACCGCGGTACGGTTATCTATCTGGGTGAGATGCAAATGGCCTTTGTTTGCATGTTGGTAGCACCGTGGCATTTTCACGCGTTAGTTTCAGGAAGTAATCAGCTGCCATCCGTATCATGCAGAAGGGGTTTGAGAAATTCTCCATTGTGGCCTTTACCCTGAAGAAATTCTCAAAGGTGGTGGCCTTAACCCTGAACTCTTTGCCAGGCCTGATGCTTACATGCATGCTGAATGTGGGAGCAGGGTGGCCCAGCATTTGATAAATTACACGGCTCACTCCTAAAAATCAGCATGTCTCGTACAGACAACGGGCAGGGATGCCCGTGTGTTGTTCTTTCCTCGCTTCGCACAGGTCCGTGAAATCGAACAGATCAAACGAGAATAAAACACACATACAAAACAACATCGTGATTTAGCAGAAACTGCTAAGAGCGCCTCCAGTGCGGTGAGACAGGGTGTTCGGCTAATGCGCATCAACCCAGCTTCCACATCTAGTATACATGTCAATACCAACAAACAAGCAACAACAAAAGTGTTACCAGCAGACACATTTGAATCGGAGCACGCACAAGCAGCTTCGACGTTGACCCTCCTTCCCTTTTGCACACATGTTACTTTGATGTCCTGCCCGTCCACGACCTCAGATTACTCCTGATGGGCAGGATGTTGGCAGGGCTAAATGTTGCATACATGTGAGCAAGAGTCCAGGGAAACAATTCAGGCTGAAGGCCACATTAGAGACTTTGTGAATTTCTCGGGACATACGTGTCGACCAGATAGTTACCAATAACATTAAAACGTGGTGCTGCCAGCAACTGGCAACACTTCCTCCCTCGAAAATCGAATGATTCCCGAAATAAATGAAGCAGTAAACCCATCACTAACTCAGTTCACAACAGACCAGGGCAAAACGCTGAACAGGAAAGAAATATCGTTACCATTCAGCAGTTGCAGACCTGCTGCGTACAAGCAACTGCGTAGACAACCCCACTGTGACATGATTATCTTGTACAGACAGCATTGAGATCTCACCGGTACCTGAAATGAATCGGCCGCCCTAGTAAATCGCACAGTAACGACTACATCACTGTCATCGATGAAACAACCTCTCCTGGCAACTCCATCAAACCCCTGCGAGCATCCCTCAAGCTCCCACATTCTCCATCGAGCCATGACGCCCATTCACGATCCTGCACACGCCAGGCTCTGGCTTGTCCGGAGAGCTCGGATTGGAAGGTGACGCACCATGGCCCATCTGAATATCCAAAGAAACGAGCTGCCCATCAACACAACCTCCCTTGGGCAGGCTGTTTAACCACCGGACCTGCCCTTACGCTGGAAGGCAAAACGAACGCGAGCGCGTCTCCGAGTCACATGAGCCACTCGAACCGTTAGATTCAGCAGAAAGGTGACGACTACTGAATGGCAGGTACTAACACACAAGCACACTTACACACCACACCCTACACCTAGGTGGGCTTGGCATTACATAGTACTCAGCCTTGAATTCTATTGGTCTGTTGATTTTTCATGTGCTTGAATCCATCACTTGGCTTTACCATCTCTTGGGCTTTCTAGAAGATACATGAGTTTCTAGAAGGTATACATATTTGTAATTTTAGCGCACTCTTCATAACCTATTTTTAGGGCACTCTTCATAACCTATTTTGATATGTGGTACCAAATCATTTCTAACACTCCCACTCAACATATCAAAATTATTCCCTTAGGTCTAGTATCCTCGCTCCTTGCGCATCGCTTGATGCTTGGCCTCAGCCTAGTTCTTGGGCGCAAAAGCCTTCCAGCCATTTGTTGACTCCAATGCCGAGAGAAGTTGTTTCTGCTCCTCGAGCCTCTCCACCAGCAACTCGTTGGACAGCAGCTTCAGATGGGCAGTGAAATCCCTCTGCCTGCGTTTACGCTCTGAGCGCTCCTTGTAAATTAGTTGAAGCTTGTTCGTGTCCTGCTCCTTCTTCAATATGGTTCCTCCTCTCCTCTCTTGTGTAGCCAAGACCGCTAAATTGCTCTTGTTCGCCACCTCCTCTCCCAACGCGACAAAATTTTTCCTGCTCCTCGACCTCCCTCCTCATACTCCCGATGCTCCTTTAGCTCATCGTCACCCAGCCTTTAATCTCCACAATGTACTTATGTTTCCATACCCATAGAGTGTTCTCCTCCAACTCCTCGTCGGCGCTTCAAGTTCGCAGTGCATTCACCTCCCTTCACCTACTATTCCTTTGCAGCGATGCAGAGCCCAAAAGTATCACGCATTCTCTTTAAAAAATGTGACGCTGCGATGGTTACATATTACAATCGCTATATATTATAGTCCGCTACTTATTGCGATCGCTTCACACGATTAAAAGCTTATATAGGTATATACATACATTAATTAAGTATACTGGTGGTTGACAGAGAACCAGACAGACATGAAATTACCAAGAACCTGGAATCTGACATGCCTAGTAGCCGCAAGGATTCAAAGGACTTTTAAATAAAATAATAAGAATTAATTTTGAGGTTTTTATTAATGGTCGGATGAGTTTAGAGAGTGATTTTTATATGTTGTATGATGAGTTTAGAGAATAATCTAGACCATAAGGCATCATGCTTTAATTAATGGTCCGATGAGTTTAGAGAATGATCTAGATCATAAGGCATCCTCTTTGATCCAATGTCTCATGACTTTAGAGAGTGATCTAGATGATGAGGCCTCCTCTCTCATCTGTTGTCCCCGGTGTTTTAGATCATGAGAAGTCCTGTTAAGTGGAGAATAATTTAATGGAAGGGGCATGCGTCTTAGGGTATGGGCTTAGTCTCAGTAGCATGCAAAGACTTGTTAGAACAGGCTATGGTGTTTGATCTTAGAAGCTAGAGGAATCTGGAAGGCTCAACTTGGGTCCGTGGGCCAGTAAACCCAAAGCCCATATTCGGTGAGGCAATTGGTAATAGAAGCGGTTGAGAGAGAGGCGTGAGAATCGACCTCCGAATCACCGTATCCGGACAAGTCTCTCGGGATCGAACCCACGTATTCCACGACCGTGGGATAAGTGTGGCCACTGGGGCTAGCTCTGGGTGACCGGAGCGAACCCACCACAGTTTTGAACAAGCAAGTTTCCTTCGGAGGACAAGCAGCTAGGCATCACTGTCTTTCCTTGTCACAAATAGCGCCGTAGCTTGTATCGGTGATTTTAGTGGTGTTTGTTTGCCTGCATGAGTGCAGATGTGAGAGGTTGAGTGGCACATCAACAGTCTTACAAGAAGAAGAAAGGCCTAACCCCTGTTTAGTTTTGTAGGTCTGGCCTGAACCAGCTAGTTTTGAGCGAGAGCCCTGGAGGAGGTTAGAACCCATACCCACATCCCACAGGCACTCTTCATGACCTCTTTTGATATCATGTTGTACTTAATCATTTCTAACATCTTGGGGCACCGTCCTCACTCATGTGTGGCCTCGGAGTGAGATTACTTATTTTATAAAGGTGGCCTTGAGGCGAGATTACTTGTTTTATAAAGATAAAACAAATCATCAGTAACTACCTCATTTCCGCACTGTGGGGTATTGACCCGAGTAGATAGAGGTAGGTAGAGAAAGGTTCCTACCTAGTTTGAAAGATTACTAGATATATTATTTTTATATTAAATATTTGATTTATTCTCACTTCACCTCCCTTCGTTCTCTCACGACGCTTGAGGGTCACACACTCAGACCCTCTATATCTATGTACCTCTATATACCTACCGAGGTCAGCCGTTGGTGACCATCATCTACAGTTGGAGGTCTCATTGCTTTGTTAGACTTCAAAGCTTGGAGTCCAAAAGAAGAAGAAATGTATTATAGTTAATCCACTAATTATACAAGGACAAATGACCGGATATCATGGGACTAAAATGAAACAATTTACGTATGTTGGAACAAAAATGTAGAACTAGTTACCAACCACTCATAATATATAATTTTAATAGATTCAATTTTGAAAGATAAAATCTTCATATCAATTTATAATATTCCAAGTCACCGTCCCCGACTTCATGTTATAGGTTAATGGGTTAATGATTATCGAGAACTTATCAAAGCCTCATACTATATATGGAGGGTTCCGCACATCAATTAATGCATCCTTGTTTTGTCTTCCCTCGTATTTTTTTATCCAATTAAGGAAAAACTAAATCTCGAATACAAGTATCGTTATACAAACACATTTCACGGAGGATCGGCACACATCAAGGAAGCATTTGGAGAAATTGGAACATAATCATTCAATCTTCCAAGTGCGAGGATACTTGCGTTTGCAATCGCGTCGTGGTCGAGCGTCATATTAAATTCAGATTCCATCATATTTTAATTCTAATACATTAAATTTGTTAATGTATTGCATGTCGACTTGCGAGCTGCGAGGATACTCTACATTGACATTGCCGCTTCTGAGGAATGGCGGATGAAGTGGAGGTGAGCTTGGCTGCGAACTTGAAGTTGTTGTGCTTCGACGAATTGCAGGAGATGTTCGAGGAGCAGTCAAAAGTTACCTGGAATGGGGAGCTGTATAGGCTGATGGTCTTGGGTGGGTCGGACGAGTTGGCCAATGCGAAGCAAGCAATGGACAAGCTTCATCTTATCCACACCGAACTCGAAGAGCGTGAGACAAGTCGGTGGTGCCTGGCTGCATCCCTTAAGCTCATGTCCGATCAAGAGTTGCTGGAAAGCCTTGAGGAGCAAAAAAACAATTTCAAGCTCGAAGAGCAAAAAGAAACTATTTGGGGCATGGGGATCTCCGCTTTCCAAAAGAAAGCCAAAGAGAAAGCTAAATTAAGGAAAATGGAAGCTAAGGATAGAATTGTGTAATCCATAGCGCAGAGGCGTGAGCAGATAGAGCTTGAAAGATTATTCAACCTCCAGTTCAGCGCTCTCCCTTCCTTTTGCAAAATGGACTAGCACTCGAATGAGTGAGACAATGTCATAAACTTGTGCTTGCGTTATGCACTGGTAAATCTAGAAGACCCAACATGCAGGGGCCACAAAATTGGTGAATCCAAAAGGCCCAGCAGGGGCGGAGCCTACGGAAGAGGAGAAGAAGAGCAAAGGTGTGAAGAGGAGGAGAGAGAAGATACCCGCGCTGGTGCAGGCGATAGAGGTAAGGAAATCGAGAGAGCTGGCAAGAGATTTGGCTTTCCTTGCTAGGATCTGGGGAAGGGTGGAGAGAGAGGGGCCCTCTAGATGCCCTTCGGAGAGTTTTACAGTAAAAACATTATGTTTTATTGAGGATATCATTTCCGAGCGGCAAAGTTTGAAGGAGGAGAGGGAAGCAAGGGATATGGCCGTCACTACCACACTCCAGACGCTAGAGGAGGAAAACGCTAACGAGAGAGACCTTAGACTCACTTGAGTCTGACAGGGAGACACTACTTGAGGACCTCAAGGCAATGCTCAGGAGAGTTAGAACCATATATAACTGCAATAACTGCTTTGAGCAAGCCAGGAATACCGTCATCTTACCTTGCAATCATCTCCTACTTTGCAACAAGTGCACGCAGCAACATAGAGACCGCAGCAGTACGTGCCCCACTTGTGGACTTCCCATCAACGGGACAATGGACTTGTATGTGCCATAATATATAGTGCTCATGCTATTGTCCCAATATTTTTGAGATTGGGAGCCACTGTGTGTTGAAACCCTCATGCAATATCACCCGAGATTACTCTTGTATAAAGTAGTAAATGATTGGAACATCATAGAACAAAGTAGAGCGAGTAGGAAGGGAATAGTATGTAGACTATTAAATAGCCTATAGGAAGGGAATAGTATGTAGACTATTATATAGCCTTTTACTTCATGTGTAATTTTTCACAACCTTTTAGGTCCTTAAATAGTCCACTCACATCTTATACTGACATAAGTTGGAAAGTCATCAAATAAGTCTCCAACCTTATGTATCTCCTATATGTCCTTTATGTGCATCTCTTTTATGTCTTATAGTACTGCTGCTTTATATATCGCTATTATATATGACTTGTAGTATTGCCACCATTATATATTGCTATCAAATCTATTATGTGCTCAATTAAGGAGGAAAAGAACTCAATCGAAACTTGATCCCCGGGTCAAAAATAGATCCGCCTAAGCGAAACCCGTTGAGCGGTGTAAGCGCTCCTAAATGGAAGGAACCCACCTTCCCTAGCAATAGAGAACATGACGTCCCGGACGACATCATGCGTAGCGATACGCCGCCCACTTGCGGGACAGCGAGCCAAGTGTGTCCCAAAGTCATTGAGAGGGGCCCTGCAGCAGCAAGTTGAAAGAGAGCAAGCTAGAGGATGGACCAAGCCTGAGCGAAAATGCATCGCGATGGAAAAAGTTGCTGGTGCGATATGGAACGCCTGAATACTGGGTCGAGCCAGAAGGCAGGAACCTGCCCCCTTCCCCGAGCAAGAGTGGAGACGAGCCCGAGTGAGCCTAGGAATGGCGGAATCTCGGAGGAGGGCCAAGCTACCTGTCTTGTTTCTCCGGGAGGGGCCTGAAGCCCCGGTGCCCAACCTCGGGAAGCGAGGAAAAAGGCATGGCAACCCTTGTCTCGGAGGATAAAGAGTCACAGCTAATCTTAGCAAGGCCTACATGGGAAAAGTCCCCTGCTCAACGTCCGACAAAAGCCTCCAGGATATGTGAATACAAAATTAAGAAAGCGGGAGGACAAGATGGGGGTAGAGAGCCCAGCTCCTAAGAAAGCCTCTAGCCCCGAGGCCTCGTGGCCAACAAACCAATGCCTCCAAAAGCAACGGAAGGAACGCCGCCAGAAGATCCCGGCCGCACACTCGAAGGTGCCCGGGCCGATGATGTCGCCTAAAACTGCATAAGCCACTTGTGGACTTCCCATCAACGGGACAATGGACTTGTATGTGCCATAATATATAGTGCTCATGCTATTGTCCCAATATTTTTGAGATTGGGAGCCACTGTGTTGAAACCCTCATGCAATATCACCCGAGATTACTCTTGTATAAAGTAGTAAATGATTGGAACATCATAGAACAAAGTAGAGCGAGTAGGAAGGGAATAGTATGTAGACTATTAAATAGCCTATAGGAAGGGAATAGTATGTAGACTATTATATAGCCTTTTACTTCATGTGTAATTTTTCACAACCTTTTAGGTCCTTAAATAGTCCACTCACATCTTATCTTGACATAAGTTGGAAAGTCATCAAATAAGTCTCCAACCTTATGTATCTCCTATATGTCCTTTATGTGCATCTCTTATATGTCTTATAGTACTGCCGCTTTATATATCGCTATTATATATGACTTGTAGTATTGCCACCATTATATATTGCTATCAAATCTATTATGTGCTCAATAGGAGGAAAAGAACTCAATCGAAACTTGATCCCCCGGGTCAAAAAATAGATCTGCCCTAAGCGAAACCCCGTTGAGCAGGGTGTAAGGGCGCTCTCTAAATGGAAGGAACCCACCTTCCCTAGCAATAGAGAATATGACGTCCCGGACGGCATCATGCGTAGCGATACGCCGCCCACTTGCGGGACAGCGAGCCAAGTGTGTCCCAAAGTCATTGAGAGGGGCCCTGCAGCAAGTTGAAAGAGAGCAAGCTAGAGGATGGACCAAGCCTGAGCGAAAATGCATCGCGATGGAAAAAGTTCTTTGGTGATATGGAACGCTGAATCTTGGGTCGAGCAGGCGGGAACCCCTTCCCGAGCAAGAGTGGAGACGAGTGAGCCTAGGAATGGCGGAATCTCGAGGAGGGCCAAGCTACCTGTCTTGTTTCTCCGTGAGGGACGCTGAAGCCCCGGTGCCCAACCTCGGGAAGCGAGGAAAAAGACGCATGGCAACCCTTGTCTCGGAGGATAAAGAGTCCTGCTAATCTTAGCAAGGCCTACATGGGAAAAGTCCCCTGTTCAACGTCCGCGACAAAAGCCTCCAGGATATGTGAATACAAAATTAAGAAACGGGAGGACAAGATGGGGGTAGAGAGCCCAGCTCCCTAAGAAAGCCTCTAGCCCAGAGGCCTCCGTGGCCAGCAAACCAATGCCTCCAAAAGCAACGGGAAGGAACGCCTGCCGCTTCGCAAGATCCCCGGCCGCACACTCGAAGGTGCCTGGGCCGATGATGTCGCCTAAAACCTGCATAAGCCACTTGTCGAAATTCCTTAGGCTAGATAAGAAAACCGGGGAGGGGGCAACCGTTCGGAGAAGGTACCCTGGCCGGCGCGCAAAACAAAAGGAGAGGATCCCAAATGCCACTTGCGGGTCTCCTAGTTGAGAAAGGTCGTCAATGTGCGCCAAATCCTCAGCCAAAGCCGCGTCCACATAATCCCGGGTGAAGGCAGGAGGCCCAATCGGGACACCAAGAACCCGGCCCGGAGAAGCAATATCCCCTCGGATACCAAGAAAGGGCTGGCAGGAGACCAAACCTTACACTTAATGATTTTAACCTTCAAATCGAGGCGGATAGCTCTAAAAGCGAAAAATCAAATGCCACCTTAAACTTGTCTTTAGCCCCGAGGATATGGATATCATCGCCAGACGGATACAAACATTCTCACCAAGAGGCGTTGAAGACAAAGCCAAATGCACCATGGCAAAAGAGCACTAGGGGCCACCTTACCTAGTGCCCGTCATGGAGCTCAGAGAAACCCCTTCCACCGAGGGCCATCTGATAATAGAGGTTGGAAGGAGACCCATATGCTCAATTAGAGATGAAGTTTTGGTAGAAGTGCACGCCATAGCTTTTATGTCTAGAAGTTTGAGCCAGTTCAAAAATTGTAATGGGGGCCTTTTTCAAAGATAGGAGTTGCCTTTGTACCTCTTATTGTTTTCCTTGTACATGGTGTAATGATAATGGCTGGTTAACAGGTGGGCCTAGAAGCCTCTAATTGTTTTCCTTGTACATGGTGTGATGGTGACGGCAGGTTAACAGGCTAGGTGGGCCTAGAAGCCTCTTGCCTCCAGGTTGCCGTGTAGAGTTTTTGAGAGTGCCTACTTTGCATTGGTTTTTAGTCATATCATGCAATAGAGTCTGGTCATTTACATCTCCTATGTTGACCCCCTTGTTACATATAAAATAACCAACCCGTACCTGCCTATTTCTACTCCCACCAAGGAACGTTGTGCTATGAACTATTACCATTAACCAGAACCGCTCTTTGTCTAGGCTGGAGACTCTCACAATTCTTAGATAACTGCAGGCAACCCAAGTTCCTCTATTACCCTGTTCTAACAAATCTTTGCGTAGTTCTTTGATAACTGTAGGCAACCCAAGTTCCTCCATTGCCCTGTTCTAACTAATCTTTGCGTGCATACGTATGCCCCTCCCATTAAACTATTCCCCATTTAACAGGACTCCTCATGATCTAAAACACTTTTTAACACATCTGACATGCCTAGTAGCCGCAAGGATTCAAAGGACTTTTAAATAAAATAATAAGAATTACTTTTGAGGTTTTAATTAATGGTCTGATGAGTTTAGAGAGTGATTTTGATATATGTCCAAGAGAAGAGTATACGTTATTAATAGGTGAGATGGGGAATCCCATCTACCCCTGAAGACCGAGGAGGAACAACCCAAAAAGGGCTAATAGTAAAAGGGGAAGTCCTAGTCCCCTCGAATGCCTTTCCCATAACTACCCTCACCATGGATATCGTGATCGGGGATGATGGAGGCCTACCTATCACGGTGCCGAAGAAGCCGCTAGTCCTGCGCATGTAGCCATCCTATAACAGTTAGCCGCTTCTGAGCTATGGAAACCAGCGAAAGCCACCAGACCATTTTGATATATTGTATGATGAGTTTAGAGAATGATCTAGATCATAAGGCATCGTGCTTTAATTAATGGTCTAATGAGTTTAGAGTGATGTTTGACATGTTGTATAATGAGTTTAAAGTTCGGGTTCCTTGTAATTGCATGTCGGTTTTCGGTATATATAATTAATGTATATATATACCTATATAAGCTTTTAATCCTGTGAAGCGATGGCAATAGGTAGCTGACTGTAATATATAGCGATTGTAATATGTAACCGTGGCAGCGTGACATTTTTTTAAGAGAATGCGTGACATTTTTGGGATCTGCATCGCTGTGGAGGAATGGCGGGTGAAGGGGAGGCGAATCTGCCTGCGAACTTGAAGCTGCTGTCCGACGAGGAGTTGGAGGAGAACACTCTGTGGGTATGGAAACATAAGTACGTGTGATTAAGGGCACAGGTGACAGTGAAGGAGCATCGAGTATGAGGAGGGAGGTCGAGGAGGCGGGAAAAATTTTGTGTCATGGGAGAGGAGGTGGCGAACAAGGGCAATTTAACGGTCTTGGCTACACAAGAGAGGGAGAGGTGGGAGCCATATTGAAGACGGAGCGAGGCCACGAACAAGCTTCAACTCATTTACAAGGAGCGCTCGAGGCGTAAGCGGAGGGATTTCGCTGCCCACAGGCTGTCCAGCAGCGGCTGGTGGAGGCTCGAGGCGAAACAACTTCTCTTGGCCTTGGAGCGGCAAAAGGCGGAAGTCTTTTGGCCCAAGAAGCCGCTAGTCCTGCGCATGTAGCCATCCTATAACAGTTAGCCGCTTTCTGTGAGCTATGGAAACCCGGCGAAAGCCACCAGAGCCATTTTGATATATTGTATGATGAGTTTAGAGAATGATCTAGATCATAAGGCATCGTGCTTTAATTAATGGTCTAATGAGTTTAGAGTGATGTTTGACATGTTGTATAATGAGTTTAAAGTTCGGGTTCCTTGTAATTGCATGTCGGTTTTCTCGGTATATATAATTAATGTATATATATACCTATATAAGCTTTTAATCCTGTGAAGCGATGGCAATAGGTAGTAATATATAGCGATTGTAATATATAGCGATTGTAATATGTAACCGTGGCGTGACATTTTTAAGAGAATGCGTGACATTTTGGGATCTGCATCGCGGAGGAATGGCGGGTGAAGGAGGCGAATCACTGCGAACTTGAAGCTGTCCGACGAGGAGTTGGAGGAGAACACTGTGGGTATGGAAACATAAGTACTGCGATTAAGGGCACAGGTGAAGGAGCATCGGGAGTATGAGGAGGGAGGTCGAGGAGCAGAAAAATTTTGTGTCGGAGAGGAGGTCGAACAAGGGCAATTTAACGGTCTTGGCTACACAAGAGAGGGAGAGGGTGGGAGCCATATTGAAGACGGAGCAGGCCACGAACAAGCTTCAACTCATTTACAAGGAGCGCTCAGAGCGTAAACGCAGGCGGAGGGATTTCGCTGCCCACCTGAAGCTGCTGTCCAACGAGCAGCTGGTGGAGAGGCTCAAGGAGCAGAAACAACTTCTCTTGGCCTTGGAGACGGCAAAAGACTGGAAGTCTTTTGCGCCCAAGAGCCAGGCTGAGGCCAAGCTTCAAGCGATCCGCAAGGAGCGTAGGGAGCGTGAGCTCAACCGCGAGCCGAGTCGACCTTCCAAAAGAAAGTGGCATGAGATGGCGGATGTTCTCAGGTTTGCAAATTTATAGCTCTCTTCATACTGCTGTCAAAGGAGAGTCGACGCCATTAAGGTTTGCTGTCCTTGAGCTTGTGCGTGCAGGGAGCATGTCTCTCTTGCAGAGGCGTCGCAATGCTTCTTGCATGCGGCGAGGGAGAAATTGGAAGCCTGGCAAGAGAGCAGCGGGGCAAAAGGGATGACGTTTGCAGAGATGGATGGACTCAACTCTTGCTTTTTGGCCATGGCGGAGCTGTTGGAGAAGCAGAAGGAAATCGAGAGGAAGAAAGATGACACGCTGTTGGAGGAACGGGAGGTAGGTGTCGGTGCCAAAGTGGGGAGCTTGGAGGAGGACAACGCCAAGCTGCCAGAGAATGCAGCTTCTGAACGGACGGCTTAGCCTTAGCGGGAATCGAATGACACAGGGGCGGCGGGAGAAAATCAAACTCCGACATCTGCGAAAATGGGACGACACCGATGAGGAAGAGCTAAGCAACAAGGAGAGAAGATTTTTAACGTTGTAGGCTGCTTCCCTCTCCATTAGTCTAGGTACAGGTTTTGTATCGGAAAGGAGGTTGATCAAGGTAGCAGTTTCTTGACATTGGACCTGTTGTATGATTAATTCTTTGCATACATGTCTCCGGGCTTTGAATAGCTGTAGGACCTTGCCTTGAATGTGGCGAGGCGGAGGCGACAGTGCCACTTTGTCACACATCTAGCTAATGTCGGTTATGTGAAATTGAGACATTTGTAGGTAGTACCGTGTAGGCTACACCGAGTTCGGAGTTACATCGGTGGTTGCCAGCATGGGTTATCTAACGATCCTCTCTACATCATTTGCTTCCCAGTGACAAAGCACGATGATTGCAAAGGCCTTCAGAACTCAAGCAAGAGGCCACAATCAGGCGCTTCAGCTCCATTCGCCACTTGACAAAGCCCTTCCTGAGTGTACCCTGCAATAGGAGACCTCCATGTCACCACATCCTTCATGCACGACCCAGTGTGAAAACGCCGCGTGCATCTTCCATTTCGCCGAATTTGGCATACATGTTCACGAGGCAGTTACGAACCACTATTTTCCCTTTCACTCTTTCCACAAGATGTGAGTGCAGCGGCCCGCCCACCTACAGCGCTAGAGTGCATGCACAGACCTTCAGACGGTGTAGAAATAAGTAATTATTTATTATCATCCCAAACTAATCATCATTCAAGGTTAGGGTTAGTGAAGCGTTATTGTGAAACTCCCAACCGTCACGACTCTCCAGCACCACCTTTCTTGTACCACAAACGGTTTTTGCTCAATTCACTTCTAATACATACGCCATCTCTGGTCGATGCTTGTACTTGCCATAATTGTTTATGGTATCAGAGCGATTCAATCAATTTCATGGCAATCTAGCTTCCTATTTCAGCAGGCCTACTCAACATGAAGAGGCGCCACCAATTCTGGCTCATGGAACGTCTTCCAACTGCTGAACGTAGCAAGAAAGACGAGAGATCAGAAAAATGTCAGATTTCTTGCATCTTTCGATGCCTGCTTTAATGGACTAATCTGCAGAGGAAATGACAAAGAACCATCAGTTCTGTAGGTGTCACTTACCCCAGACATCTACACGAACCTTTTGTTGCTGTAGAAATACCTGCAACACTAGAATTTGTCATTATCCTCCAGCAGTTGTTCATCAAAGCCACCTACATTGGAATAGAAGAGACACTTTCAGATCTCATAATCTCCTCATACCTGTACAAAACAAACTCCAGGCATTAGCAAAAGAAGCTTACGCATACCAACGTGAGACAAAATTCGATAATTTCATGCTACACAAGCAAATAGGGAAGTTAGAACACAAGATTAAGCAGCTAGAAAGCCAATTCCGTCAATTTCAAATTTCAGTAGTTACAGGATCCAACGTAGACACACCTATTTACTCTGCACGAGATCCCGTAGTGTCTTACATGCCAATTACATCCAAATTGGCTTATACACCTCCTGCTGAACCTGTAGATCTTGCCTCTTACCAACATCTACCAGAGCCTGTAGAGATGACTCTTATAGGTCTAGCTTCTATGTTAGACTCAGATTCAACTACCAAGGATAGCTACATCCTGTAGTCTTGCTGTCTTTAAAAGGATAGCTACCAGTAACCCTAGTTTTTCATTAACATCAGTACCCAAACCATGGCTACTGGTTCTCAACAGACATCTACCATAGTTGGTAGCATTCCTCCTAGGGTAGAAATTAAGGACAGGGACAGATTTAATGGTACTGATTTTGCTACTTGGGAAATGAGAATGGTAGCTATCTTAGAAGAACAGGAATTAATGGATGTAGTGGATGGGACTCTAGCAAGACCCGTTACACCTACTCCTAAACCTGCTGCTGGCAGCCCAGCTGCCCTAGTGATAACAGCATGGCATAAGAAGGACAAAAGGGCTAGAAACATTCTTCTTTCTGCCCTAGACAGAAACATGATGTCACATACTCAGGGCCAAACAACAGCTGCTGTAGTATGGACCGTCTTCAAAGATATGTTTTCTGCCAAAGACCCCATGGCTCACCTTAATGCCACTAGACAATTATACACAATGAGAATGAAAGAGACGGATACCATAGAGCACCATGTGCATAGGTTTCGGACTCTGAGGGCCAAGCTTGCTTCTGCTGATCCAGCCGGATCCACGCTTACAGAACTTCAAGCTGCCAATATACTGCTCTCATCTCTTCCTGCAAGCTACCGTACTATAGTCAGTACTTAGGCTTCGGTATTAAGACAAGCTGCAAAAGTAGCACCTGCTGGACGTGCTCCAGCCATTACCTTATCAGAGATTATTGGAGCTCTGCTTGAAGAAGAGTCTAGCAGAACAGGAACAGGCCGTGCTTCCTCCTCCCATCAACAACAGCATGTCTTGTATACCTCTAGGGGAAGAGGACGAGGCAGAGGCGGTTTCCGGCCAAGACACCCCTATAGTGGACCTGGAAATAGCTCCACATCTGGACAGCGGAAGGCAAAAGGCCCCTGTAACTGGTGCCGCATACCTGGTCACTATGAACACGAGTGCCGAAAGAAACTTGCAGGAGAGCCCCGTCGTCCTGCAACAGAAACACATATGGTTAGATCAAACCCTAATAACAAGGCACCAGCTATACTTGCAGTCTGTCTGTCACTTACCAAGGCAGAAAAATCTATGTGGTTCTTTGACTCAGGTGCAACTAACCACATCTGTCAATCAAAAGACATGTTCATGACTTATACAAAATCTGCCACTAGCCAATTCGTGCTCTTAGGTGATGACAGTGGATTATCCATAGAAGGATCAGGGCAAGTCCTGCTTACCCTCAATTGTGGACAGCAGGTCATCCTACTAGGAGTCCTACATGTTCCACACATGACAAAAAATTTGTTATCAGTTCATAAGCTTACAACTGAACATCCACTGCAGTTAATTTTTAGACCAGGGTCCTGCACCCTAACACCAGCAAATCAGAACTCACCTATATTAGCAGTAGGAGTCCCATACCATGGTCTCTATAGCCTGCAAATTACAACACCAGAATCATTACATAAGGCCAATGTTGCTGATGCAAAGCCCGATGTTAGTCCTACTTTCCTATGGCACTGTCGCCTATGCCACCCAAGTCCAGCTTTTCTACAGAGGGTTGTTCAACATCCAGAACTGTACAAAGATGGACTTACCCTTACACTTGAAGATGGCACCTTCTGCGAGAGCTGCCAATATGGGAAGATAACACAGAAACCTTATAATGATCCTGAACCAACCAAGGCTACTACCCTGCTGGAAGTTGTCCATTCGGACATTTGTGGACCCATGTCCACACAATCTCTAGGGGGAGCCATCTATTTCTTATCTTTTATGGATGAATGGAGTCATTATTGCCAGCTCTATTATTTACATAGCCGCCAGCAGATTTATGCCAAGTTTGTTGAATATGTGGCTATGGCTGAAGCTCAAACGGGATGCACCATTAAGCGTTTACGAAGTGACAATGCCAAGGAATATGTGAGCGGAGACTTCAGTGCATTTTGCAAACAAAAGGGCATAATACACCAATTAACAGTTCCATATCATCCGCCCCAAAATCCATTTGCAGAGCGCTATAACAGGACTTTGCAAGAAAGGACAAGAGCCACACTCACTTTGGCAGGACTTACAAGGGGATATTGGGCGGAGGCAGTGGACTCTGTCAACTATGTTACCAACAGGTTGCCTCTAAAGCCTTTTTTTGACATAACACCTTTTCAGAGATGGACTGGTCACAAACCTCGTATCAGTCACCTCAGAATCTTCGGAGCAGCAGCCTATGCATACATACCAGCAGACAAGCGAAGGAGGATGGACAACAAAGCCACAAAGCATATATTCGTTGGCTATTCAGATACGGTGAAAGGATACAAGCTTTATAATCCCTCTACCAGGGAGCTATCCATAGCACGTAGTGTAAGCTTTAATGAATCCTATATCCTGCAGTCCCACGAGAAGTTAGTATCCAGTTATGACACTCTGCATGCAGTCACCATACATGGCCATACACCTATACATGAAGACAATTTACCCTATTCAGATTTAGACAGTGACCACGTGTTTTTTGAGCCAGAGACAGCTGCAGTTTTGCCTGCAGCCCCTGATCCACTTGGTCATAATAGTGATCAGCCTGATGAGGCCACTGTCCAAGCTGATGAGTTGGAGATGGATCCAGCAGAATCTGATATACCAATTCAACCTGCACATGATGAACCACTCGAACATGAGTATAATTATGCTGAACAGCCAGCCATGCATGATTTCGCTGAACAGCCAGCTAGGCAGGATTTGGCCACAGATGAACCAATTCCTCTACGACGCTCAGCCAGGATACACAGACCACGTTCAGAATGGCTAAATCCTCCAATGAACCTTTCAGCTTTCGCATCAGACTCTACAAGGGAAAGTCTTGAACAGATGGCTCGACACATGGCTTATACTGTTATGGAACCACCTGATACTCCAATGACCTACAAGGAGGCTCTCGCCTCACCACAACAATCAGATTGGCAAAAGGCAATCGACAGCGAATATAAATCACTCATGGACAACCAAACATGGAAACTGGTTAGATTACCTCTAGGGCGTAAGGCAATTACCTCCAAGTGGGTTTTTAAGTTGAAGCTAAACCCAGATGGTTCTGTTGCCCGTTACAAGGCACGTTTGGTCGCCAGAGGATACACACAAGTACAAGGGCTCGATTATAACGAGACTTTCAGTCCTGTGGTGAAGCCCACCTCTATGAGGATACTCCTCTGCTATGCCATTCAGCACAATTTACTAGTCCACCAGATGGACGTTAAAACAGCCTTTTTAAACGGTCCCCTGGACGAGACCATCTTCATGACACAGCCAGAAGGATATGTGTTTGATCCAGACCTTGTGTGTAAACTGCTGAAGTTATTATATGGGCTGAAACAATCAGCTCGCATATGGAACGGACGAGCTGACAAGAAGCTTCGAGCTTTGGGTTTTGAACCTCTCACAGCAGATTGCAGCGTGTATGTCCTGCGTACAGCAAACGGATTATGTATCATTGCGCTGTATGTAGATGATAATTTCATATTCGCTAGCAGCCAGGAAATTCTCACACAAGTTAAAAAGGACTTAGCTGAAGAGTGGGATATGACTGATGTTGGTCCTCTACGTTTTGCTCTTGGAATCCAATTCCATTTTAATCCCATTGATGCTTCGGTGACCCTACATCAAGAGCACTTCATTAGACAAATTCTGAACAAGTTTCAGCTACAAGATATTAATCCTGTTGCCACCCCTGTTGCTGTTGGAGAAAAGCTCTCAATAGCAGACTGCCCAACAACAGAGGCGGAAAAATATGAAATGTCTCAAATACCTTATAGGGAGGTTGTCGGGAGTCTTCTATACCTTGCAGGATGGACACGTCCTGATATTTCTCTAGCAACAGGCGTTGTATCACGTTATTTATCAAACCCTGGCAAGCGACACTGGATCGCTGTAAAGAGAATCCTACGCTATTTAAAAGGAACTAGGCATCTATGTCTCAGGTATACTAAAGCACAAGACTTTACACTTACCTGCTACACGGATGCAGACTGGGCGGTGATGTGGATGGACGAGCTGACAAGAAGCTTCGAGCTTTGGGTTTTGAACCTCTCACAGCAGATTGCAGCATGTATGTCCTGCGTACAGCAAACGGATTATGTATCATTGCGCTGTATGTAGATGATAATTTCATATTCGCTAGCAGCCAGGAAATTCTCACACAAGTTAAAAGGACTTAGCTGAAGAGTGGGATATGACTGATGTTGGTCCTCTACGTTTTGCTCTTGGAATCCAATTCCATTTTAATCCCATTGATGCTTCGGTGACCCTACATCAAGAGCACTTCATTAGACAAATTCTGAACAAGTTTCAGCTACAAGATATCAATCCTGTTGCCACCCCTGTCGCTGCTGGAGAAAAGCTCTCAATAGCAGACTGCCCAACAACAGAGGCGGACAAATATGAAATGTCTTAAATACCTTATAGGGAGGTTGTCGGGAGTCTTCTATACCTTGCAGGATGGACACGTCCTGATATTTCTCTAGCAACAGGCGTTGTATCACGTTATTTATCAAACCCTGGCAAGCGACACTGGATCGCTGTAAAGAGAATCCTACGCTATTTAAAAGGAACTAGGCATCTATGTCTCAGGTATACTAAAGCACAAGACTTTACACTTACCTGCTACACGGATGCAGACTGGGCCGGTGATGTGGATGGACGGAAGTCCATAGCTGCCTACTACAATCTCCTTTGTGGATCTGCCATAAGTTGGCAAAGCAAAAAGCTTAACACTATCAGCCTTTCATCTACGGAAGCAGAATACAGTGCTTTATCCTTGGCAACCCGCGAGATCAGCTGGATACGTCAATTCCTCACAGACATTAAAGTACCCCAGACTAGCCCTACGACATTACAATGTGACAACCAGTCGGCAATCGCGCTATCCGCTAATCCTATTCTACATGCCAGATCAAAGCACGTAGAAATTCAGTTTCACTATATCAGGCAAGCCGTTGAACAGAAGATCATAGCTTTAATTTATGTGCAAACAGCCCAAAACGTGGCAGACCTGCTTACAAAAGGCCTAAGCAAGCAGCTGCATGAGCAGCACAGACTCTCCTTGGGTCTAACAGACGTTACTTATCTCAAGGCTGACGGCAAACATGCAACTGGGTAGTCCGATTACAGGTCGCTACAGCTTGCAGGAGTTGGGGCAATTTCGCAGTGGATACCTCTTATGTTTCTAGCAGGCGAGTTCAACCGCTCCAGTATCTGCAGCAAGCCCACATGTCAGACCCTGCAGCAACCTGGATGAAGCTCAAAGCACACAACAAATCAGTTTGCAGCAGCGGCGTACCCTCTTTTTTTTCTCACTTAATTTCGGACAGCAACACCTAGCATGCAGTTTCTGGGCATGAGCCAAAGCTCTGTGCCTGTTATGGGCAGACTCACGCGAGTCATATGGGGCAGCATCTCCTCTCCAAGCTGCAAGCTACGTCGTTTTTGCTCTTTTCTCCTTAGGGACTTCACAGGCGCAGCAGCCATGTAATGTGGCGTTGCTCACCATCTCATGCCCGGCTTAAGCTCTCGCGACTGTCCGTTTTCTTTTTGAGCCGCGGGACTATGTATGGTCGAGAATTCACGTTCACGACAACCACAGAAGACGCGCAGCCTTATCAACAACCTTATCCATTTTTAACCCGTAATGATCCTCAGTTAGGTTTGAGAGGGGGTGTAGAAATAAGTAATTATTTATTATCATCCCAAACTAATCATCATTCAAGGTTAGGGTTAGTGAAGCGTTATTGTGAAACTCCCAACCGTCACGACTCTCCAGCACCACCTTTCTTGTACCACAAACGTTTTTTGCTCAATTCACTTCTAATACATACGCCATCTCTGGTCGATGCTTGTACTTGCCATAATTGTTTAGACGGCAAGCTCATGTAACATGGTCAGCCACAATTAGGCCCCTCCCGGTCCACTTGCCCATACACAACAAGCGCCTTTTGCCTCCAGTTCTCCATCATTGGGCATTACTCCAGTTCTCCGAATTTTGCATACATGTCCACCAGGCAGGTGCCCTTCTGAAGGTCTGTGCATGCACTGGTGCGTTACATCTTTGGAACGAGGACTGCAAGATAAAATACTGGTTGGTAACCGCCTCGTGAACAGGTGTGCCAAATTCGACGAAATGGAAGATGCACGCGGGGTTTTGACACTGCTTGGGCATGGAAGGACATGTAGAGCTCTTATTGCAGGTAGATGTGCTGTAAAAGCAGCTGGCTGGCCAGTCTGCAGGCACGCGAGAGTGTCAACACTAGCAACTGGCTTTGCACATTCAAGGCAAGCTCCTACAAACAGCTCTTCATTCAAAGCCCAGAGACATGTCTGCAAAGAATTAATCGTGTGGATAACAAGCAAATGTGGCTACCGGCTTTGTTCGTGGGTACCTTGTTCAACCAGCGCTCCTCTCTAACAAAAACCGGTATGCACCCAGACTAGCTGGAGAGGAGGAGCATGCCTATACAAGACGAGGTGAAAAAATCTCTTGTCCCTCGTTGCTTAGCTCTCCCTTCGCTTAGTCTTGGCCAGCTTACTTCTTAGTGTTGTCCTTACCTCTTCCCTTGCTGGTTTCGTCTAAGTTTTTCTGTGATGATGGCAGAGTTCAGCAGACAAAGCGGGTCCCAGGTTAGAAAATTGGGACAGCAGCAGTACCACTACTATGCCACATACAAGGCCATTGATCCGGTGATGGGGTCTGTGCAAGTAGGGCAAGTAGGGTCTGGTCCCTGTGCCGCTGCATGCACGAGTAATGAAAGCAAGGTAAGACCACGGTGTTCCTGGCCTCCACAAAGCAGATCTTACACATATTTTTCTCCTGCTCCGCCTCCAGGTCGGACGCAATTTGCTAACGCTCATTCCTAAGGTCAAGTGCAGCCGTTCGTTCAGAGGCTATATTCTCTCGCCTCCATGCTTTGCAGCTCGGAAACAACTGTTGCATGCCTTGCCTCCTCTCTCCCGCATTAGCGCGGCCTCCTCTCCCTTCCTCATTCTCCTTTTCCACTATCTGCGCCATGGCCATGGTGGAGGAGCCAGCTCATCAAGCTCCTCCAACTTCATCCCCTGTACCTCGCCGCTCGCTTGCCAGGCTTCTGGTTTTCCGCCCTGCATGCAGAGCCTCGTGCAGAGACATCCTCCTGCACTCCGTGGCCCCTCCTTGGGAATTCGCCCGTTAGTGGCATTGTCAATTTCACTGTCCCTCCTCCACATCCGATTTTCAAGAAGGGAGGGCTTTGCACAAGGAAGGTAGAAGGTAGGACGGTATCTCTAAACCTGCAGACCTTTGAGAAGGAAGGTAGGAAGGTAGCTCTAAACCTCCTGCAGACCTGTGAGAAGGAAGGTTTGTCCCTAATCACATGTGATAAGGGGATGTGTCACATCTTGCCCTTATCACATGTGCGGTGTCTGCAATCGCATGTGCTTGCCCATGTGATTACAGACACCCGCCGCCTATTCATACATATATGCAACGGGTGTCTGTACGCCTCTGCCTTGCATGTAGGTTGAGGATACTGGGCTCTGCATCACGGCTGGCGAGGAATGGCGGATAAGGAGGAGGGCAGTCTTGCTGCGGAACTGAAGCTGCAATCAGATAACATGCTTGAGGAAAGACTCGAGTGAGGGGGAAAATTACGTTGGTGGCAAAGGTTGTTAGACACGGCACAGGGGGTCGAGAAGGGAAAGGGGGTCAAGGATATGAAGTTGGAGAAGCAGCTTCAAATGATCCGCAACGACCGCAAAGAGCGTCAGCGCAGCCGATGGGACCTTGCTGCGTATCTGAAGGACCTGTCCGACGAGGAGCTGGTAACGAGGCTTGAGAAACAGAAAAAACGTTTGTGCGAAGCGGAGAGTACAACAACTTCCCTGGACAAAAAGCTGAAGACAGAAACCGGATGTAGGAAGGTCATTGCATCCGGACGCCATATTGAAGAAGAATAAGGCCAAGGGCAAGATTCAAGTCATCCGCAACGAACGCAGAGAGCGTGATTGCGGCCAGGAGAAGATTGAGGCCTCCCAAAGATGCCGGAATGAGGTGGCGGATGCTCACTGGTCTGCAGGGGGTTTAGAGCTACCGTCCACCTTCCTTCCGTGTGCAAATCCCTGGAGTCGTATTCAAGGGAGGAAAATGAAATTGACAACGCCATTAACGTGTGCTTGTATTGTGCATAATTGGCGAATTTCAAGGAAGGGGCCACAGGTTGCATGCGGCGAGGAAAAACTAGAAGCCTGGCAAGCGAGCAGCATGGCCATGGCACAGATAGTGCAAAAGGAGAAGGAGAGCATGAGGATGAGACAGCAGGCCGCGCTGTTGCAGGAAAGGGAGGAAAAGCATGCTACTGTTGGCAGCATCACAGAAAAATTCGACAAGACCAGCAAGCAAGGGAAGAGGCAAGCTGGACAAGACCTAAGCAAGGGAGAGCTGAGCAAAGAGGGAAAAAAGGTGTTTCACCTCGTCCTGTATAGGCCTGCTCTTCCTCTCCAGCTGGTCTAGGGTACATGCTGGTTTTTTATGAGAGAGGAGCGCTGGCTACCTTGCTTCATGGGTACCTACCCATGACGAAAGGTAGCCAGGTTTGCTGACATTGTCCTGTTATCCACAAAGTTAGGTGATGCTTTGCAGAGGCTGATGACATTGGTCTGTTGTCGACAAGATATAGTCTTTGCATACATGTCTCCCGGCTTTGACAGCTGTTTTCAGGAGCTTGCAATGTGCAAAGCTAGTAGCCAAGTTGATACTCTTGTGCTTGCAGACTGGCCAGCCAGCTGCTATTGCAACGCATCTAGCTAATGTCAGTTGTTGCTTTGTCCAATGGGTGGCCGTCCGAGCCCTTCAGCCTGTTCGTTTACTTGACAAGTCTGAGTTCTCTTCACACAGCGGTGAACCGAGGAGAGAGACTTTTGGATTGGTTTTGAGTCCGGAGTGCGCAGTCTGCGGGCTTGTGCCATGCCAGCCCTTTGTTGGTTTGCGCGGGCGCGGCTGGTGCCCTGCTCACCATACCACTGCAGCATACAGCAAGGGAAGGAAGGCCCAAACACGCTTCGTCTGGATGGAGTAGCGAGGCAGGTGGAATCACAAGTGGCTTCTGACACAGGTCTCCGAAGTGTGTGTGAATCCCGGACATGGCCAGCTTGTCACGCCTCGGTGCCACGGGCAGTCCCATTGGCAGCCTTTCTTTGCATTTCTCTGGCCATGCTGCAGGCAGGCCACGCCACGGCTGTGTTGAGCAACAATGTGGAGATTGTGCCAATCGTGTCTGACACCTTCGACAACGTCCCACAAACCCTGTCCGGTAAAGGCCACCTTCCCTTTCAATTCCCATTTCGATTCCAGATGCGGATGCAGGTGCATCTCCATGGCCAGGTGGTGCAAGTGTCCGAGGGTGGCAGCTGATGGGAATCCTAGTCTGTAGGTGGGGATAAGGCCAGGAGGATTCAGCGTCCCAAATCTGTCCAGGCGGAATCCTGCACTCGAAAATGCGTGTCCACTTGCATCAGGGGCGGGGCTGGGGCGCCAGGGGAAGGTCCCTTGAACGTGCGAAGGTCATGTCCATATCCATGCCCGTTCCATTCGTGGCCAGCAAAATGTGTGGCGCTAAAGTCGTGGGTGTGAATATTCGATTGCAGACCTCTGGTGGTGTTCAAGGAGGGATTTCGAAGTCGGCAGTACTGGTACGTCTGTTCCCTTGCCTTGCCCAACTGGCTTCGGCTGCTCCTGATACCATTGGTGTGGGACCCTGCAGTTTGTTGGAATGCAGCGAAATCTGCAACCTCATTCCAGATGGTCGGGATGGTCCGTGACTCCAAATGGAAGGTCCTCTCATGGATTTTAGTTGAAAGATGCTGCACGGGATCGAAGCGATGATGATGCATTTTCATTAAACTCCAAGTTAGAGGTCACACCAGGGCTAAGCTTTACGCGACACAGTTGCGGGTGCCAGCACGACTACCCCCTCTGGACATCCTTGGACTGCTGTACATGTTTGCCAGCACCCCTAGATCTCGAGATTCACTGTTACATCTCAAACTACTGGCGTACACATAGTGCTCCAATTCTGGAATGCACAGGTGCCGGAATTTCTGGTCATGCCATCTCCTCCAGCCCAGCGGGAGCAACTGCATGCAGAGAAGTAAGGCAGCAGACTTCCCAGTCACGTTGGCAGGATCGTCTCCATTTGCCCATCCATTTCTGTGACAGTTCTGTGGTTCCAGCAAGCCCGTGAAGTTGTGGGAACCCTGGTTTCTATCTGACCCAGAAAATCCAGGCTTCCCATAGTCCTCTTCTCCATGACAGGTCGACCACATGTCCGCCACTATTCAGCTTCAAGCTCAGCACCAAAGCGCTCCAACCTAGCCTCGTCCTCTGCGGCATCACGAAACGCCGCATAGTTTACAGCTCCGTCATCCTCAAAAGCGGTTACCTGCTTCCCACCAAACCACCGTCCATTCATTAGCTTTATGCATTTAAAGCCTGCTTGCTTGTCCTTGAACTTCACCATCGCAACTCCTTCTGGATGGTTGTCATACACCCGCAGCCTTTCAATCGCCCCTAACTTCCCACATTCCTCAGCTATGTCTGCTTCCAATTCAGCCAGCAGATTAGGGTCCGCCAATAGCTCGTCCCTGGTGAACATGTTCTTGAGAATAACAGTCATGGGCTCCAACGGCTTGGCATCATCAAACCCTCCCCACCCAAGCGCCCTCTGCTCCATGTTCTTCAGTTTCTTCTTCTTCTTCTCATTCTGCTGCTTCTTCACGAATACCTCCCCCTTCTGCTCAAACTTAGCCCTCGTCACAGTCATCAGAGGCCTTCCCCCAGGCCGCAGAGCCGTCCCGTCCAGTATCTTCAGCGCCAGCTCCACCGAAGGCTCTTTCAGAAAAGTCACCAGCCCATCTCCCTTCAGCCTGCCGGTGTTTTTATCCACATACAACTTCACCCGAGGCTTCTTGGTGTCCAGATCCTCCTTGATGTACCCGCACTTGGAGAACACCGACACAACCTCCTCCACAGTTGCATCCTCCGGCAGCCCTGTCACATACACGTGCGTGTTCACCTTCAGCTCGAACCAGCCTTCCGGCTCATTGGCCCCCGGCTTCTTCACCTCGCCCTGCACCCCTTCCACGCCCTTACGTTTCTTGCTGCCAGGGGCAGCATCCACAACCTGAGCCACCGGAGCTTCATCCACATCCGCAGCTGCAGCCGCCGCTGCTGCTGCAGCCGCCTCCTGCACCGCCGCCTCCTGAATCGCCGCCTTCAAGCTCGGCATCACCTCCTCCTCCACCACGAAAGTCATCTCATCCGCGCCGTACGAGGGGCCGCCATCGCCTGAAACACCCTCCCCTTGAGGAACCCACGCCCTGAGCTCAGCATCCCACCTGTACAACGTGCCGTCGTCATCCAAAAACTCCTCCTCCCCTTCCGGAGGCATAGGCGGCCTCTCCTCCTCCAAACCCTCTTCCTCCTCCCCCTCCTCCTCCACTTCCACCTCCTCCTTCTCCACCTCCACCTCCACCTCCGCCTCCTCCACTTTCTTCCCGTTCCCCTCCAGCCTCCGCTTCTTCCCGGCCTTCAACGCCGCAGCCTCCTCCTCCGCCTTCCGTATCTCCTCTTGCCACTTCCGGTAATCGTCATCCACGTCTCCCCCGACAGGCTGCACGGCCGGGCCGCTGCTCACAACAGCCCCCCGCCCATTGCCAGCAACCCTTCCCCCAGCCCTAGCTGCCGTGACCTTGGCATGCAGACCAGGGATGCCTGCAAGTGTGGCCCAGTCGCTCCTCCCCTGCGTCCACAGGTAGCTGTTTTCCGTCACCTGCCCCGCGCCGAAGCGATCTTGCAGCTGAAGCACATCATACGGGCCCAGGAACTCCTGGGCTTCTCCCAGCACGTACCACCCCGAGTCGGGCTGCACTTCTTCCAAAACCCCGCCTTCCTGCTCCATCCCAGCACAAGCCTGAGGCACAGCTGCACCACGCTCTACCTGCGTCGGTCCAATTCTTCCATGCCCTCACCGGGGTGTGGTGGCACCATACCGGGCCTCAACCACATACAATTGGAACCCTAAAATCGCTCGGCTTTGGTCAGCTTAGCTCAGCTCTCATCTTCCTCGCACAGCTCTGGACTAAGCTCATGGTGCCAACGACGTGCCCACTTTCCCCCCGAAATTGCAGCTACCAATCTTCCCACGCTCACCGTGCTCTCCCAGGGTTTCTCACCGGCACGAACAAAGACCGCTTACTCGCACAGTATTCACATGAGGACTCGGTTCAAAGTCCAGGTAGGTACTGAGGCACTCATGTTCGAACGGACCCATTTGAACGTACTTTTATGCTTTTTTATAGATAATTTTTCAAGAAAAAAGATTATATGATTAATTATTATGTACAAATAACTAATTAATTAATTAATGTATACGAATCAAGCTATAACAGCTCAGTGGCTACCGTGGCTATTGGTATTGTGTGATGCTGATAGATGTAATGTCATCTAATTGATGTGGTATCACAGGTATTCTCCATATAGGAACTAGTAGAAACTAGTTATGAGTATTGACCACTGTATTTTGAGGTGAAAGGGTTTAGGGTATTGATAGGTATTGACCATTGTATTTTAGTGGGTTGCTCTTTCTAAAGTTGAAAGAACTAGTAAGTACTATTCTAAAAAATAATAATCTTATATTATAGTAACACTCGCTTATAGTAGAATCTAATTTAGATTGTTCACATCTCTATAAAAGCTTTGGACATTTATTTTTGTAAGAGCGACTTGAGTGCTCACGCTGAATTTTTGTAAGTGCGACTTGAGTTGAGTACGTATTTTGAACTTTACCTAATCATATTGTTTCAAGTTTTCTATTGTATCTACTAAGTTATATTTGGATACAAGTCAAATAAAAAAATATTTTATGTTTATGATTCAAGCTTGTATGAAATTGATTAGGATAGTAGTATTGAAGCCCTAGAGGTTTTGCCTTAAAGAGAGTCTACATGTTTGGAAGTGACTGTAGAAGTGCTTTTCTATTTCCTGGCTGTTAATTATATATGTTGTTGCATCTGTCCTTTTCTATTTATTTCGTATTCCTCTCCCTTGTTGTTCTCCTTCTTCCCCCTTCTTACTTGTTCGTGTCTAATCAAAGTCAATTGTGTTGTCTATCTCACTAAGGATCTGCATGAGTAAGTTGAACGGTTTGAAAATGCATTCTAACATTTCTGAAATATTACAGCAAGGTTCAACCTCTATACTGTAAGTGGAGTAAAGATGAAGAGTCTTACCAGTGAAGTGTTGGATCCGAATAATCAACGTATTGAGAAAACCGCCGCACAAGTACTTCAAACAACAACCAAACAATCAATGGCATTTTTGAGATGCCCCGTACTAATGCAGAAAATTTTCGAAATATTAGCATTAATTGGAATGTCTGAAAGCAATCTTCGACCATTTCTCCTAATTAGGGGTCCTGCCTTAAGGATCTTGTTTGAGAATTCAGTGAGAAAAATAAATGAAGTTTTACAAGCTCCCTTAGTTTGGAAGCTTCGTCAAGGGCAACCGAGAAACTCTGCAATCACATGGATAGGGCATGTGTTCCAAGACGTTACAGCAATAAAAAAGGCGTGGTGTATCGTCTACCAATATTTCTCACTCAACATAGTGTATAAAAACTATCATGAGGTCTTGATGCATATTATCACTTTCTTAGACCCAAAGGAGTTTCCATCAAAAGCTTCCTCATCAAGCATAGGGCAGCTGGAATTGTGGATTGTTGATAAATGCAGGGAACTTGATATTACCTCGGGCACCTTACATGAGACTTTAAAACATCCAAAGATTTTGGCCCTTGGGTCTACACTTGAGGAAAGCACTATTAGAGATATTGTGTTAAAGGCTAAGCTTTTGGAAAAGGTTGACGAGTTGGGATCTCTTATAGACTCTACGTTGGGAGACATCAAATCACGAGACTTTATTTTAGCTTCAATTTTAGCTGATTGTTGGGATGTCTTATATACTTAAGGTTGAGAGACCATTAATCGTGAGAAACCTAATTTAGCTTGGATGGTGGTAGATAATCTCACCCCATCTCTCCTTCCTCAATAAAGTGCAAGCAATAATAATTAGGTTTCTTAATTTCTAGTTTCTTGTTGGTTACTAATTACGTCGTTGAGCAAAGCGTCTCACAACATAAACACATATATTGGGAGGTACAAAACCTTGTATGAAATTACTTTATTACATCGTATGATGTCATCATATTATGTTACGTTATGTTAGATTAGATTGTACGGGGAAAAGAAGATTTTATCACAAAAAAAGAGATGAAAAAAACCCATCCACCCCAAAAACAAAGGGAGGAAAACCCAATGAAGGGCACCATGCCAGAGAGACTAGCCCCACGATCACGCATTTCAAAACTACCAACCGCCCAAAGAACTTCGTGGTCAAGGATGTGAAAAGACCTACTTACCACCGGTGTTAAAGAGGCTACATCTCCCGTGCTCGTTGTCGTTCTGTATATTGCGTTGGCCAACACCCTCTGCAGAGCGATGGAAACCCTCTGCCGGAAGAAACCAACAATACAAAAAAGGGGGAGGCCAACCCCATTCTTGCGGCTGTGATAAGCCTTGGCGCAGACCTTGACGAACCTAGAGAAATCCTTGACCATGGCTCCGTGAGTCTCGATGGCAAAAGATACAAAGGCGTGGCCGTCCTGGATAGGAGAGTACTTGAGGACCTTAGATTGTACTAGGTTACAAATTATTGCATTGGATTGTCTTATGTTGGATTGCTTCATATTACTTTGTACATGTGTTCATGTTTATGTTCGTGACATATGTTGTGTGCCTTGAAGTTCTTGTATTGAGAAGGATGTTGCCATAACTTGAGAGGTTATTACCATGAAATGTCAAGTTGCCTAAGGCAAGCTTGCAAAGCCATTGAAAAAGGCTTGCAGAGATGAATTATGGGTCAAGGAAGCTCGCCATGGTGCTAGAAAGAGCTTGCAGAACTATAAATTTCTCCACCCTTGACCTACAATTGCCATACTCGGCTCTCATACTTTGAAACTCGAAATCTTAACCAAAATGTGTAGACTCGCGAGGTAGTGAATGAACATGTACATTTCGTTTAGGAGCCGCACAACTCCTTAGACCTTCACGAAAGTATGTGCACAACTCCCACACTCTGCATGGACTCATATACAAGAGTTGTACCATTATTGGGAGTTGTAGGTTGAAATGCGTGCTCAAGTGCCAGAGTTTGCTTGTCCAAAGTTTCTCCATTGTATGAGATATCATCGTAACTTCCACAACATCAAGGCCAAGCACGAGTGCAGTGAATTGTAGCTGCCATCTTAGTGGCTGATGCCACTAAGATGGCAGCTACAATAGGCAGTCTGCCCATTTCATTCTTTCCTGTGCTTGAAATCATCTACCAAGATTGCAATAAGCATCTTATCTAAGATCAGGATGATAATCTCTTTTTTGAGCGCCTTGTTTTTCCAATTCATCCACAATCACATTCTGTTGATGAGGAACATGTGTCGGGGTCAAACCTTCAAACCTATAAATGATCTCCAGTATCTCCTTGTGTAGGCAGCGAGATTCTTAGTCCTAACCTCACACATGCCCATAAGTTGCTTAACAAGGAGCTTACTGTCGCAGTAAGCGCTCAAGGCTTTCACCTTCTGATCCAATGCCATCTTCAATGGTGCAACAAGGTTTGATATTCAGATTCATCGTTGGTGTTGTAGGAGATGCAATTATTGACTTTCCTCGATCTCACATCATCCGGACTGTAAAAAAGATTCCGATTCCAACTTTGCCATGAGACACCTCTTCGTCGATTGGACAATTTGCAGATGCTTTTTAATTCTTGATTCTTCAGTGCTACGAGTGACAGAGGTATTCTTCAATATATCTATCTATATTGGAGAGATATTACAAGTAGAATATCAGCTGTTAGCAGAATATCAGTTTGAGAGAGAAATTAGAGGGGGAAGTAACATCAGCACGTCGCATGTTTTCATCGGCAGCAGCAGCACTGAGACTCTGGTGTCCACTGTACTGTTTGCTCATTTGGACACGAGCATCGAGCAGAACAGTTGGCCGCGGAGCCAGGAGCCAGGAGCCAGGAGCAGGAGAGAAGTTGACACATCGGGACGTCCGCAAGGTTTCCCTTTCGCAGCTACGACGCAAGGGCCTGAAGCTAAGATTGTTCATGTGACAGCCAATGCGTGCAATTGGAGATTGCTGCCAGTTCTAGCTTTTCTCTGCCAGCTCCTCCTTGGTGCGCTGAGCCGGAGCTCGCTCACGCTGACAGGACTCGGAGTAGGAATCCAGCTTAACAGAACTGCGGAGCTCTCACCAGATTAATGGCAGTGGCGGCGTCCGTCGAGGCTTTGGGGGCCTGTACTTATCGCTCAGGGTTAGGTTCTTCGTCCGGTGCAGGTGCAACTGGATTGCGTACCCGCAGCACTGGGAATGTAATGGAGCACACTCGGGTAGCGGCAGGGAGGAATTCTCTTTCTGGGAGCTGGGGTATCAGGTTTGGGAGTAGATGGACGAGGCGTGAAGAAAGTTCTACATGTGGAATGAATGGGTTACAGTTTTGGGGTCATCATGGTGGCAGTGCCTATAAGGGACTTTCCGGTAGACATCCGGCTGAGGAGTTCACACAAATCAGGAGGGGGCGGTTGACTATTGTGAGTGCTGCTGTGATGGACGGGAAGCAGGTGGAACGCGCATTCTTGCAAGACCATGTCGGCCCGAATGCGGTAGTGCTGGAAGCACAAGCACGTGTGTGCACCGGGCCCAAACAGACCAGGCCACTCACGGAGGAAAGTGCACGGGATGTTCTTCTTACCATTGTACGTTCAGGTGAATGTCTGCTGTGACAGCAGGTGTTAAGTGATATCTTCGTTTGGTTTTTGGTTAGGGGAGGTGGTCCAGTGGGTTTCACAAGAGGTGTCTCGTGTCTAACAGTGACTGGGGGAGCCGTTCTTTTCCTTGTATTGTGTTGGGAACTGGAAGAAGGAATGGTTGTCTTCCTGTTTTGCATCTGGTTTTCTTCACGTTGTGGAAGGAATTCAATCACACCTCTTCACGGCATACACGTGTGTTTGTTTGTAGTGAATGGGGAGCTTGAAGAACGGGAGAAAGTTTCAGCAGCTCAGCTGGGTGCCTTTTTCGGAGCTATGACACTTAGAACAACCTTTCCGCCTTCTACGCAGTGGAGCGATGGCGAAAGAAAAGCTCTCACGGAGATGTGGCCCACGCTGTGTCAAATCCTTCCTCCTGATATCCTGTTTCTAGCCGATCCTGAAGGTGCAATTTTCGGCGGCCTGCCACCTGTAGGACCCACTTTCACAGGCAATGGAGGGGCAGAGATGAGGCTGGTGGGTGCCTTGAGAGAGGTCCTTGCTGGTGGTCATCTTGGATTTGAGGAGGTGGTCGGTTTACTGCGAGACATCTTACCTCTGAGGGGTTCTGAGGGAATTGTTCGTGATTCTCTCGTGGCTGCGTTTTTAATAGCGCAGCGCATGAACACCGAGACTGAGAGAGAGCTGAAGGCGTACTGCATGGCATTTGATGACGAACTTGGTAAGTGGTATGTACAGTCGTGGTTGCTGGACAGTGCTTAGAGCAGCCCGTGGTGCTTTGCAGCTTGTATACACAAGCTTAAGGAAGCCTTTTCTATTGACTATGGACTGGCTCATCCACGGGGCCATGCAATTAGAATTTGAGGTGACGTGTATGACATTGTTGCTGCTGATGACGTGCTCTGTACGCCTGTCTACTGGCGATTGGGTTTTCGCTCGCAGGGACCTTGCCCACAGCAAATGTCCACTCCTTGACTCACTATGGTGAGCCCTACGATGGAAACACTCGTTTCTTCCGGAGCACTCTGTTTGTTGCTGCTGTACGAGCCAGTTATGGAGAAGCTTGCGTTCTACATGGAGTGGATTGGATGCCTCCTAAGGTTTGCCTGAAGTCATTCATCTTTCTGTAGCTTGCTGTGGTGTATGTTGTTTATAAGCTGTGGGCAGCACGCAAATATTCATAGGGTGGTACTATCCACAGAGTGGTGTTACAGAAGAACAGATCCTGAAGCACCTTGGAGCTGCCACGACCCTCGATCCTGAAGCTGCCGTTAGACTTCTTGAGGTGGAAATCTCTTTCAATTCTCTTGAGCAGTCTAGAATGGACAAAATTGTGTTTGAGAAGCTCATGCCTTTCTATCGCCCTACCCAGGATAGGGAAGTAGGGTTTGCATTCTTGAGCCAACGAGAGGTTCGACCATCTCTGTGAGTCTCTTTCTCAAAGTGTTTTGTGCAACAGGGCTGATACCAGCCTGGGCACTTAGCATAGGCGTTGCATCATTTCCCAGATCTGTTGGTCCTTGCTTTAAAGGTAGTCTGTCCTTGAATTTGTGGACACTTACTGATGTGGACATGAGAAGATAGTGCACGCATCTTCTAACATTTACCTTGTAGATACTCTCTGCGTGATTTGCGACGCCATATAAAGAAGAGACCACCTATCGCAACGACAGAGAAAGTCCAGCAATTTATCCGGGTGAGCATAGCTTTGCTGCGTCAGTGGGGCGTATGGAGTTTCTGAAACTCGCTACAGATATTAATGACTGGTTTTACCACGGATGATTCAGGGTGTTAATCGAGAGGCAATCATGGCTGGATTTTATCATGAAGGATACGAAGAACCTTTGCTTATGCTGATCCGACGAAGAGGAGTTGATGCTGGTCTTGTCATAAAGGTAAGGCAAGTGCTTAGTTAACAAATGTTCCAGAGTGGGAAGCAATACCATTGACTTGACTTTTGAACTTAGGGAGAAGAGGGTGGTCTGTCATTGACAACAAAGGGGCGCTCTCCAGATGCTGGCATCAAGGGTCGGCCAGTGAACTTCTGTGCTGGCTTCCGGCCCTCCACTGATCCAAACGTGAAGGAAGACATGGATGGTATGGTGTGCGGTTCGCGTGATGCTTTGGCAGAATGGCACCAGATATTTGAGTGACTCAAACCTGTCTCATGCTCCAGGCGTCCTACGTGAAACCTTCGGCCTCGAGCTTCATGCAGAAGACTACGGTTTCCAGTCGACACCAACACCAAGGGTTGATAAGTCGGTAATACTCTTGCTCCTAGCTTGCCTAAGGAGGGCGACACCTTGTCTTGCATGCCTCAATCTGGATGAGTGTTTCAGACAAAAAGATAACTAGTGCGCTGCTCTACACAGGTGGTGAAGAACGTGGAACTCGGACTGGATGCGTTAAAAGGCGAGAAAGGCCCTGCATATGATCGTATAGTCTTCAATGCAGCCATGGCAGATCATTTATTGCACTGCAAGGGAGCTAACCATATCTCGACAGCCATTGCGAGAGCTCAGGAAGCCATCGACAGCGGACGAGCTTTGGAACATCTCATGAACTACGTAGCTAGAAGTCACCTGGTAGCGTGATGAGAGGGGCTTCTTGAAGCCATCATCTGGTAAAGGATACTGGGACAAGTGTGCAGGGTACAACGAGAACCTTGTTACGGGAGTGGGTAGATGGCCAGTTGCTGTTGGACATGGGACAGACCACACAGCTAATCAGTCGATATGGGTGCCCGCACCGCCCGGGGATCTATTCCTTGGCGCTCCTACGCATCTGCTGCAGCGAGCATGGTGTAAGGTGTAAGGTGTAGCTTACTCTTGTCTGGCAGTAAAGGACAAAATCTGGAGGTCTGGAATATATTCTTGGCGTAAGAGTTGCTGCTCTGTGCAGAAACCAGGGCACGAATCTTGTATGTACATACATCCGTGGGCGGGTGGCAGGGCAGGCTCTTAGCGTCACACAATCGCAGCCGCGGCCTTATCACCGATGGTACACTGCTACTACACACACGGCCAGGGGGTCGAGACTCGACACTGGACGAGTCTGACTCCTCCTCTTCGCTCTTCGCTCTTCCTCGACAGATGTGATCCCGTTGAGCGGGCCGACACTGGAGGCCAGTGGGACCTGCATCTGACCCTTGAGCCGCAGGGAAAGGGATCGTGTCCGATTAAATGCCCGCATCCACTAGCAAGCAGCATCGAAAGTCGAGAACCCTAATACACAGGGCACCGAGGTACATGCAGTGACCGACGCACAGGATTTCCACATGACCTAAAGCGCGAGCCTGTCCAGCTGCAAGTTGGTGAGGAGGATGGCGATGGCTGCCTCCGAGTCCCACTGCTACGACGGGGTCTAAGTCACCCGGTAGGTGGCCCCGCGCAGCAGCCCGCATCCAGCAAAGCCCCTTTCCCGAACGCAGGATCCTTTTCCGCATTCTGAAAGGAACTGGCGGCCTGAATCCTCATCCGCTTGCATCGCCAGATGCTCAAGCCCCACCAACACGCTCGTGCAGTCGCATGTCTGCAATCTGCAGGCAAGGCAAAGTATGACATGGTGTAGAACATATCCTGCATTCTGCATCCACCTCTTAGCCAGCCAGGATGGAGAGGAAGGCGGAAGCGGCACGGTATTGTGATGTGACAGGCAGGGCAGCCGGATCTCCACTTCAGTGCAACTGGCTGGATCACATCGCGGGACGAAGGACATCATCCAAAGCTCTTCATCGTCGTCGGCTCCGATTAGGGCAAGCCTCGTATTTTACCGTGCTCATTCGAACAACTTCCCGCAAGGTAGTTAACTCTACTTCACCCGACCCATGCTTTGCTCGACGGCTGCCTATGTCATACTACGGCCATAAGTCGGTGCAGGAATAACGGAGATGGCAGGCCTGCGCTCGGCGGTCAAAGTGGCAGGAAGCATGCGGATGAATCCGCGAGAGTCCAGGGTGCGCCAATCACATGGTTCAGCATTTTTAGGGGGGACAAGGCGCGTTCAAGTAGCTCGAATGCCGGTGCCCGGCTGGGCTTGCATTGAATGCACACTAGCCACCCATGTGTGTCCTGTTCACAGGTATTCACTCTCCGTCACCTCCACCTGGGCTGTTGCAATCTGGGCACTTGTGGGGTCAGTACAGTACACTGGTGTACTCCGTATTTGCTTCCAGGGCCCAGCAATCCATGCCCCCGGTCCAGACTCTCAACCCTGGCACCCACCAAGGGGACAGTAGACAAACGAAACTCTCCCATCTCATTGGCCTGCCATGCCTACACGCTCCTCTTCCTCCCTCCACCCTCCACCTTTTGGTCCAAAATCTGTAAAGCTTCAAGGTCCAGGAAACAAAAACGATAGGCAGCCACAGCAGGACGTGGACAAGGCCTCCACTCCAGAAATACATGGCTGCCTTCATGTCACACCGAGGGCTCACATATCAAGATACTATCTCCACCTGCAGCCCTTTTCCCATCAAGACGGCATTGATTTTAGTTCACATAAATATGTTTAGGCTATGATATCCATCATCATTCATCTTAGCTTCTATCTTCTTTCCATCCTACTTGCCTTGCGTTGCATGCGAGGTAAGGATACTGGTGTTCTGTTATTTGACACTAATCACCCCTCTAGATGATATTGCAGGTTGAAGTTGGCAAGGCGTACATGGACAGTGTACGCTACAAATCGTACAATGGGAGGTTGTGGGTGGCGTACAGGGAGCTGTGGAGTATAATTGAGGGTGTACATACGTACATGGACAGAGAGAGGCAAGGGAGGCAGCGACGCACGCCGCGGAGGGTCAAAAATGTTGGAAATGGCAGCATGTACCGGTTTTGCGCAGGCGAGCACATGGCGAGCGCCGCAATCTGCCAATCCCCGAGCCAGGATACCGAGCCGGCCGCGGGCCGCGCGGCGCGGGCGGAGGGCGCCTCGTGGCGAGACCGGACCGGCCCCAACCCTAGATCCCGCGGCAGGGCCTAACGTTTATTACTTAATAGCGCGAGATGAGACGCTTTTGAATTGTCGGTCGGTAGGCCAGGCGTATATATGGGGTAGAGCTGACCGGGGTTCGAGCCGCGGCTGGAAGTGCGGAATGTTTGGCAGCTGCGCCAAGGCAGCTCGCTCCTCTAATGCGCGTGCCATGCTCTTCCCATTCGCTGCTGCTGCTTCCTCTGAGCCGGGCGGGCGGGCACGCCACGCTCCTTGTTTGCGTGTGGTTGATCACAAGGGATTTGCGTAGCAGACATCCCCCCAATTCCGAAGGTGCTGGTGTGCGATTCTGCCTTTGTGGGCGGTAGAATTTGGCGGAGATGGCTGGTGGGTTCTTGCTAGCGGGGCCTGGATGCGGGGGAATGCAGCGATTGTGACATTAGGAGTGGGGGGCTGGATCTACGGTGGTCGCCGTGGGTGGGGGAATTGGGGGAGGGAGAGGGAGAGGGAGTGGGAGTGGGAGTGGGAGAGTTAGGCCCAGTTGTGGTGGAGCCCGGGTGTGGCATTTCTGGCGATGGCGACGGCCGGAGCTCGGTCGACGCGCGTGTTGGGAGATGTCACCGTCGGGTAGGGCCGGGTTTCCATTAGCGAAAGCTTGAGTGAGGGAGTGAGCTTGAGAGGAGAGCACAGCGGGAGATGCCCCCGGTACTGGTGCTGGTATTGCGGCTGGCAGGAAGCTGGGTCCTGGCGTCTGCAGCTTCACGGCATTGAGGTTTGTGGGTACTTGCTTCTCCTGCTCCCGGAGCTTATAGGCCGATGCTTTCGGCTCTGTGGAGAAAGCATCTGAGAGGGTATTGTGCTGGGAGGTGGGTTGCGGGGGATGAATGCGCCCTGAAGGAGAGTAGGCCAGGGTCCAATGCAAACACCCGAGAATTGGCTGCGGACTCTCTGTTCCTTGAGCAACAAGGCTAGGAGCTTGCCCGCTTGTTCCAGGCAGGTGTCTGTGGTTTGTGGTTTCTGGGTCTGTGGTGTGAGGTCTCGGAACGGTTCTGAGGGTGTTTTTCTGCTGCTGCTGTTGGTGCTGCAGACGGCTATTCCAGAACGCGTTTCCGTATGTGCTGCTGCTGAATATGCGGATGGTTGCTACGCGGAGATCTGAGGTAAGGGTGGTTGGGGATCCCGGGCTTGTGTGGGGATGGTGTTCGTGAAACCCTTCTTTTTGTCATTTGTGCGGATTGTTTGGTTGAGAATCCGGGAAAGGCTGTTCATGCGCAGCCTTGTGGTCCATTCTTACAACAATTGCGCAATCTGGTCTGTGGTGCAGTTGTGTCAGAGTAGCTGTTGGCATGAAGCCGATTTGGCCGGGTGTCATTGCTTCCAGTGCTTACCTGGTCAATTCTTCCAGTTCTTCTGGGCTAGGCAGGTGGTGAGGAAATGGCTGAACATTAGGTCGTCCGGGGACGAGTTCAATGCCGATGGCCCGGAGGAGGGGGATGAGAGTGATGAGGATGAAAAAGGTGCACAGCGTCGGCGGCTTTGTCGTTACGGCGTTGCCTCTGCTTTGCTTGCCTTTTGCCTTTCATGAATCTGACACTTGCTGGCCCTGCTCCAGGCGACTTCTTTGAGTGCCCTGATGTGGACCAGAGTTTGGTGAGAGCGAGAAGTGAGTTGTCAATTCTTGAGGAAACTACTCCAGGTGAGCCCTCTTTTGCTGCCCGCTTGGGTCGGCGTGTGTAGGGGCTATAGCACGGATGGATGCGGCCTCTGCCTGTCGGTACTTGATGAGCTATAACCTCGTTTCCACTTCTGGATGGCAGAAAAATTGGGAAGGCCTCAGAACAATGGATTACATCGATGGCAGTCGGAGCCCATCAGCTCGGATATGCTCAGGAGCCAGGAATACAGGTAATGAGCAGTCCGCTGTTGCTTCTTAATGGGATGTGATTGCCGACGCCGTGACTCATCTGGTATGTGTTTCTGTTGGTTGAAACAGAGTGTCAGTTGGGACCTGGAATGTTGCCGGCAAACTACCTCCGGATGGTTTGGAGATCGAGGAGTGGTTAGATACATCTGAACCAGCAGATATCTACGTCCTCGGGTTGGTCCACGTTTTCCTTGTCCAACAGTTTCTTGATTTCAAGGTTCCGTGATGGGAATGTCCACTTAGTAGGAACCTCTCGAGTTGGCAGGTTTCAGGAAGTGGTTCCTTTGAACGCCGGTAATGTCTTGGGTGCGGAAGACGATGGGCCGGCGGTGAAGTGGGATGCCTTGATTCGCCAAACTCTGAACAAAAAATTCACCCCAACCAAACCGAAGAGCTACAGCACCCCTGCTTCCCCGACCAGAGCTGATGTAACGGATGTGGTGTCTCGGCTGCAGTCTATCGTTGAGGGTGTTGTTCACAAGGATGAATCCTCAGCCTTGCTAGAGACTGAAGGAAACAGAAATCAGGGGCCTGAGACTAGAAGTAACCATGAGGCCCAAAAAGAGCAGGTGAACTCCCGAAGGAAAAACAGGGAGTACTCTCGTACATGGTCTTCGTTCAGGTTGCCAGCCGACTCTGTAGATCTGGGCAGTAGCAAGGTGACGAGGACAGTGTCAGCAAGAGATGAGAATATCTTCACCACAGAAGAGACTGTGGTGTCCCCTGTGTCTTCACCACTGCTTTCCAGAGGCGCCTCAGCCACAAAATCTACTTACCTGCGGCAAGGCTACTCCCGCGTTGCCAGTAAGCAGATGGTCGGTATCTTCATCTCCGTTTGGGTCCGAACAAGCCTGCGACGCTATGTCCACAACATCAAGGTGTCCAGTGTGGGACTTGGTCTCATGGGTTACCTTGGCAATAAGGTATGACTTTCCAAGCTACACATCACCTACTGTATCATACGTGTGCTTTCCTTCCAAGAACTTACACTCTTCTCTTCCCTTCTGTCGCAGGGTTCTGTGTCAATCAGTATGTCATTGCAACAAACAAGCTTCTGCTTCGTCTGCTCCCACTTGACGTCTGGGAACAAGGAAGGTGATGAACTGCGCAGGAACTCTGATGTGGCAGAGATACTTAAGAGGACGCACTTTCCTAGGACTGCAAAGTCCATAAGGCAGGATCTTCCGGACACCATTTTGGCTCACGAGTGAGTATCAGCTCAATGTCCACTGTCCTTCGATATCTTGCATTGCTATGGGCTCGGCTATCTCAAGTGCTAACTCACTTGTCTACTGTCCTTTCACTGCACATTACAGTCGGATCATATGGTTGGGAGACCTAAACTACCGCCTAACTTCATCACACTCTGAGACGAGGAAGCTGGTAGCTCAAGAGCAATGGGAGAGCCTCCTCACGAAAGACCAAGTAAGATCATTGCTGCTCATCCAATCACCGTCTCCTTTGAGAAATTCCTCCAACAACCCTCACTCGATTCATTGTTGTCCTTGTCCATGACAGCTTAAGCTCGAACAGGCTGCTGGGCGTGTGTTTGATGGGTGGCGAGAAGGGGTCATCTACTTTGCTCCCACGTACAAGTATGTCATGGATTCCGACCAATACTTCGGGGAGGTCCAAAAGCCAGGAGAGAAGCAGCGTGCACCTGCCTGGTAAAGTCTCAAGCCGATTCTCCTTTCTTCCTCATGTCTCTGGTGCCCGGTCTCACCTTGGTGCTTGTGCAGGTGTGATCGGATTCTGTGGTATGGAAAAGGTCTCAGACTGCTGTCCTACGTGCGCGCGGAGTCCAGACTTTCTGACCATCGCCCAGTCAGCGCCGTCTTCTTTGCCGAAGTGGAATTTGACTCCCGCAAGTTCAAGAAAACCTTGACAAGCCCCGACGTGGACGGCATCTTGCAGCGAGGTCGGGACCTCCAGAGAAGCTTGCGGTGAAAGGCGTGGCGTCTGCCGAACTCCCCCGTGACCTGTGCCGACAAAGCGAGGGGAAAAGTTCGCGCAAGAACCAACACTCGCCGACATAGCCTTGTCAAGAAGGAGCATAAATTTCTTTTAGGCTGAAATTTGCATTCCTACTTTTCATGCTTCGGTTACTGTTGTGTACAGAGACGTAAGTTTGTACAGTAACGGCACTGTATCACCTGGTTGTAATAAGGAAGAAGGTCAAGGCGAAAAGTCGTTTAATTCGTTATTGTGGAAACGAAATCCGTTAGTCATGTCTGGACGCATGGCCTTCGAGTCCGAGCCGTGGCAACAACAACAGTTTTGTTTATATCCAATATGCACTAACGTGGTGGCCAAAGTACATATCCGGGCGCACAGCAGAGAAGGGAGGGAGTCAAATTCCGAGGCCAGAAGTGAGCTTGCGCGAAAATGCACTTCGTGAACTTTCTGAGCTTGTTGCTCCTGACGGGAGTGGCCCTGGCAGCAGGGCTCCAGGATGCGCACCCAGCTCTCAGCTCCGAGACCGAGACCCCCCAGTACAGCGTGGTGCACACGGAGTCCGACTTCCAGATCCGGCTCTACAGGCGCAGTGTGTGGGCCTGTGCTACGGTCACCGATGCCTCCTTCCTTGCTGCCACGGTCAAGGGATTCCACAGGTCAGACCTCTTCTTCTTCAATCTCCGTCTTCTGCTTCTGCTTTAGCTTCGTCTTCGTCCTGGCCTTGAACCCGTGGGTGACTTGCCGTGTTGTGGTTATGGGCAGGTTGTTCCAGTACATCGAAGGAGCCAACTTGAATTGGTCGCACATCCCCATGACTGCGCCGGCGCTGACAGGCCTGAACCCCACAGCCGGGCCCTTCAGCTCCGCCGCCTACATCGTCCGGCTCTACCTGCCCACAGCCTTCCAGGATGTGCCGCCCACCCCAATCCCTGAGGTGGATGTGGGGTTCGAGCGCTGGCCTGAAGTGTGCATCGCCACCCGCACCTTCTCCGGCTTCGCCAAAGACAACAACGTCGCCAAGGAGGCAGCCTCCCTGGCTGCCAGCCTGGAGAGGAGCCCCTGGGCGAACGCCACTGTAGGTGCCCCTGTGCCTGGCAGGGACTCCTACGCCATCGCCCAGTACAGCGGGCCCTTCACCATTACCGGGAGAGTGAACGAGGTGTGGGTCACCCTGCCCGACTCCTTCCTCAAATACGGTTGCCAGGCTCCGGGAAATTCAGCCTCGGACTCTGCCTCTGCCTGTGAAGGAAAGTGTACAGTGTAGGACTCAGCATGTCCATAGTCATGGCTTCCTTGAAGCAGCTTCTCTTGTTATATAGTACCTACAAGCCTTGGAGAGACTGGAATTCCGAGCCTCCTCCTCCTTTGTTGCTGAACAATTAAGAGTGTTTGGGAAACTTATCAAAGTTCACCACATCAAGCATGTTTTCTCTCGGTTCCCTGAGCAGTGCTGGCCGCCTGGGTCCATCCCATCGTCTTTGCAGAACTTGCAGAGCCTTCCGTGCAATCTCAAAAGGCAGAAAGTCTCCTCGCAAGCCTCTCCTTTCCACCTCCTCTTCCATCACGTCCATGATAACCATAGGATCGAACGGGCCAAACCCGGATGCAAAGAATGCTCCACACGCCTGCAAGCCACACCAGGAAACATGTTACATCCTCTCATTCTCTTCTCATGTGCCTAAGGGCCTGCATGATGGCGTGCAAATAGGCACCATCTCACCTCGGCACAGGCTGCCCCGATCTTGGAGCTCTCCTCGCTGTCTAGGCCTCCCTCCACAAGCTCTGATCTCAGCTGCTCCTTCAGCCACTCCACTTCCTGGTGCTTTAGGGTTATGGCACAAGGGCAAGGCAATGCAAAATGCAGGAATTGTTGCCATCCAGGCTTATTGTAAGATGCTTCCCTGCATTGGATTGCAGGAACTGTAAAAATGCCTGGCAGAGAAGGAGGAACGTGCACCAACCTGAACTCCAAACTCGCCACTGTTGGAGGCTGAATTCCCCAGCCTGAATGCCCGCAGGCTTGAAGAGCGGGAGCCGGGCGCACCCAGGGTTGCTGGCAGCAAGGAATCGGAATGGCGACGCCAGCCCCTGGCAGCGGGCCCGGCGAGGCAGCAGGAGGAGGCCGGGAGGGGCCCCTTTCGGTGCAGCCCTAGCTGAGACAAACCGCGGGTGAAGCATCTGCATCCACCACCAAAGGCAAGCGCCATCGCAGCGGGACGAGACAACTCACAGCGCTACAACACGACATCCCATGCTGCTGATGCTATGGCTGAACTGGATGCGGATTGCGGAAGCTGGCGATTTGCGCAAAGCGCATATGCCTCGCTGGGACACGACATGTGTCGTGTGATATGACCTATACGGCAAGCACATCAAATGGTCCGTCCTCAACCCCTTCATCTGCCTCTGCCATCCTGACCCTCAGCCACAGCCACAGCCACAGCAACCTTCCTGCTTCCCGCAAGTTTCCGCTTCCTTCTGCTCTCGTCTCCTCCCGCACTCTCCAACAACAGGTATGGCACAATCTGGGCTCCTCGCGCTGCTGCTGCTTCTTGCAGCTGCGGCCTGCGCCTCCGCGAGCGTGTTCGACGTGCTGTACGAATACGGCCTCCCCAGCGGCCTGCTGCCTCCCACCGTCACCAGCTACAAGCTTTCCGCCAACGGCGAATTCTCCGTGGAGCTTGCGGGAGAGACCTACTGCACATTCGAGGACAAGGTGTACTATGAGAAGCAGATCACCGGCACGCTTTCCTACGGGGCCATCAAGAATCTGAGCGGGATCAAAGCCAAGCAATCCATCTTCTGGTTCTCCGTCACCGGCATCCGCGTGGACGTGCCCAGCACTGGCTTCATCTACTTCGACGTCGGCTTCGTCTCCAAGAAGCTGTCCCTCACCCTGTTTGAGGGTATCCCCACCTGCACCAAAGGTGCCGTAGTGGCTGCTCAGGACCTCGGCCTTTCCTTCGCGTCTTGGCTGGACCAGGTGAGTTTTCCATGTCTGCAAGTTACCACTCATTTCCACCAGCACCATTCTTTGCTGGGCATTTCTTTACATTCTGTGTTACCTGGTGATGACTTGTCCTGCATCTTACATTTCTGCGCTGTTCTTGATGGCAGGCTCTGTCTGGGAAGCTCGCTGTCAATGCTCCCAACAATCTGAACAGGAAATTCGCTCAGACAGCCTGAGCGATGCCGGTTGAGCTGGTGGTAGGGCTTGCCAAGTGGAGAATATGGGCACACCTGCATACCCGTAAATAAGGAGGAGGAGTCGTGGAAGATACATATGTATAGTTGTCTTGTTAGCTAGTAATGTATTGGAACGCCAGCAAGGTTGCAAGCTCCCTAAGGGGCTATGCTCTTCGGTGTTTTCCCTGGATAAAGCTGTGCAAGCGGCCTAGTCTACCGAGATTGTGATATGCGCAGAGTTGCTAGAAATTTGCCTCCAATGCAGGGTGACCCCTTTCCAACAAGCGTGCATATGTTGTTCCGAACGGATATGGCATACATTTTGGATGACAGAAATGGCAAACCCTTTTTCTTCTGCTCTGTCTCCAAGTACAACCTGGAAAGGTGTAAACCGCTGTCTGTGAGACATCGTGTTCTGTCACTCCCTTGTCATTTTCTGCAACCTTGCGAGATCGATCTCTTGTATGTACATACTGGCTGCGTGTTCAGACCAAGGACGGTGGGCCGGACAGCAATGTGTCCACTATCATTGTCGGATGCTTTTTTTATTTTTTATTTGAAACCCGATTTTAATTTTGATCGCTAAAATCAGGGCTTTCTGAGATAGATAGATGCCTCGGCAGATTCAATATGTCAGTCGAAGTCCACACCCTCCTGCCGTGTAACAGCAGCCCAGATGGAAGATGTGCTGTTCTGCTTGTTACCACACTGATCTGTTCTGTAGCACGCAGCAGAACTGCTGGTGTTCCAGGATCACACCAGGGATGACATGCCAGTTCTTGAAGGAGAAGATCGTCGGACCCAGCGAGGAGTCCCACGAGCAGGATGTGGAAGTCACAGTGCAACCCAAAATAAACAAACAGTGCAAGCAGGAACTTGAAGTCCAATTTGAGGCACTTCCAGAGGCCATGGGCAACAGGATGAGATTGAAGTACAGTGATAGTGCTCACACTAGCTAACAGATTTTCGCAAAGAAAAACCGTGTATTCACAACCAACTTCCAGACTCTGTATCCATGATGGTGCAGTGATTCCGACTTGCTCTCTGACTGCTTGTGCGATTGTCAAAAAAAATTCTTCATATTCACAGCTCTCGAGTGATCAGCGAACGTTTTGAGCCAACAGGACTCAGCATGCATCATTCAGCCTGAGTTGAGGTGACATCCTGTAGGCTTAAACGCATGTTTGGGCCTAGGAGTCGTGCTGTCGCACTAGTTTGCCCTTTTGCTTCCATTTCCTTCATAAAGACGTCCCATCATTCGGATGCGATTGCAACCCCTTGTTCACATACAACATCCATCAACAGATACGACAGAAATGTCCTGTTCCGTATACAAATGCTCAAGGGCAATTCGTGGCCACAACTGCCCTGTTATGCAGAGTTCCACGTCTTCAACTTCTATTGCCTGCCAGCACATACCCAAGTACGCACAATCCTGCCCTCTGAAAATCACACCGAGGTCAAGGATACTCTGCTGTGGTTGTTCCCACACCTGACATGGTCTGCACCAGTTTCACCTCTCCAAACTGTAGTGATGACCAGTTCTCGAGGATCACCAAACAAGCAAGCAAAGCAGCCTGCTGCAAACAATGAAATCCAACCTGAGTTCCAAGGACAGCAACACAGTGCGGGACTTGCTACTTTGGGGGGCTGTCGTCAAACTGCATGATATAGTACATACGAGGGTTGATGGGGAAGTCGTAGGAGAGCAGGACCCGTCTAGAAACCCCCAGACGAGCGGAATGTGGAAGCAAGAGCGCCAGAGCATTCCAAAATAACAAACCGTTCAGGCAGGTACTTAGTCCGATGTCGAGGGACGTCCAGCGGCCATGCCCTACGCCTACGCCACATATACATTGCAGGAACGATCGGATTCAAGTACAATGATAGCGCACGCACAAGCTAAAGGAGTTTCCAATCTGAATTTGCCAGTCCAACAATTCCTACCCTCCTGGCAGTGGGGAGGGCACGGTTGCCATGGCCTTTGGCTACCTGGTGGTGTGCTCACCCGTAGACGTGGGCGTTACCTGCTGGGATTTGGCAACGGGAGCTCCCTTGACGCATCTGCGCTCCTGTGCGGCTCCCCGCAATGCTCTGACCTGCATAGGAGATCATTATCTAGCTGCCGCTCAGGTGCATAAGCCTCCCGCCGCCGGAGGCTCCATCTTCTTCTGGGCTTGGCACAAGGTGAGCCGCCGCCTTTGTTTGCGTTGCTGCGCCAGGCAGTTACTTGCCTGGTGCAAATTGGGTGCTGGGTTCTGGTGTGGCCATTGACTGCTGCAGCCCATGGATGCTCAACGCTGTTACAGAATCAAGTTGCGGTGAAAAGCTTTCCGGTTGAACCCATCGGACCGCTCGCCTCTACGATTGACGGAACCTATCTCGCTGGTGGTGGCAGCTCCGGAAGAATTTACCTGTGGGAGGTGGGCAGAATGGTTTTTTCAACACATGGCTTTGCTACTCCCCAGCCTATGCCACATCTGGGTCTCGCTTTTGTTGGACAGACAGAATGGAATGGTGGGTGTGACATTAGATCATCTGGCTTGTGTTCAGATACCTACTGGCAAGCTCGTCAAAGTTTGGCCAGGGCACTACAAAGCCGTAAGCTGTCTAGTTTTCTCTGATGATGATTCTCTGCTCATTTCTGGCGCTGAAGATGGGCTTGTCAACGTGTGGAACCTGGTCAGGTGGGTGTGTCCTACATTGGTGTGTTGTCTCCTGTGACCTCAAATTCTGGAAAGCCCTATGCACAGCTTCAGTAGTATTTGGTTCAATTTACTTCCATCATGTCTGCAAGCCTTTGTGCAAGTATATGTGTGGACGGAGTTCTTCTCCAAAAACAGGGCTTGAGAAGTCTTACCCTTAAATTTGTTTCCACAGCTTTTGAGGTAGCTGAAGTTTGCAGTGTTACAGGGTGGCAGATGCTATGGAGGACACAAACATGGTGGAAGCACAAGTGCCAGCAATGTATGGGTGGTCAGATCACACTCTCCCAGTGACCGGGCTTTTGGCTGGCTCAGGCTCATCAAGTGCCATTGTGGTATCTTGTTCGCTGGATCATACTTGCAAGGTGTCTGAACTTTTAGCTCTGTCCTATTCAGCGTTTAAATTATGTCCTGAGGTTCTCTGGTCTGTAATACGGAGCGACATGTCCTTTGTGCAGATATGGAGCCTTGCATTAGGAACACTTCTCCGATCCATAGTTTTTCCGACAGCATTAAATGCTGTGGCCTTAGACACTGGGGAGTATGCTTTGTATGCTGGTGGAACAGATGGCAGGATATTCATCACGGCTCTTAATTTCGGAGTACCCACCACTTCTGGCATCATCGGGGATGGCCTCCTTGGAACAGATGCTGCCCTTGTTGGCCACAGGTGATGGTTGTCCGGATGATGCGGCTGTTGACAGATTTGAAAGACCCTTTTGGATTTCCACATGAGCCAATTTCTCACTTGAAGTATTATTAGGTGATGATAGCCGAGCTGTCACTGCTCTGGCATTCAGCATGGATGGAGTGTCGCTAGTGTCTGGTTCAGAAGATGGAACTGCACGAGTATGGGATACCGTTAGTCGCCAGGTGGTCCGGACCTTTACCCACAGCAAAGGTAAGATACTTTAATTGTGGGTCCTTGCAGCACCTGTTGATGACGAGAATACAATTGTGGCAATAGTATGCATGGTGTAGCTCCAGAGCCCATCACTTGTCACTGATTTGAGCTGTCTCTGCAGGCCCGATAAGCAACCTACTGGTATTGCCTCGACCGCCCACATTGCAAGCTGGGTCTACAGCAGAGCAGCAAGGCCGCAAAAGAGTAGCCATCCTTCCAGTGGCGCAACTTGCAAAGTATACGGTTCCAGAAACAACATCTCAAGATCAGAATCCCTGGGATGGCCCATTGGTCGTCCTGCCTTCCAACGATGATGAAGATCAGGCACTGTGCTATAGTCAGGTCGCCATGGAACGCCAAATCAAGGAACTGGAGGTAAGGCAACTGTGTCTTCCCTTCATTGACATGCAGGCCTTCTTCAATCTCCTGCTGAATTATGCTGACCACTTCGTATTGCTTCATGTCATGTTGCTCGCAGCAACGAGGGTCGACCGCTGCAATGCAGATGGAGTTGGAGCGATTGAGATCAGAACTGCGGCGGGCTCTGAACAATGGTCAGCAATGGCAACAGCTTCACCAGGAGCTGTATTGTTTTTGTGTTGATGAGCTTATGGGGCCAGCCAACAAGGATAGAGAGGAGGAGGACGAAAAAGAAAGTGAGAAAGACAGAGAAAAAGAAAAGGAGAAAGGAAGGGCTCGTGGTAAGGTGGCTGATAAGAGTAGAGATAAATGACCGCATTCCCAATTTTGACCGCATCGGTGAGTAGGTTCTGCAGTAGACTGGGCATCTTCCCACTTGTGGGACGTGCTTGCGATAGGTACCGGTTGAGGAGACTAGTAGCTAGGAAGGAGCAACGTGTTTTGGACTTCCACACTTCAAGAGCGTGGATTTTGACGCATGCGAGGGATTCTTGGCGTGGGAAACAACCACTGTCTGTAAAGTACATCTGCAGAATGGTATAACATGGAAGACCCACCAGATGGCTAGTTCCCCCATCATACCCCTCATTGCACGATAGTGGAAAGCGCATTAGATATGGGTCTCACAACGGGAAGAAACAAGTTTCAGTCGAACTGGACTACACCGCGGGGTCGGGGCTGTGCCTGGACGGAGGACTTGCTAAAAGACTCAACACACAGTGAATACACAACTGAAGCTACATTGCATTGCCTCATTCCTGGCCCCAACTGTGCTTTAAGAGGCTGCCTGAAAGCCAATGACACCTGCAGAACCCACCCCACGAAACCATAGTCAGATAAGCCACGCACTCTAAAGACAGAACCAGCAAAACAACAGACAACTTTACTTACCACATGCAATTCTTCCTCCGGCATTTCCTGTCTGCTTGCTGAGCTCATGACCACCTGCACAAACACATGGAAGTAGACGCTCAGATGGGACTTATTGCTCCAGTTTAAAACGGAGAACTCTGCAGAAACTCATACTGCTTAAGATACCTTTTCCAAGATCGTCACGGTCAGCATGAACAACCACAGCACGGCCAACAATAGAGTTGGGACCAGAGAGTGGAATCTACACAAGAATATGTCAGCTCCAACACACGCGCATCCACAGTGGAAGGATTTAGAGAACACGAAAGCACATGGTCCTAGGAAGTAACAAACCTGAGCGTCGTGAAGCTGTAGGATTCCGACACCTGAAAAATCACGAAGCCGAGTAATGCTCAGAAAACCATCGTTCTTGACCATAAGCCAACTGGCAAGTGCTGGGAGACTGCAGAAACAAGTGGTGGAGACAACTACCATCCGGTCCAGCTTCAATGTTGCCAAGATCTCCTGCATGGCGGACGGGATCCTGAGGACCACCATGCTCCTTGCTTTCGGGATTGAAATGCGCCCCTGCAGATCCATATTGTGACTGACGTTAGAGGCAGTGTGGCATCCTAAAATCCATCAGAACCGGGAGAAAGCCTGAAAAGCATCCCCAAAACGGAAGACGGAGTCTCAAAATTTACCAGTAGACAAGCACCCGTTCGTGGTGTCACCTAGAGCGTGCACATGGAAACCATGTGGCCCTGGCTGCAGACCCTCGACTCTTGCATCCACGAAAGTCTTGCCTGTTCTCACACAATTGCACAGGGAGTGGTAAGGAAAGCTAGGCAATCCAGACATAACAGCAACCATCAAGCTACGGCAGTACAGAAGCACACAACGTGCAAGAAGATGGCCAGATAACGACGGAGTGGCAAATCTGGACACGCACCGCTGCCGTCGTCCGTGAAGGTCACCACTCCTTTAGTGCTCGGAGTGATGTCGCTGCCGACAAGAACGGCTACAGCTTTGAGGGGAGCCATCTTTCACTGCCGGAACTGGAGAGGGTCCCGCGATGCAACAAAGGCGCAAGCCGTGAAAGTGAAGAGCCAATGCGAACGAATTTCAATGAACAGAAGATTCCAGACTTTCCCCTGCTGAAGCCCGAACTGACGCTTAACCGTAGTTTGTTCCGTGCGATGAGGAAACTTCCGAGGCTGCTGCACAGGGCTCTGCCACAGATTCGGAGCTGATTGGCTGGAGCTGTCTTGTCGTCTCTAGGTGACCGCATTACAATCACGATGGAAACGCTTAGGAACGAAGCGTAGGTCGATGTCTCGTCACTCTCGTGTAATCGCATTCTTGCAAGAGGCCAAGAAGAGAATTGCTCTCTGAATTGGAAGCTGAGGATCGGCCTGGGCCAGCTTGCATGTGCTGGGCCTTGCCAGATGAGCTCTGCGGCTTTCTCAGCACTCGTGCCGGGTAGTGCCGGCTCGATTGCTGCTGAGACCCATCGTGGCAAACCGTGGTTGTGGAGATCGGGCTCAATGATCTGGAGCCCTAGGAAATCCAAGGTTAGTCGTGTCAAGGGGCGGACGCGGACCGGTGCAGGCATACATATTGATCGAAGGCACCATCTTGATCGATCCTGGAGGCGGCAGCAGGTGGAGCTTCCCTTGCTTTATTTTTGCACTGGGTTGGAGCTTGTGGCGTAGCTCCTGGATCCTTAAAGAGCTGGTTGCTGACTCACTTTTGTAGACGCTTTCAGGAGGAAGAAGCTCGTCAGGCTGAAGCAGAGGTGACTTGCCCCGTGGACTGTGTCCGGGAGGTGTTCAATTTCGCAGAATTTGAGAAGGTTTTGAAGGAAGCAGAAGCTTCAAATGACCTGGTTTGTTCTTCTCTTAGTTTTCTGATTGGCTTTGCTTGTGTGAACCTCTGTCTTGTTTTAAAGCTTACTGCAGGCAACCTGTGTAGGTGGTGGTTGACTTCTACAATTCATCCTGTGGAGCCTGTAAATATGTGCTTCCTCAATTTGTGAAAATGTGCAAGATGGTAAGACAGCCTTTCTCGGGAGGACCTTGTCTCAGGCTCAGCAGCTTAAGATGGCTCATACTTGGGTTCTTATTTGCTACGTGCATTTCATCTGATGTCAATGTAGGGATTGAGTGAGGAAGAACGTGACGTCGAGTCTCAAAGAGGGGTTCTATTTGTGAAGCACAATGTTCGAGATGAATATGATGACTTGACGGTATTCATTGCATGTCTTTCCATGAGCTACCGCACTTCGTGCAGATGTCAGTTGCTTCGCAGTCTTCAAGTAGTAGCACTGAACCACCCATGACCAACAGGACATGGCCAGATTTTACTCAATCCGACACGTGCCAATGTTTTCTTTCTTCATGGTGAGTCTGCTGATGTGCAACAAGCAGTTTCCTCCCGGTGCTTAAGCCGGTTCACTCCTCTGAGGCTTAGAGCTATGTTGTCCTTCTCTTCCAGGATGGATCTAGGGTGGAGCAGTTTCCTACGAGGGATCGAGCGCGTCTGGAACAGTCAATATCTCGTCTTCTGTCGAGATACGAATAGATGCATGGCCCCTGGCCGGAATTCACATTTGTAAAGATACAAGGAATTGGACAAAGTCTGAGCCGGCTGGGAACTGTCCCCGAAGCATGACGCTCGCAGATTAGCGTTAGTCTAAAACAACATTGTTGCCCGCAGTTTGTAGGGCTTGGACGATGATGTTGTAGACCACCAGCATCCGGATATGGCCGCGAGCTTGTGCAAGCCGATTTTTCTATCTGCTTCGAGCCCTGTAAGCCCTGCTCTGGCATGCATCTTGTCCTTCGCCTTCCTGTGTTGTGCTCTCCTAACTCCACCGAGGACTCCGCCTGTGGCGCAGAAGGCTCCCCAGAGCTCGGCTGGTGCTGGCGTGAAGATCAGCGTGCAGGGATTGACTAGAAGAGCTGCAAATGGGTCCCCTCTTCTGGAGGGAGTCAGCCTACAGATCATGGCTGGTGAGGTGCACGGCCTTATCGGTCCCTCGGGGAGTGGCAAGACGACGGTCCTGCGGGCGCTGAACCGGATGTGGGGGCTGTGTTTTTCGATGGGCTTGACGTCACACAATTGGATGTGATCCAGTTGCGTCGACGGGTGGGCATGTTGTTCCAAGCAGCCTGCCTGTTTGATGGTGCAGAAACTGCTCTGGCAAGCACCTTTGAGTTCTGCCGCTGTTCACGACTTGGATTTGTTCCATTCCCACAACCATCACCAGAGATGACATGCGTCTGAACGTGCAGGGACTGTGGCTGACAACGTACGGTACGGCCCAGCTTTGAGAGGCCTCCATTTGCCGGCCGAGGAGGTTCAAGAATTGCTGCTGCAGTCGGGATTTGGGGACCCCGCTGTCAGCTTCATGCACAAGGACGTGAAGGAGCTGTCTGGCGGTGAAGCTCAACGAGTTGCCCTCGCTAGAACTCTTGCCAACAAGCCAGAAGTCTTGCTGCTTGATGAGCCGACCAGCTCGTTGGATCAGGCAAGGCCGTCTCAACCAGGATGCTGCACTTGGCCTTGTTCTCAGTTATTGCATGTGAAACGAACTGACTCTCTTTTCCTGCCACCAGACAGCCACCACCTTGGTTGAAGACACCATCGCCAAGCTACAACGAGAGCAAGGATTGACCGTAGTCCTGGTTTCGCACAGCACGGAACAGGTCAGAAGGCTGGTCTCCAGAGCTACGCTGTTGAACAAGGGCACTGTGGTGGCTTCTGGCAACCTGTGGGAGCTGCAATCTAGTGACAATGTTCTCCTTGAGCAATATTTTGCTGGAAATTCTCTCGCGGAATACACTTAGACTCAAAGTCTTAGGAGGATAGAATCCTCCTTACACACGGATAGAGTAGGTCAGGAAGGGCTTATGGGAAAAGTACTCCAGGGTGTCGACAACACGTTCGATAGAGTAGGTAAGGAAGGGCTTTTAGGAAAAGTACTCCAGGGGTGTCACCTACGTGTTCCTCAACGCCCTTGAACGAGCGACCGACACCGTCTGTAGCATGCTGGAACAGAGAATTTCCGTCAACAATCAGCTAAGCCAATGGGTATCTAGCTTCTAGTCTTCCCAATTCTCAAAATGGTCTATCCCGACAACTTTCCATCATGCCTCATGTATCTGAGGACTCTAGTAAATGCTTCCTCTTCTTCTAGACCCTTAAGAATTATTCATTATATACTTTTTAGACTATATATTTTGAGATTAAAAATATATATCTTTCAGTCCATCTTTTGTTCTGAAAACGCTTAACTAAAAATGCTTAATAGAATTGAGTTTGACTGTGGACATTTGGCTCTTTATATGGATATTTACTCCTTATAGAATTCTATAAATCCGTTGTCCTGCAAGCGATGATTAGTCAAAGAAGATTAAATTCAAACTTTTTAGGTCATATGAAGGATCCATTTTATCTATTGTCATGCAAGCAACGATTAGTCAAATTTAATACCAAAATAACTAAGGAGTTTGAATTCAAACGTTTTAGATCATATGAAGGATCCATTTTTGCTAAAAATTTGATAAAGGATACGATCTATTTATTTTGCTCACAATCTACTTTTTACACATAAGTTTTTTGAAATTAGTAATCTTAGAATCATGAATCTTCAATAACCTTCAAAAGTAAGAGAGAAGAGACCACTAGATTAATATAATAAAATTACAAAATAAAAGCAACGAAGTACTAAGGTAGAATTTGTAACTCAAACAAATCTTTAGTGTGTCTGGATAGCAAAATCTGATGAAATATATCCAGTTTAGGGCACTATTCATTAGGGCCACATTACTTAAACATTATTTTATCATCTAGGGCATTAGGTAGTTATCTATTTAATTACTCTAGGTAGTTAGTAGTTATATTAGTTACAACAACTTGATGGTTATAACAATATGGGTTATAACAACATATTGTTATAACCACCTAACCACCTCAACCACTTAGCCTATATAAAGGCTTGTACTTTACTCTTTAATTCAATCACATTGTAGCACTTCGTGCCTAAGAGCTATGATTCTCATCATGGTATCAGAGCAAGTAGCTCTCTATGCTTGAGCCCTACACTCTCTACTGCCCAATGCTACTCTAGCTTTCTTCTATTGCTAATCATGTACCGTGGAGATGTCTTCTTGGGCAGCAATCAAGTGTAGCATCAAGTTCTCTAAGGATGCGCAGCCTGTGCATCCATTTCCTTTTCGCTTTTACTGATTTTTGTCGAGCTCAAGGCATAGCTCAACAACTTCGATTGTATACACCTCGAAAAGCGTAGCGAGAATAAGAACTTACGCCTTCAAGAGATAACAGGTTGCTTGCTCTCCCAATCAAAATTAACCAAATCATATTGGGCAGAAGCAATGGTTACAGCAACATATCTCATCAATAGAATGCCAACCTCAGCGGTTAAAGATATGACATCTTATGAAGCATTTACCGACAGAAAGTCTTCCGTAGATCATCTTCGGATTTTAGGCTGTACAGCTTATGTTTATATACCTAAAGCACAGCGCAGGAAATTAGATGATAAGGCTGTCAAATATACTTTTATTGGCTACACTGAAGGCATTAAAGGATACAAATTATTTGATCTTGTTTCAAAGAGACTCATATACGCCAGAAGCATTACTTTTCATGAGTCTCCAATACTATCTCCTTCAGTGGATTCTCCTGTTTTCGTTCCTGACGACAATCATCTGCCTTCGTCTTTTGATAATGACGAATTTATTACCCTACATTCCACCCTTTCCTCTCCTCCGGTTGAACCTATATTGCAGGAGGAGGAGGAGCCATCTTCTCAAGGCGACCAACTACTCCATCCGGATATCGAAATTCCTCAACACCTTGAAGATCTTCCTGATATCCTGGACAATGAACTTTCTGAGCCTGAATATCTGGATGAAGATGAGCCGGTTCCTCCTATACATGAACCAGCTCCTGTAGAAGACGATAACACTTTAGAACAAGTCGTCAACGAAGATGTACAACCTGCACCAAGGTACAACCTAAGACCCAGACCTGCTGTCTCTGGACCTGCAGGATGGAAGGAACCACCTCTAGGATACCTTACTACTACTTTTGATGATCCCTCCTCACCTTTCTCCCATTTTCATCAAGCTGTTTACAAAGCCACAGTTGATCCTTAAGAGCCACTAACCTTGAAACAAGCCTTTTCCTCTCCTGAGAAAGACTTATGGAAAGCCGCAGTGGACTCTGAGTATGAGGGCCCCTGCAAAAAGAAGGCTTACTCGACCTCCATGGCAGAGAAGGTGATGCCGAGAGCAGTATCGAAGGATAATTAAACGCAAGGGTGATGGTTCCATTGAGAGATATAAGGCAAGACTAGTAGCCAGAGGTTTTACCCAAATACCGGGTTTAGATTACATACCTTGGGCTACTTATGCTCCAGTTGCAAAATTTTCTTCCTTAAGAATGATAATTGCCTTGACCACTCAACATGATTTACACCTTCACATGATGGATGTCAAAACTGCTTATTTGCAGAAGATTCTATTTCAATGGGGACTTAATAGGTTGAACCACCTGTTGCTCTTGCTAGAAGTCTCGCTATTAAATCTCAGTTAGTTGAGCCGGCACATATGAATCAGACGCATTCAAGAAGAAATATACATGAAACAACCTGAGGGTTATGAGGTCAAAGGCAAAGAAGATATGGTATGTAGACTAATCAAAGGTCTCTATGGCCTAAAGCAATCTGGAAAGGAATGGAACAAAGATATACATTATTTTATCATCTAGGGCATTAGGTAGTTATCTATTTAATTACTCTAGGTAGTTAGTAGTTATATTAGTTACAACAACTTGATGGTTATAACAATATGGGTTATAACAACATATTGTTATAACCACCTAACCACCTCAACCACTTAGCCTATATAAAGGCTTGTACTTTACTCTTTAATTCAATCACATTGTAGCACTTCGTGCCTAAGAGCTATGATTCTCATCATGGTATCGAGCAAGTAGCTCTCTATGCTTGAGCCCTACACTCTCTACTGCCCAATGCTACTCTAGCTTTCTTCTATTGCTAATCATGTACCGTGGAGATGTCTTCTTGGGCAGCAATCAAGTGTAGCATCAAGTTCTCTAAGGATGCGCAGCCTGTGCATCCATTTCCTTTTCGCTTTTACTGATTTTTGTCGAGCTCAAGGCATAGCTCAACAACTTACAGTTGTATACACACCTCAGCAAAACGGCGTAGCAGAGAATAAGAACTTACGCCTTCAAGAGATAACAGGTTGCTTGCTCTCCCAATCAAAATTAACCAAATCATATTGGGCAGAAGCAATGGTTACAGCAACATATCTCATCAATAGAATGCCAACCTCAGCGGTTAAAGATATGACATCTTATGAAGCATTTACCGACAGAAAGTCTTAGTAGATCATCTTGGATTTTAGGTCTGACTTATGTTTATATACCTAAAGCACAGTAGAAATTAGATGATAAGGTCAAATATACTTTTATTGGCTACATCAAGGCATTAAAGGATACAAATTATTTGATCTTGTTTCAAAGAGACTCATATACGCCAAGCATTACTTTTCATGAGTCTCCAATACTATCTCCTTGATTGGATTCTCTGTTTTCGTTCGACGACAATCATCCGCTGCCTTTTGATAATGACGAATTTATTACCCTACATTCCACCCTTTCCTCTCCTCCGGTTGAACCTATATTGCAGGAGGAGGAGGAGCCATCTTCTCCAAGACGACCAACTACTCCAGATCCAGATATCGAAATTCCTCAACACCTTGAAGATCTTCCTGATATCCTGGACAATGAACTTTCTGAGCCTGAATATCTGGATGAAGATGAGCCGGTTCCTCCTATACATGAACCAGCTCCTGTAGAAGACGATAACACTTTAGAACAAGTCGTCAACGAAGATGTACAACCTGCACCAAGGTACAACCTAAGACCCGGACTGCTGTCTCGGACTGCGGGATGGAAGAACCACCTCTAGGATACCTTACTACTACTTTTGATGATCCCTCCTCACCTTTCTCCCATTTTCATCAAGCTGTTTACAAAGCCACAGTTGATCCTTAAGAGCCACTAACCTTGAAACAAGCCTTTTCCTCTCCTGAGAAAGACTTATGGAAAGCCGCAGTGGACTCTGAGTATGAGGGCCCCTGCAAAGAAGGCTTACTCGACCTCCATGGCGAGAAGGTGATGAGAGCGATGTCGAAGGATAATTAAGCAAGGGTGATGGTTCCATTGAGAGATATAAAGGCAAGACTAGTAGCGGAGGTTTTACCCAAATACCGGGTTTAGATTACATACCTTGGGCTACTTATGCTCCAGTTGCAAAATTTTCTTCCTTAAGAATGATAATTGCCTTGACCACTCAACATGATTTACACCTTCACATGATGGATGTCAAAACTGCTTATTTGCAGAAGATTCTATTTCAATGGGGACTTAATAGGTTGAACCACCTGTTGCTCTTGCTAGAAGTCTGGCTATTAAATCTCAGTTAGTTGAGCCGGCACATATGAATCAGACGCATTCAAGAAGAAATATACATGAAACAACCTGAGGGTTATGAGGTCAAAGGCAAAGAAGATATGGTATGTAGACTAATCAAAGGTCTCTATGGCCTAAAGCAATCTGGAAAGGAATGGAACAAAGATATACATTACAAGCTTATTAAGTATGGCTTTATTCAAAGCAAAGCTGACGCAAGTATGTATATCTTAAAATCAAAACATCATACACTTTACCTCTTACTTTATGTGGATGACTTATTCTTAGCATCATCCTCACTCTCCCACCTAGCTGAAGTTAAAGCTTGGTTAAGAAGTCACTATGAAATGACGGACTTGGGAGAGCTAACCTATGCCCTTGGCGTCAATGTTATAAGGGATAGAGGTAATAAATCTATCAGCCTAGTTCAGACAAAATATATAAAAGAAAGTTTAGCCAAGTTTGGACTTGAAGACGCTAAACATGCTGCCACACCATTCCCTAGTGGCACACGGCTCACTTCTGACATGAGCCCTAAGACAAATACTGAAAAAGAAGAGATGTCAGCAGTACCATACAGACATGCTGTTGGTACATTAATATATTTAAGCAACTTCACTAGACCAGACATATCTTTTGAAGTTCGTGCAGTCTCACAATTTTTGGAGAATCCTGGAAGACAACATTGGCAATGCGTCAAATGCATATTCAGGTATCTCAAAGGGACTATGCACACTGGACTGATGTATAAGCATACACCCGGCATATCCAAGTTAAACTTAAGAGCATATGCTGATGCTAATTATGCTGGAGACCCAGACAGCCGAAATCTGTATCTGGCTACGTCTTACTACTTGGAGGAGCTCCCATCTCATGGTCAAGAAAGAAACAACCAACTATTGCTTTGTCAAGCACTGAGACAAAGTATAGGGTTCTAACCTCAGTCTCCAAAGATATAGTCTGGAGTAGGTTAGCATTGAGTGAGCTGAACTATCCTCAAAATGAGCCCACACCCCTGTTCAGTGATAGTCAGGGAGCTATAGCTTTAGCCAGGAACCCTGTCTTCCACTCAAGGACTAAGCATATAGCAGTAGAATATTATCACATACGCGAGATATCAGAAAATAAAACAATAGATACAAATTACATCCAAACCCATGAGAATCCAACTGATCTGTTAACAAAGTCATTAGGGAGAGATTTGCATTCAAAGCATATGAAAATGTTAGGTATCCAAGAGGTCAAAACCAACTTAGCAAGCTAGCTAGTGGAGATAACTAAAAATCCTATAATCCACAAAGCTTGTCAAGCATTGAAAGTTCCTCTTCTAACTCTAAGTAGTCTTCACAGTACTCCTTAGCTTCTCTCTCTAATGCCCAAAAGGATCCTACAATAAACCCCAGAGGTTAAGTGATGAAATGATATAAACTAAAATGTCTTTCAATGTGAATCAAGAATCAAGGATACCATAATAGAAATCAAGGATTTGGGTCCATGTGAAGTCCATCCTGCTACGGTTCCAAATCACAATTGTATCTTGTTTGCAGCACGCCCTGATCGCCGTTTTTTTTAAACGGATTTTATTCCAGCCCGAGGCGCCACACCAGATGGGAGTGCGCCACACCAGATGGGAGGTCGAACCCGGATGGCTCGGGTGGTAGACACAGTTACTAACCACCATACCAAGGCAGCTTCTTATTTCACTATTGTTTTTAGTTAATTTATATACACTAGCTTAGATCCTTTACATCCTCATTAGTTGTAATATGCTTTGGTACTAATCAATCTTTTTATGTATTTTGATCTCAATGATGATAGTGATGACAGTGAAGCATTCAATACATTGTTTGGCAATTTATTTGACACTTTAGAGATAAAAATTCCTGTAGAGTATTCTATATGGGATTTTTCTCCACAAGCTAAACAATCTAGATTAAACATGTCGGGATCTTCTTCTTTGCCTCCCGCTCTTCTCACTCCTCTTAGGATAGAATTTAAGGATAGAGATACATTTAATGGGACAGATTACACTATATGGGCAATGCGGGTGTCACAAATTTTAGAAGAAAATGAATTGATGGGGGTTGTAGACGGGTCTGAACCTACTCCTGCTCCAGGAGCCGCCCCTGATCTCATTTTGGAATGACAACGGAAGGATCGGCGTGCAAGAACTATTATTATTTCTGCTCTAGATCGGAATATGATGACACATACCTTGGGTGCTGCCACTTCAAGTGATGTGTGGAATAACTTTAAGATGATTTATAAGGATAGGAGCTCAGCCTCCCTAGTACAAGCCTTCAGGAATTTTTAGTCTTCGTATGAAAGACAATGAGACTGTGGAGTCTTATATCAGTGTTTCGCACTTGTCGTGCTAACCTTGCATATTGTGGAGCAGTTTAAGTGAAGTTCTGTCACCTACTTGCTACTCTTCCCAAGCATATCAATCTTTTGTAAGCGCACAAAGCGCCATTGTAAGGACGGCTAGTCAAACAACAGTTGCAGGTGCAACTCCAGCTATTACACTTCAGGAGGTGTTTGGAGCTCTTCTAGCAGAGGAGCGAACCCTTGGACTCAACAAAATGAAGGCTAGTTCAAGTGGTCAATCTAACTCTAGAATTTTGTTCACTTCTCGAGGCAGAGAGGGCTTTCGAGGATGTGGCAGGGGACGTGGTTTCCCCAACCAAAATTTTCAGCGTTCCACAAATAATCCACAGCAACACCAAAGAAAAGTTGTCACTTGTTATTGGTGCAAGATACCCGGCCATATTGAGAAGGATTGCCGGAAGAAAAAGGCCGGTGAGCCTCGACGAGATACAAGTCTCCCTGAATCAAATGTCACAACAACAAAAGCTAAGTCACCCACAATCTTAGCTGTTTGTCTTTCATCTGTCCATTCTCAAGTAGAAACTTGGTTTTTAGATTCTGGAGCCACTAGTCATATTTGTTTTGACAGACACTCATTTAAAACTTTCTCACCCACATATGATGCCAATCAGTTTGTGCTTTTGGGTGATGACAATGGGCTTTCCATCAAAGGCTTGGGCTCAGTGGTCATACAGCTCCCAGACGAGTCTTCACTTATACTTTCTGGTGTTTTATTTGTCCCATCTATGACCAAAAATTTGATGTCAGTGATTAAGTTGTCATAAGAACACTCTTGCCGAGTCTGCTTTGATCAATCTGGTTGCACTGTAACGCATGTTCCATCAAGTCAGGACCTTTTCATAGGCACCCCTTTTCATGATTTGTACTTGTTAGATGTCAAATCAATAGTGCAACCACAACCCACTCAATTTGTCAATGCCACTCAGAGGCCAGCGTTAATGCAACTTTGGCATTGTCGTCTAGCCCATGTTAATTTTCAGCATTTAGCATCTCTAACAAAGGGTGATAGTTTTCGAGATCCACTTACCTATCTCCTTCTAGTCACCTCGCGCTGTCGACAGTAAAGCCTTTCTAAGCCATACGGATCTCCACTCAACAAGGGCCTCGCCCTTTTGGATACTATTCATAGTGACATTTGTGGCCCTATGTCCACCACTCATTTGGAGGAGTTGTTTATTTTATTACATTCATAGATGAATGGAGCTATTGTATTGTTTATGTGTTAAGACATAAAAGTGAGGCTGAAAGACATGGATTGGCAAGACATGGATTTAGTCAATATTACCACTTTTATTTTCAGCACCGACTTGTTGGATTACCACGGATCCTAGCATATGAGCTTCGATTGCGATTACATCCTCATCTTGACATGGGGAAGGAGGTGTTGCCCTCGCGAGCGGAGGCCGTTAATGCAACTTTGGCATTGTCGTCTAGCCCATGTTAATTTTCAGCATTTAGCATCTCTAACAAAGGGTGATAGTTTTCGAGATCCACTTACCTATCTCCCGTCTAGTCACCCCTTCTGTGACGCCTGTCAGCTTAGTAAAGCCTTTCTAAGCCACATACGGATCTCCACTCAACAAGGGCCTCTGCCCGTTTGCATACTATTCATAGTGACATTTGTGGCCCTATGTCCACCAGCTCATTTGGAGGAGTTGTTTATTTTATTACATTCATAGATGAATGGAGCCGCTGTTGTATTGTTTATGTGTTAAGACATAAAAGTGAGGCTGAAAGACATGGATTGGCAAGACATGGATTTAGTCAATATTACCACTTTTATTTTCAGCACCGACTTGTTGGATTACCACTTCGGATCCTAGCATATGAGCTTCGATTGCGATTACATCCTCATCTTGACATGGGGAAGGAGGTGTTGCCCTCGCGGCGCACGGCATGATGCAACATGAGCCACCAGCACAGGTGCGAGGAGCTTGGGAGAGGGAATCTTCGCGGGCATACCTGCGAGACACATGCAGGTGGCCTGAAAGTGACGGGTTTTCTCCCGTGAGCGGAGCGGCCAGCCGAACGGCTGTACCGGACCCCCGACGCGCCCACCAATGGCGCATCGGCCACCAATGGCGCATCGGCCACCAATGGCGCATCGGGGGTGGTTGGGGCCGGATAAACCCGCAACCGGTTTATCCGCAAGTTATTTTCAATCATTCTTTTAAAAGGGACACTCAACAGGTCCCCCATCCCGGTACTGATCCGGGTATAGGATGCTTAACTGCGGAGCTTTGATGAAGCTCCGTGTAACAGCCCGGGGTATAGGATGGTTTTGCGGAGCTTTGATGAAGCTCCGTGTAGCAGCCCAGTAAGACCACACCACGAAATAACCATGTAAAGTTTTGGTATATTTACTTTTTCAGCTCTTAGTATCGGTTTATTTCTTTTTAAGCTTATAACTTTGAATTAAGTGGGAGCCTATTAATGTTTTAGACCTCATTTTAAAGCTAGAGTTCACCCCTACATTCATAGTGAGTGGGAGTGATGAAATATATCTAGTTTAGGGTACTATTCATTAGGGCCACATTACTTAAACATTATTTTATCATCTAGGGCATTAGGTAGTTACCTATTTAGTTGCTCTAGGTAGTTAGTAGTTATATTAGTTACAACAACTTGGTGGTTATAACAACATATTGTTATAACCACCTAACCACCTCAACCACTTAGCCTATATAAAGGCTTGTACTTTACTCTTTAATTCAATCACATTGTAGCACTTCGTGCCTAAGAGCTATGATTCTCATTAAAATCTAGCTCGGTGACTCTCTGATTTTAGTTTTTCATTAGCGCTCTTTCCTTAATCCATTTTTTATAATCCAAATTTGAAATATCTATAACTCAAATAAACAATCAACAACAATAGTTCATCCTTGAATTCTCGTATTGCACCCGTTAAATAGTCTTTGAATCGTCGCATGACACTTCTTTAGCTTGTATGGCTAAGAGTTGCTTGCAGCCATCGGAGACTGAAAAAAAATTCGGGTTTGAGAAGGACTTCTTGACAAGATTGTTCACTGAGTTTTTTAAGCAAAATCTCTTTGAAGTAGCAAACAGTGCACATGACAGTTTGGAAGTGATACTTGGTCTTAGTCTTCAGAAACCAAAGGGCATTCGTGTTCGCCGTAGGAACAAAATTATTCTCATTGCCGGGAATTAAACCTTGGTAAAAATCAAATAACAAGTATGGACCAACTTAGCGTTCATACTTAAACCACTATACTACAACAAGTTTGTTATACATTACGTCATGTATACACGCCTTGCTTGGCCAAACCCTGGCCCGTTCGGGCCATATTGGGGAACTATTTGTGTGGCGCGGCGCGCTTTGTCCAGCTTTGTTTTATTATTCTGTTTTGCTTTGTTCAACTACGAGCAAGTCACCATAGGAGCGTGTCTCAGCCATCTCCAAAACATTTTTTGCTGCTGCGGCCTTCATGTGCGTGATTTTCGGAGTGCTGATCGAGTGCAACATAGGGGCCGCTAATTTCTTTTAGCTCGATGAGGAACAATTTTGGATGCGGCAGCAAAATCGAAATCTTGCTTCAACCCTCCGCCCTGAGACCTGCGATTTTTTCTTGGTGAAGGATTTTGTTTGAGCCCGCCGCAAATAAAGGTCCACTTCTCTCCTTGTCTTGTGCGTTGTGTGCTTCACTTCATATTTAGTATCTAATTCTCAAGTGATATGTGGATGTTTACATGACAACTTTATTTACATAAGACTATAAGTGCGAACGAAGTACATTGGTACGTGGAATTTATCTACGCGGAAATTTATCGTTGATCGTATGTGTACTAGTCTGCCACACAATCAATGATAAGGTCGGAACAACTAAAATATGATAATTGTTAACAAGACTATACAAGAACGTCAATTGAATGAAATGCAGTTAAATGTTAGCTCTATTTAATATTAGCTCTATTTAATAGTAGTTCTATTTTCCCAAATGAATGAATTAATCTCTCTGGGTTATGGTATAATGCATATATGCTTTAGTTTTTGAACTGAGTGTTATAATATGATACTATCAATATGATTACTACTATGAAAGCTTCAATTGAACGAAGTGCAATTGACTATTAGTTCCATTTAAAATTAGCGTTATTTAATATTAGCTCTAGTTTCCATCTTAATGGAGTTAATCCTTCCAGATCTTGACATCATGTAGATAGACCTTTGTTTTGGATGTAAGTGCTAAAATATGATAAAGTCAACATGATCATGTGAGGCTTCAACTGAACAAAGTGCAATTGAATTTTAGTTCTATGAAATTAGCATCATTAAATATTAACTATATTTGGCATATTCAAGGAGTTAGTCCTTGTGCGTTGATGCACAGAGGTAGTTCATTAGATGAAGCGAGAGAAAAAGATGGGGCCCTTCACAAAATGGATCTGCCATGACAACAAGCTTCTATCTACACTTTCCTAACCGGGTTCATAAAACTTGGCCCCATGTGCAAAGTGGAGAACTCACAATCCGTGCCGCACATGCGAAGCCCTCCCTGAGTGGTTGCCACTAGTGGACGCGTGGCAGGAAAGCCCTCCGTCCTCCAGCGCAATCGGAGGACACCTGTCTCTACACCCACCGCCTATATCCCGCATCTCAGTCCAGGATGCGGAAAGGTGGCCAATGCAGAGTTGGAAGGCGCTGCCATGACGACGATTGCGATCTGGAGATATGGCACAATGGTTAGCGGGGAGATGAGAGGCAAGCAGGCCAAGTCTGGTAAATAGGCAAGATGAGGGAAGGGCAGGCACGGAAAACTAGAGATCAGGTAGTAAAGACCCTGATTTGGCAAGCAAGTTCATGCACATACTAGAGTGAGAGGTTCTCGGGGACATGCCCCGAGGTGGACCTTGTAACTGTGAGACAAGTAGTAGTCTCTCATCGGATCTTACTTTTCTTAGAGAAGTCTGCAAGAAACAGTGGGACCGATAATTATGGGCAAGAGACAAACCAATGATAGTGCAATTTTAATCACTAAACGTCCAAGAGTTTCGGATCGAGACTTTGAACCTATTTTTTCTACCGTAACTAATTCATAGAAATTTAAAAATTTACTATTGATTAACCCCATGCTGAGGTTTCAAAAATTGGCAACCTTGAAGGCCATTGAATCGCCTTGGAATGGGAGCAGAGGGGCATGGCAACGGCGATGAGGCATTGCGAGCTGGAAAAGAAACAAAGTGCGAGGTTGAACTGCGGCGAGCAAAGAGAGTGGTATGGTCCGGCCACGGTCCCGCCACTTAGCCGGTGCCATGGACCTGCCCAGCAGGTGGGTCCACTCTCTCTCTTCACTGGCCTTGAATGACCGTTCTGGTTTTAGAATTGCATAACCACTGAATTGGCTGTTGCCCATGATTGTCGATCCCATTGTTGCTTGCACACATTTTCATGAAAGGTAAGATCCAATGAGAGATTGCCACTTGTCTCGCCCTTACAAGTCCACCTCGGCTAGCGACGTGCTACCACTTCCCGACTCCACCTTGGAGGTGTAGTGCACTGCTTGTTGTTCGGGAGTTTCTATACCTATTCCATGTGAAATGGGCCTCTGACCGTGCAAGTGCAGCGAGCACGAGGAGTGTAGGAGAGCCAGAGGCTGGAGGACGGTGTCCTCGTGGGCTCCGGGTATGCACGTGAGATCCGTAGTGAGTGGCAGGAGAGAGAATCCGGCCATGTCCACTAATGACAGCGACCTAGTAGGGAGGGGCTTCGCATGCGCGGCACGAAAGGGCCTCGCCGTTTCTCTTGGTGTATCTGATGAACTATCAATCAATTTTCCTTGGATTTCTCGCGGTGATTGGCAGTGATCTTTCAGCATTTCCAATTGTATTTTTTACCTGAGCCCGTGGCTGGAATAGTTCGAAAGACCCCAAAGAAGGGCATCCCGACCGAAACTCCGGGAGGTTCCTTTCACATTGGAAACTACAATTCTACTTCAATGAAGGCAACCAAAGGCTTGTTGGAAAGCCTGCATAGAGCTTGGCACTACTCTAATTAATCTATGATCACAACATTTACAGAAAATCAGAAACCACAATGCTTGAATTTCTCGGAAAATAGGGATAGTTGTGTAGGGGTTAAAACCGGAATGGCAAGTCAAGGCCACTGAAGAGAGAGAGTGAACCCCTCTGCTAGGCGGGACCAGGGCATCGGCTAGATGGGGAGACCACGGCCGGACCATGCCACTCCCCTTGCTCGCCGCAGTTCTGCGCCGTGCTCCGTTTCTTTCCCAGCCAGCCATGCATTGTCGTCGATGGCATGGGTCTTCTACTCCCTATCCTAGGCCATTCAATGGCCTTCAAAGTTATCAATTTCGGAAACCTGGGCATGGGTAGATGCGCCTTTTCGCGGTCGACTAAATCCGATCATTCATAGAAAAATTCTAAATTTTTATGAATTAATTACGATATGAAAAATAAGTCCAAAGTCTCGATCCGAGACGTTTTGTCGTTTAGTGGTTAACTGCGGAATTCTCAAGGTTTCCAACGGCAAGCTCCGCGACGCCCAAAACGCTCACCCACGGGTAACCTACGACGGTGTTCCCAACTCTTGTCCAGTCTTGAGCAGTCTTACAAAATGAAATTGTTGCAGGGTAGGCAGAACGCGCATTGGCGTCTCGTCCCTAATAGAATATCCCGTCGCAAGGGAAGAGCCTAACTGCAGGGAAGCAGCCGCAAAAGATGCTCTCCCGAGAGTTCGTAAATCAAAGGCTACAACCACTGGCCAATATCATCGCACGCCAAACTAGAGGAGTTAGTGTAGGAATGAGCTAGAAGCTGCTTTAGTAGGAAGCATGCCGAGGCTTTTTCCAGTCAACAAAGTATAGCCACCAGGATTGCTCAACCTGTCGCCTATATTCTCCACAGGAGCCTAACCGCTGTTGAGCTGTAGCATCTGGCAACCTGTGGGAGCTGCAACCTAGTAACAACGTTCTCCTTGAGCAACATTTTGCTGGTCAGAGTGTCAGCGATTACACTTAGACTCGAAAATTGAGCCTTAACGAAGATGGCATCCTCTGTGAAATAGGTGAGGGATTCAGGGAAATTGGGGGGATTGGGAATGGGGTGCATCGAGCATGGCTTTGGATGACCGGATACAGAATGTATGTTCCTCATCGAAATCGCGTCTGAGGCCTTCCTTCATTTCACAATGACAGCAGGCAAGCGGAAAAAAGCTCACAGCAGCTAGTAATCTTCTCTCTCAAACTAAATGGAGTTGTGGATGTTGGAGAGCCAGCAGGCCCTGAGCATGCGATTCAGGAAGTGCTGGAAAGCAGCCAAGAAGAGGTACCTGTGACTGAGGAAGTGGTAAGGGTGTCTGAGGAATTGCAATTCCATGTGGGGGATCAGCTGAATATCGTGCGGACTGATTTGTTGGGATTCTTGAAAACCAAGGGGGTTGCGATGTTAGCATCTGTGGAAGAGGAAAAAAAGGGAGATCCGTTATGGAGGGTGGATAAACTGGAAAAGCTCATGTTATCGACAGGGGCATCGGTTAAGGAGCTTCGGAACAACATGGTGAACTTGGAGACAACGATGCAGAAAGGGATGCAGTGGTTTGGCACAAGCTTTGGCAACCTGGACAACGATATGAAAGTACTGAAGAAAATGTCACGTAGTCAAGGTAAGCAGATAGAAGACATCGCGAAGAGGCTGAAGAACTCAGAAGAGAGCCAGCGGCAGGAACAAGGTTCGAAGGTGCAGGGAAAGGAAATTGTGTTCCAGACAGTGCAACCTGGGCAAGACGTCACCGATGATGTGTCAGTTCCAGTGCCGCTGGAGCTGGGAGCCTCACTGTCTGCACCAATGGAGGACAAAAACATGCTGCTGACTAGGCAGATTGGTTTTGACATCAATGTGGAAGTGCTGTATGCTGACATGGTGTGCAACCTGGAGAAATATCTTACAGCCGTCTGAATGCGTGTGCCCGCGAGAATACTCACAGACACAGGAGTTACAATGTCCGATTCAAGGGCTATTGGGAAAAGGCGATAGAAACAGACCCCTACTATTTTGTCGACAACTTCAAGACATGGCTGGGCACTCACTGGATTCAACGTTCCGGTCCACAGAATCGTTGGAGTGTGGAGGCCTCCGATGCAGAGGTCCAGGTGGCCTCTCCTGGCCGACGATGCGAGCTCTCGTTACAACGATCCCCCCATGAAGCGTGGGAATGTCCGACCCAGAGATGTTGTAGTGAAAATGAAGAGCATCAAGGATGCACAGGCGCTCCTAGCGCTATCTGACCGTATCAGGCTCTGTAGTTTATTGCGTCAATGAGGATGCTTGTCATATTTGGGGGTCAGACTTCGTCGCCAAGAATGCTGATCAGATGCTTTCCAAGCACCCTTTCCAAGCCATGTGGGAAAACCCACCTAGCCATTCTACATGCCCTCTTTTCCCATGCCATAGTGAGATCGGTCCGTTGCACCCATCGGTTCCACCATCGCGAGTGACTATGTTCCCCATCCGCCACCAAGAGTGTAACCCTACATAAGAAAGGAGTGTTCTACTGGATTATGTGTTGGGTGTTGTGCCCTTCGTTGGGTTTTTCCCCTTTGTTTTTGGGTGGATGGGTTTTTCCATCTCTTTTTTATTACAACATGAAGCTGGCGAATGCCAAGTTCAGAACAAGAAATGCATCTTGGTGATATGTTGCATATCAGGCGAACGGGCGATGAAGGTTTTGGCCGACATCAAAGACAGAGACACGAAATGGTGGTGTAGAAATATGGCACGTTTCGTTTCCCCCCTCTGTGGACGTTCTTCCTCTTCTCAATCTGATAAAAACGTGTTCAGGGTGCCCTTTGAAACTTTGGTGTATCAGCTCCTTCCTTAGCGACGCATCGAAGAAGTACTGACCCATGACCCCATTTGACGGTGAAGAAGGAGCCAGTTCACTCGAGAGGAGAGGGAGAGCCCCACCTCATGTCCGAGGCAGGATCAAACCACCCCGCATTCATTGGTGTTGTGTTGCTTAGGCACAACGACCTGCAAACAGCATGGCCGATAATTGAGCGATGGTTTCTGTTGCAACGCTCTCTTTGGAAGTGTGACTGGGTAATATCAGTATCAAGTCACCACTGTAACGACCTTAGGGCTAACCTTGAATGGCCATGGCTTGAAGGTTTGTAATGGCCATGGCTTGAAGGTTTGTAATGGCCATGGCGCGGAGACCAGGAATTGGCGGCAAGTGGTCACCGTCCGCCCCGGGAGAAGCCGCGAGCCCCGCATATACAGTGTCAGCGCTTGCACGACAATAAAAACCCCAAATCCTAAATCTTGAAGTGATGCGAACTACATAGCTTTTCCCAACCCCTACTCTCTCACCAAGCTGCTGAAATTACTGTAAATGGCCAGAAGGTCAGTCGTGAGCGTGCTTTCCACAGAGAATTGCTCGTAGAAAGGACTGCTTGCCCCCCTCCTCCGGCGAAGATTGTTTCAGGAGTCGCTCGGAGCAGCGAAGGGGACATGGAGGCTGATCACCAATTGGTACAGTCTCAGCCTCTGGACGAGTAGTCCAAGTACGATTCTCCAGAACTTCAGCTGCGGACTAAGAAGCAAACGCTGCGCGAGGAGAGTGGGACAGTGCCAGCTCGGGAGCTCGAGCGAGGGAGAGCAATGTGCCCTCGGGAAGACAGAAAATCCAGGGAAGCACAGGGGAGACTGGGGACCCAGCAGGCCCTGAGCTCACGAATCGGGAAGTGCTGGCAAGCAGCGAAGAAGATGTAGCTGTGACTGAGGATGTAGGAAGGGTGTTTGAAGAATTGCAACGTGATCAAGGAGAATATACTAGAATGAAGTGGGGAGGGCCAACTCCAGAACAAGGTCAGCACTTTGGTAATATGGTGCACATCAGGCGAATGGGAGATCAACCAGCGGACACTGCCTGATAGATGTAACACGTAAGGTGTGTTAACGAGATTTTGATCGCCGACGAAGACAGATACATTACTTCAAGAATCTAGTATTCCCCCTTCAGAAGAAAACAGGAAACCAAATTTGAAGCATACGGACTCCTAGATCTGATTACTCTCTAGCCCCTGTCCGATCGATGCTATCTACAACACGATCAGCTGGCACACTCTCGAGGACTCAGGTTTGGAAAGATCTCCAATGCTATGCCGGCGTTGCCAACAAGAAAAGAATCTGCCCGCACACTGACTTCAGGGAGGCTCAGGTCTGTATGTCTCTCCGATGGTCCAACATATCCTGTCAGTAAAGCCTTACGTACCTGTGTATTTATCCTCATAAGTTGTGTTGACATCGTTTAAAAGAACCTAAAACAAAAAAGGACTTCTCAGTCATCTTGCACCCACAATATTCCAGGAACACATCACCCAGCAGGTATTTAAAATTTCATCGGCTTCATCTACAAAGTCCTGATTCACCATGAGCCATTTCTCTGCAGCAAACGCATCACCCAGCTGTACAATACCTCGAGATGATGGTGAAGGAGGGTCCACCTTCCTGCTCGACACACCTGAAAAAACAGTGTCGAAGCAGCAACAGCAAAACTGCTGGCTAGCTAAAGGATAAGGAAAGACTCGTGAAAAAAAAACGAGCTCCAACCCACCCAATATTCCCAGTGTCTGATGACTTGAGCGTCTATCAATGTTCACCAGCCCAGAAATCATTACCAGGTTCAAGGGATGCACCCACGTTTACATTTGCCAAAACCTTAGTTCGTCTACTCTCCTTTTCACCTTCACCGGTAACCAAAGAAGAGTTTTTATAGCGTCCTCAACGATGGCGTTCATCAAAGCTGTGTTGAAGTTCGTCCCGTTCTCGGCATCGACAGAAGACAGTCTGGAAAACAACGAGACAGTCGCTCATAGAATGCCCGGATGAAACCTCCCCGCTCTCTTGCTGACTCTTTGACCCTCAGACAGCGTTGGCCTGTTTGCCAGACTGCATTCGGTGATGGGCTTCAAAAAATGGACAACAGCATATAGCTTCCCTCCACTGACGCCGCCGCGACGCCGCAAGTAGGGCAGACAAGGAGAAGCTATATGTTGTTGCTGCTTGCGGCACTTCTCATGCTACCGCAACATATAGCTTCTTCAGAGTAACAAGAGTGACACCTCGTAGCGAAGCGACTGTCTCGTTGTTTTCTCGACCATCTTCTCCAGCCACCAGCCTCCAAGGCCCTGTGCACAATCAATCCTATGATCAGCTTCGGCCATTGGCGCGAAGCCGCTGCTTCCCTCTGCAAACTAGGTTCACTTGGGTTCTTCGATCCACGCTGGTGCTGGTCGGAATTGTGACCGTTGCTTTGCATTGCTGGCCAATTCTGACTGGTTGAAATTGTGACTGTTGCTTTCCATCCTTACTCCATCCACTTCGAACCAGCTTTATTTTTTGTACCAATTATAAGGAATTCACTTCAAATAGACCCCATCCAGTTATACATGTGTGTGACAATTGAATGAAGCTCTACACATTAAACTCCAAAAATATCAATGTGACACTTTGAGGGTGCTTGTCTAGCTGTTACAAAAACATAGGCCATGGCTGAGTTCAAGGGTTGCCTTGGAGTGTGTGTTTTGATGTTTTCATGCAAACTTCCTTGGAGGTGGCTATATTGGTCGTCCTCATGCCGGAACGTCTCATAATAGATGGGAGGATATCACATGTCACAAGAGCAATGCATTTCGTTCTCGTTGCATATGAGAAACGAATTGGTCCTAGAGAGGCCCTTGCTCGATCCCATGCATGAGGCGTACACGGCACCCGTACCGGATGGTACTCTTGGGTATATTTATATGTGGACATATTTATCCTAATATTTTAAATTAATTTAAATATCTATGAACACATTCTTTATGTCCACGTCCTGCCTTCATGCTACATCTCATCCATCATCCACATGTCACATGACATACACAAGTGAACCCATGGCATCATCCATGATGACAGCCTTTTCACAAATGGGGGTAGAATTCGTCGCCAAGAATGCTGTAGACTTCAATCCTCCAATTTACTTTGGTCCCTTGGAGGATAAGTAATTGATGCATGGTGATTCTATAATCACAATCTGGTTGAGGAAATACTCTACAACATCAAGGGGGGAATGGCCAGGTGCAGAACAAGGCACTGTGGTCATATGCTGCACGTCAGGAGAATGGGGCGCTCAAGCTGTACACACTCGTGATTGACACAGCAGACAAGACAGCTTTTGGCCGAAAATGCAAATAAAGGCACCAGTTAGAGAAGTTGGTGTACCGATGGGCTAGAAGGTGCTTTAGTAGCAAACACGCTGAGGCTTCCCCTAGCCAACAAAACCACAGCCACCGTTACTGCTTCACGTGTTGGCCATTTTTCCGAAGTGGCTGGAGCCGCTGGACAATAGCCTAAGAGCTTTCGAGATTTACGTTAGTAGTTTGGTACGAGGCAGAAAGCCGTGTGCAACATTTTCTTGGATCCTACGAGATTGAAGTACTACACTCAGGGGACATTCTCCCCCTTCCCTTGAAATCAGGGAACTAAATTTGAATGAATTGAAATACACTAACTCCTAGCTCTGATTGCACTCTGCCCCTGTCCGGTCGATTTCAACTACTAGGGGATCTGCTGGCACACTGTCCGGGAGACTGAGGTATGGAGAGATCTCCGGTGCTACCCCGGCGTTGCCAACTAGAATAGGATCTGCCTGCACACGGGCGTCCGGGAGACTCAGGTCTGGAGATCTCTCCGATGGTATACCATGGTCTAGAAGAACCTGTGAAATAGACTTCCGTGCGGCCGTGGTCTCAAGAACTATCAACGTGTCATAATCCAGCTCAAATCGAAGAAAGTCGTCTGTGCAAGCTGCAACAACAAGTCTGCCAGTCAGGCTCACGGTATACGAACGCAAACGTATGGTCCGAATCATACGATAAAACAACACGATGTCCACTTACAGTCTACCAGCTCTGCAAGTTGCTTCAAATTTCGGATTTTGGTCCCATTGAATGCAAGAACCTGGGAGCATCTACCGTTCAGTCTCAAGGAACAAAAGAATGACAACCATCAATCCTGTCAGCAAAAGGTGCCTTACGTACTTGTGTATTGGCGATCTCCTCATAACCTATGTTAACATCGTTTGCAAGAACCTGAAAGAAAGGGAACTTCTCAGTCATCTTGCACACACTATCTTGTAGACTGGCTGGGAGACAAGCATTCTCACCTGTGCGACAACAACCAATTGCTCATCATCGAATTGTGCCATTGAGTGTCCAGCCTTTTCCAGAAGTCGGACCTGCAATATTGGCAAACACAGAGTGACTACCTGCCAGAGGACCATCACAGCGTCACAGTTCCTGAGGAGCTTCAGAGGCAGAAACTGCACAAGATCGTCTTACCGCAGTAAACTCGTAGTCGCCACCATATTCAGATCTGCGCAGAAGAGGCCCTGCTATTAGTCCAATTCATGTCTCAAAGGAGTTCCAAGGACGTCGCAAATTCAACAAACACTACCAGTGGAGTCAAAACTCACTCCAGAAATGGTTGACACACAGGCGTAAAGACCAATCCTGCGACAATGTAGTAAGATGGAAGCCTTCCACCAATATGTACTGGGACCTGTACAAATCGAATGTCAGAGCAATTCATACGCACACAGCTGCAAGAGATGGAGAAATTGTCGCGAGCTACCAGATGGACTGCAGTCTTCAGTGTAGTCTGCAGTTTCAGGACCTCACCATCTCGAAGTAGCTCAAGCTCAGCTGTTTCACCTGAAAATCTAACAAGAAAAAGATTGAACAAAGATAAAAATCTCTGAAGTGTAAGCCACCCGTGACATGACACATGCCTGAAGGCAAGAGGAAACAAGCAATCACAGCTACCAACATACAGCCTGGTCCTTGGGCGGGTTTGGTACTCACTTCTGGCTCACAAGAAAGCCAAATGAAATTCGTTCCAGTCCTCGGAACGGTACTGTTCCCTCGTTGGCAATGTTCACTCCGTCGAATTTTAGGAGCACATCACCCTGCAGGTATTCAAATTTCATCTGTTTAATTGACCATATCCTGATACAACAGCCTCTACTACGGAATTTGCGATGGCTGAGTTATTGCGACACCCTGCAACTTTGGAGGGAGCACCATGAACCATCTCTCTGCAAAAGACACATGACTAACCTGCTTAATAACGTGAGATGATGGTGAAGTTGGTTCCACCTTCCTGATCAACACACCCTGCAAAAGCAGCCTCAAAGCAGGAATCAGCAAAACTGCTCGATAGCGTAAGGATAAGTGAAGACTTGTAACACAAAAAGGAGCTCCAACCTTTTGCTCCTTCATTTTCAGAAATTCTCTCATGGCAGGATTTTCCAATCTTTGCCAAAGTATGCCCAAGCATGGGAATCCTGAAACATCAGGAGTTAGTATCTTCCTTGTCCAGGAATCAGCAGGCAACAAACAGGCTGAATACACATCTGGCCAGCCAAATTCATGGTCTTTGACCCATCATAGTGAAAGGTCTCTGACAAACCTGTGAACTTCCCATTGCGTTCAAAGTCAGATAAAAAGTGTGCCACTACAGGCGTTGGAATCACCCACCCAATATTCTCAGTGTCTGCTGACTTGAGTGTCTATCATTGTTCAACAGCCCAAAAATCTCTGGTTAAAAGAATCCTACATGCAACAATGCACTGCATAAAAAAGCGCAGAAAGCGAAGAGGTAACCTGCGAACCTGAAAGGCAATGCCAACACACTCGCCCTTCTTGTTGAATGCTGGACCACCACTATTACCTACACAAAGAGAGTCCCACACGAGCTTATTGTGAGTGCACATTGCTTTGCCATGACAATCACAGATGCTTCAAGTCCTCACTGTTGGTAAACCAAGCAATGGTCCTTTGGACCATGGGCCATCAACTTGAAACGCCTGAGACTCCCAGAGCCTCTCACCTGGATTGATTGCAGCATCGATCTGCACAGCGAGCAGCTCAGCAGCGCCATGCACATAGGAGGTGACCTGCACAGAGGGAGTAAAAAAACTGAAGACCCACCACAAGAATCTCACGCAAATCCATGCAGCCACACCATGGAATGCAGCTATGGATGCAAGCATGAGGCCTTGTGAATGGCATACCTCAATGCGAGAAACCACACCACTGGTGACAGAGATTGTGTCTCCTCCAACTGGGTATCCAACAACAGTAACATCATCCTGTTTGGCATTTATTTAGCAGCCGCTCAGATGGGAGTAACAATTCACCACAGATGGGAAACAGAATCCCACATAACCTGCCCGACCAAATTCGGCAAGAATGAGACTGTTACCTGTAAGTGAGGTAGGCTACCAAACCGCAAAGGTTCAACATCCTTCCAAAATTCATCATCGTCGACAGAAAGGAGGGCAATGTCGCATTCAGGACCAATTGCCAGCACCTGCCCCAGAAAGAGGTTTAGAGATTGAGCTCGTCACCAGACTGAGAGGAATGCACAACAGTTCCTTACAGTTGCCACAAACTTTGTGTCGTCTCCTCTCCTCTTCACCTTGACCTGGTTATTAAGAAAACAAATTGTGTAGAGTCAATTCTCGGTTGCAAAAGAGGGAACAGGAAAACACGAAGGTCCAGTCCAAAGTCTACACAAGTTTCAACAACGGATGCACGTGTTCAGACATTCCCCATCCTTCTTGTTGGACAGAGTATGCATTCATGCATTGAGCTAGGGTGACCACTCAGATCAATAAGCCACATTCCTAATAGAGGCATTGAGACTATCTGAAGCTTGGCATTGTACAAAAACCATTGATCTGCATTTCAGATGGCTCACACCATGTCAGAGAAGATGGCATACCTGTGTGTGATGCTCCACGCAGTGAGCATTGGTCAGCAATCTTCGATTAGCTATCATGAAGCCACTGGACAACATAGAGAGGTTCAGTACATGCAGTTTTTAATTTCCTGACCAAACTGTACAGTGACAGCACGCCTTGTGACTCCAGCAACATAAGACTGTGACGACATAAGACTGTGATGGTAATCGGTTAAGCCAGTACCTGCCAGTAGAAGAGTATTGCCTCTGCTTTTGCCAAGGTAATGAGAAGTTTGGTTCGGTGTGGGTGCAATAAACCTACAGAAGAGAGGCACAACTAAACTCTCAGTCAACCAAGACTTTTATAAACAATTGTCGGAATGCACAGGTGGGCACAAACCTTGACCACGGCGTCCAAAAACGGGGCGTCTCGCAAGGCTTCATCTTCATCAAACTGTCCCAGATTCAAAGGCTAAGTTCACGCTTAACGTGGAGCAGCAATGCACCAGCCTGTTAACCAAAACAGTGAAACTATTTCCGGACGGGAACTTAAGCCACGCACCATGTATAACCAGTCGGAATCAATACTATCAATCAAGTCCACTGCGTCCTTATCCTTGAATTGTCCCTTTCCCAAAGAGGGCTTTGGAGAGAGTTGCTGCTTCTCTCTGTCACGTCTGCTGGCTTTAGCAGGTAGAGGTATCAAACCATCCCTACATCTATATGATCTCGTTGAGACCCAAGGCGAACCTTGAGGCTCTCTTGTCCAGCCAGAGGGGCCATAATCTGCCTGCACAACAGGTTTGAGCCTGAATAAATATGGCCTTCCTCCAATGCACACCCAGAACTCCAATCGGGGCAACAATCCACAACACCCACGGGATGAAAATGCAGCATCGCACTGACCTGCAATTCCAGGCTTGTTGTCGGAGACGGTGTGCCACACCTGAACCGCCCAAGGCCATGCCTTCCAGAGAGCAGTCCAACCACGCTGCTCCTGGATTGCGGTAGCAAGTGCGCGGGGCACGGTGCTGGCCATGTCCAGGAATGCTCGTGAGAGGGGACAAATGTAGCTGGCCCTGGCAGATTGACGATGCAACCCCCACCGCTGGCCGCCATCGCAGCTGCCACCCGGCTCTCACGGAACCTGGAGCGCCACGGTCACCATACTCAATATCCTGGCAAGCTGAGAAAAAGAGTGAATTTCGTAAAGCAAATGTGAGAGCAGCGTCACCTGACGCTGGCCTCGCCCCGAAGCAGCCCCCCAAATGCCTTCCAGTGCAGCATGCGACGGAGTGCAGCTGCTAAAGTGCAGCATTCATGTCACACAGGGAGACGCATTCGCCGCATTGCGATGCGTGCATTGATCCACTCTTGCGGGAACTGTCTTGTGCTTGAGCGCAGATTGGACCACCATTTAGGGCTCGCCTCACATTCGTGTATAAATTTGTTTACCTGCGAATTTCATCCCCCGCCCGTTACAGAAGGGAACCAGCAGCTCAGCGCCTGCTGTGGAATTGGCCTCTCCAGGAGTCAGTCCACATCTGCCCGGCCTTCTGCAGCTCGCTTTACAGCTTTGGTCCTTCTCCTTCAAGCAGCCCATGTGATGGATTTGGGACATCGAATCTATGTCTTGTTCAGAAGCAGCGGCTATCCATCTAGATTTATGTGAACATTACCAAATTGCGAGCAGCATCCGTCACGATGTTAAAGCTAAGGGCCTCACAAGTGTTAACATTCCTGTGGCAACGTGCTAAGACTGGCAAGTCTCCCAAGTATTCTTCCTCAAGGTTGTGTACATGTTTAGCACAGATTTCGGGTGGGAGGAAATGCACAAGATCTGTTTTTCTGTATGAGATCTAGATTAGGCTAGCAAGCTCATCCACAAGCTGCAATAATTTATTCTGCAGATCCAGTGGTTGAACTGCAGAGGTTGAATTGCAGATGTATCAATCGAATTCTGCTAGTTCAACTCCCACATGGATCGGGAACACATCCATGATGGATCATAATCCACCCTAAACCCTAAAAAATCAACAAATTGTCCGACGTTCCAGGGAGCTGAAGAAATACAGGTAGGAGATCTTGCAAGCTATGCCGTTTCCAGCAGCATTTGTTCTCTCACAGTGGTTGGACAGTCTGTTGAATCATCTCGTGGAGCGCCACCTTGTCAGGCTTGTGTATGTTTGATTCTGTACTGTTACAAGCTCCACAGAGATCGATTCCTAACCTGTGATGAAACAACACATGTTGGCTCCCTGGAGGCGTGCTTTGCAGGTCTAAGATTATGCTGCTGCTGCTGACATCGTTGCTCCCCAATCCTCCAGGGGGACGCCGTTTATGAACGTCTGTCTGTGGGAGACGTACAATTTCTTGGACTTGTCGGCATCGGAGTGGAAATCGACGAAGGTGTGTTCCTTGGTTCTTTCTTGCTCCATCGAGAGCCCCAAGCCGGTGGTAAGCTGGCCGATGCGCTCGCGGGCTCTTCTGTTGTGGTAGCGAGCGGGGTGGAGCGAGTCGATGAGCTCCTCAGCGGGCCCGATTACGGTGTCATCAATGGGGACCCCCAAGGGCGTGCCCTGGGAGATGCGGGGCTCTGTCGCCGTCAGCGCGCGGTGAGTGGGGCTGTGGTACATCCCGTTACTGATGGTCTGCAATCATGCATCGGAGTGCGCACAAGCTGTCATGATGAGGAAACGGAACCAGTCGTGAACGACAACGATACCACAGAGTGGTGGGAAGGAAGGTTCGAGGAAGGGAGTGAAAAGGAGTGCGTCGTTCTGAGGCCGGGACAGTGGGTACTGCCACTCACCACTCACACACCTCCAGGTCGTCGCCAATGCTGAAGAGGATGACATCGCGCAAGGGCGGGATGGTGAGCCACTCCCCGTCCACAAAGAACTGCAGGCCCCGCACGCCGTCCACGGCGAATAAGTTGCAGAGACAGGGGTCCGTGTGGGGGATGATGTACGGGGCGGGGTTCTGGCCGACGATCTGCACGGGAGGAGTGTAGATGGCCTTGTGCTCCACTCCCAGCTCGTGGTACTTGTCCAGGAGGTATGTCGGGGGCAGGCGCGTACTCCGGGTAGATGTGTGTGCGGAACTGCTCCCGGAACGCGGCAAACGGCTTCTGCGCTTCCTCGCCTGCTGCGGGGTTGAAGATGCTGAACTTGGAGAAGTATCCCTGTGGACGGGCGGATTTATTCTTGGTGGCTGACTGCAGCCTACGCTTTTCCTCTGCCGGCCAAGAGAAGAACACCCTCGACACCGCGTGCACCTGCGCCACCAACTCCGGCTCTACCCCGGAGTTCTTGACGAACATCAGGCCAACCTCTGCAAGGGCGCGCACTTGCTGCACCAGCTCTGCTCGCTTCTCCGGCGTCGCTTCCACGCCCCCCAGGCCCACTGTGTTGTCCACCAACTGCTGCTCGGCTTCGCTCAAGATGAGGTTGGAAGTACTGGTCCAACTGGAATCGCGCTGCTGCATGGATGCGGATTTCGACGGAGGTTGAGCTAGGGGAGCATCGTGAGGATCTGCCAGAGGAGGGCCCATTGTGAAAGCTGAAGTTGGTGCAGGGTGTCGTCCACTTCGTTCCCAGGTCACGTGTCACTTGTATGGGTGGCTTGTCATCGCCAGCGTTCAGCATTCTGCGGAATCTCTACTTGGATTCTCGTTCGGTTGCGGAATTTTCTTGGGACGAATTATTGAAAGCATCAGTCAAAAATAGGTTATGACTCATGAGGCGATGGGAATTTGTTTTGTAGTGCCAGACTTTGTTGCATACACCAGAAGCCAGAAATTTACAGTGGAACTTGCTGAATGCTCTAGACCTTCTCGAACAGTTTCAGGGCGCCAAGTGCTGTATCTCTGTCCACCAGGTAAGGATGGAAGTGACCAGGAGGCGATATTGCAACACGCAGTCGGCGATCCAGCGAGGGTTGTGCCGACCTCCCTTTGGACCAAGAAGTTGCAAGCTGGTCAGCCTGTTTTAGTAGTAAACTACTTTAGCTCGTTTAACAGGGCTGAAACCGAGACCCAGGAGTTTTGCAGAGTGGAAGTGAAAGTCGATGAACATGTTTCTCTGTGGACCGAGAAGATAGAACATGACCTGAGGAGACCTGAGGCGGTAGCGGTGGTTAGCTGGGCCATGCGGTCGCCGCCTCTTCCGGTGTGGTAGCGAGCAGGATGCAGATGGTCGATGAGGCCCTTGGCGAGACCGATGACCTCATTCATCAATGTCTTCCAGCTTTGAAGCACACATATGTAAACAAGTTTCAGACTTTCAAAACAAACCACTACGCAGAAAACATTGCAAACGACTCTCGAGGTTGTGCAAGATTGAAAGTTCTGGTGAGGAGCACAAATGTTCAATATCTGAGTTTCAGGGGAGCTCAATTGGCAATGCTTTCGAGACACTTCCAAGCTAAATATCCCAGTTGCTGAGCATGCACAGGCCTACAGGCTGCGTATGACTGTTACACAATACACATACGTGTATGTGAAGTATTGACAAGGCTAGCTCACCTAAGGTAATTCAAGGCCTGGTAGCGAATGCGTCACAAAGATCCCTACCTCCTGGAGCGTCACTGATCTTCTGGAGGGAAGATGTCGGTGAGCAAGGTCTCCGAAGTGGCCCCAATGGATGCCTGCAACAATTGCAAAGCCTGCAGAAGGGCAGACTGGCAGGATTAGGAACATAGTGTCCATACAACAAGCTAGATACACCTAGGTCATGTGAAGGTTCTCGAAACCTCAACCACAATGCTATCGACAAGTATGGTAAACATAAGATAGCCTTACAGTCGAATGAAACAGATACTGAATTCAAAGGCGCATTTGACTACCTGCTTCGAACTAACCCGGGCTTGGCAAGTCTCCAGGTCGCCCAGCGATTGCACGTTGAGCTGGGCCAACAAAAGGGTGATGTTTGCGGTGGAGGCTTGCGTGATACGCAAGGTATTTGTGATCATGTAGGTGCCGTTTCCCTCCACAAATCCTTGACCTTCATTCTCAAAACTGTGATAAATAGTGCATCTGTTACGTTTGAACGTCCTGCCATTGCATGCATTGCAAGTAGCCGGATCCATGTAGCTCGCACTGAGCACCTTGCGGCAGTCGTGGTTGCAATGGTAGAAGGTCTTTGCTTGAATGCACTGGTCATTTTTCCAAGTGCCGTTGATAAAACGTCCAACAGCGCTGGGAAGATCCGCGCAGACAGGATGATCCAGTACCTGCCTGACAGCTCCGTTCCCAAGGAAGGATTTGCTCGGGAGGTTGAGCACACTGGCGAAGATGTTCGTCATGGCTGTGCCGGGCCCCCTCTTGTCTTCTCCCAGCTTCGGAACCAGGTTCAAGATTGTGCTTGTGGAAAGGGTGAGAAAGCTGAAAAGCAGGTCCACGAATTCCTTTCCGGCTTCCATGTACAAAACTGACCTGCTCGTTTTGTGTCTCGTCAGAGTGACTTCCCAGTACGTCTCACTGTCAGCAAACTGCGCCATTTCCTCGTTCGGATCTCCCCGGGAGTGCTCAATTTCACGCCGCTGGCTTGCAAGTAATTGGAAGCGGTAATTGCGCAGGACTAGACCGCAGACCGGCTCAGCTCCTCAACATAGGAAGAAGAGACGCTGAAGGGAGAGGGAAGTTTGAAATCGTACGACGCAGCGTAAGCTTGTGCCTTGGCTTTACCGTTATGATTTAGTGGTTGAGGCCGTTAGCGGCAGGTGCGTTCACTACACTGATTCATGAGAGTGAAGTCTGTACAGGCAGGCAGAGTCTTTGAATATCCAGGAAAGCTCTTGTGCTAACTGTTACCATCAATACCCCTAACTAACACATCTCGTCCATTGGAATCTGAAACGTGCCTTCGTGTCTACGTCGTTGCAATGGTTTCTAACATTTACGCTACCTTCTAGCGTACAAGGCTTTTTCGTCACCGACTACCTAGTACGAGATGTACATTGCAGAGTCCAGCAGTCTGGCTGGAGTTGGTTTTCAAACAGGCCTCGTGATTCTGGAGAGCAACAGTGATCGATGGGTTCATGGAAGGCAACACTGACAAAGGGAGGAATAATCTTCCTAGGTTTCTGCGGGCTTGATCAGCACTTTTACACATGCACCCTGCAGGTAATTCCACGGCTGCGAATAATGTTTCAGGTTTTGCAGTTCGTACAAGTTTCGCACCATGCCTGCGGAAGTCTGATTGAAAACCAAGAGGTGCGATTAAGTTTGATTGAAAAGCCTGCCATTACAGGAACATAGTTTTACATTCCAGATGAGTACGATCGTCGGATGACCTCATTCATGAATGTCTTCCAGATTGTGACCCATACATACGTGTTAACAAGTTTCAGGCTTTCAAGAAAACCACAGTGCAGAAAGCAACTGGTGCAAAAGACTCTCGTTGGTTCAATTTTAGGCGACAATAGAAGCTCTGGCGCGAGGAGCACAGTTTCAAGCAGAGATTGGATCAATTGGCAATGCTTTCACGAAATTTGCAAGCTGAATATCCCAGCTGCTGAGCACTGGCTTCCTGCAGGCTGTGTATGACTGTTACACATCACATATGTGAAGGATTGAAAATGCTAGCTCACCTAGCCTCCAGCGAATTTAAGGCCTGGTTCTTAACTACGAAAGGCTCAAGGGAGAGCACTCTCTGGAGGAAAGATGTCGCTGAGCAGTGTATCAGAGGTGGCCCCAATGGATGCCTCCAGTAATTGCAAAGCCTGCAGAAGGGCACACACTGGCAGGATTAAGAACGTACAGTCGAGACAGCAGTTGAGTCACATACATGTAGACATGTAATTGGGCTTCTGGAAATACCCCGACCACAATGCTAGATATCAACAGGCATGTACACGTACGATACCCATGCAGTCGATTGAGGAAGATACTGGAAGCTTACCTGCTTCCAACCAACCTGGACTTCGCATGCCTCTACGTCAGTCCAGGACAGCACGTTGAGCTGGACGAGCAAAAGCATGACATTTGCAGCGGAGGCTCGCTTGATACGCAAGTCATTTGTGATTATGTAGCCTAAGGTGCCTCCCGCCACAAATCCATCACCTGTATTTCCACAACTGTAGAAAACAGTGCTTGTCCGAACATCGGACTGGCTAGGTTTGCGTACAGTGCAAGTGGCCTGATTCATGCCCAAACGGAATCCTCTGCAGTTGCACTCGAATCTGTTGTTCACTTGACTTGCAGCTCGCCGATTATAGATAAAACGCTCAACATCCTTGGGAAGCTCCGCGCAGACAGGTTGACCCAGTAACTGCATGGAAGATTCCTCCTTCACGAAGTCTTTCAACGCTAGCCTTTCCACACTGTCGAGGATGTTGGACATGGCTGTGGCGGGCCTCTTCCTTTCTTCTCCCAGCTCTGTAATAAGTTGCAAGACTCTGCTTGTCGGAAGAGTGAGGAAGCTGAAGAGCAGATCCACGAATTCCTTTCTGGCTTCCATGTACAAAACTGACTTGCTCCTTCTGTGTCTTATCAAAGCCACTTGCCAGCGCGCCCCACAGTCTACATCCAACGACATTTTCTCGTTCGGATCTCCCTGGGAGTGCTCACGATCACGCCGCTGGCTTGCAAGCAATTGCTAGTGGTAATTGCCCAGGAAGAGAATAGCAGACCGGCTCAGCTGTCAGGGATAAGAAGAAGAGACGGAGATGGGAGAGGGAAGTTTGAACTCGTACGACACAGCGTAAGCTTCCGCGTTCACATTTACTGATATGATTTAGTGGTTTAGGCAGTTAGAAGCAGGTGTGTTCCGTTAAGGACAGCTGTATTCATCGCAGGGAAGTCTGTACCCTGGTACAGGCAGTCAGACAAGGCATTATGGATGTCAAGGGATGGATCTTGTGGTAAATGTTTCAATGGTTTCTAGAACATTTATGCTCACTTACAGCGTCCAAAGGCAATTTCATCACCAAATCATGCTAGGAACTGTAAACTGGATTGTGCGGCAGTCTGGCCGGAGTTGGTTTTCAAGCAGGCTTTTAATGCTGAACAGCAGCAAGGATCCATCTTTCATGGAAGGCAGGCTTGACGAAGTGAGTTCATCTTCCTAGGGCTCTGCTGTCTCGATGGATACAGCGACATACATATGTACAAATGCACCCTGCAGGCATCGACAAAAATTAGGGGTAAACAATTGTTTCAGGGTTTCTACTAGGTGAACTCACTCTCGAAAAGTGCCCGAATTACGCACAAACAAGAAAGACTCTCGACGGTTCCCTTTCCGCGAGATTGAAAGGTGTGTTGAGGAGCACAAATGGTTCAAGATGAAAGTTTCAGGGAGAGCTCAATCGGCTGGTGAACACTGGATTGAAAAGGCTAGCTCACCCAGCTAGCGCCTCCTCTTGTCTTCTCCCAGCTCTTCGATAAGCTTCAAGATTGTGATTGCCGGAAGAGTGAGGAAGCTGGAGAGCAGATGCACGAATCCCGTTCCGGCTTCCATGTACAATACTGACTAGTTGCTCGTTTCGTGTCTCGCCAGAGTGACTTGCCAGTGCGTCACAGGAAGGCGTCAGGCTCGCTTCCAAGTGTGAGAAGGGATAGGACCTTTGATTTACCTGCATGCCATGCCGCTCTTCGCCCCCTCCTCCGCCCGTCCTCCGGGTTGATGGAGCTACTGTATTATGCCATGGGCATCGGGCATGGCATGGCGGTTCCTCAGGCCGTACTGACGAACCAGGTGTCGCCGGGACCGTGTCCCTTCCTTCATACTTTTTTTTTATCGAGTGAGCTCGAAAGCGCGAGAGTCAATCTTTTGTAAAGCTAAAGGTAAAGGCTCGCAAGCATTGCAAGTCAGTCGTGCTGCGTGAACTCGAAGCATGTCTGGCAAAGGATTTCCGCTGCTTGGCCTCGCCGTTGCTCTTGGTTGTGTGTGTTGTAGTTTTGTCTCGGGAGCTGATCCTGAAATATCGGGCTATGGGTACGAGGTGGGAGGAACGCAACTCTGGGACATCAATGTTTCTCCAGTTCCCAAAACCTCTCCAGAATTGGGCTAACCAGTACAAGTTTTCGGGAGACCAACTCCGTAAGCGTTTCGTTTCCTCAACATTCATGATATACCAGTTGGCTGCGTTTGGCATCGTCTTCTAATATTGCTCCAGACTCACCCACGGTACCATACTGATTGAATTCCAAGGGTTTGCAAGTGCTTTGCAGTTCCACAACTCTGTTCCTGCATCTGGTGAGTTATCTGGAGTGGAGTGGAAGGTTTTAACATCCATATGGTGTATACCTTTCACGTGTTTTTCCCTTCTTATTTTGAAAGACGAAAGTTTATGTCTGTTGCTACCATGAAAGGAACGATGAAGCATGTTGAGTAGTGCTGTGGTACAGGTGCAGGTATTGCCCTTGCTTCAATGGTCATCGTGAATGCTCTCTGAACTTTGCCGAAGCATAGCACTGACCGGTCCTGAACCTGAAGTCAGTGGTGCTTAAAGTAGAGAAATGTAGTGTGGGAAGTCCTTCATTTTCCGGATCCTCTCTCCGGATACATGTCCTGTGAGGTCAAGAGCAAATCTGCAACCTGCCATACCTGGACGCAAATTTTGGCACCAAGCGCGCCTCCCAAATGTCCCCACTTTTGGGATGAGACTGTAGGTAATATCTACCTAATAATGTTTAGTTTGCGTTTGTACTAAAGCCGAAGCATACACTTGTGTCCCTTGGCTCAACTGTGTGTCCATCATGAAGGACAGCCATGGTGTTGGCCTGCCGGATTACGGACAGCCTGTGAGCCATCATCGCCGTCGTTTTGCCCACCATGACCTTACGGAAGGCCTCGGATTTGGCGTCCTGAGTGCCGGTGTCCTCGTCTTCCACGAGGTAAGAGCTCCGCGACCTATTAGGGCGGAGTAGAAAATTGTTCGAAGATCAATCGTGCTTGGTTTGCATTTGTACTAAAGCGAAGTACGCTCCGGTGTCGCCCTTGGCAATGAGCTCCTGGTGCGTGCCTTGCTCAAGAATGCGGCCCTCCTCAAGGACAGCGATGGTGTTGGCCTGCCGGATTGTGGACAGCCTGTGAGCCACCACCACCGTCGTTCTGCCCACCATGATTTTATCCAAGGCATTCTGCACCACGGCCTCGGATTCCGCGTCCAGAGCGCTGGTGGCCTCGTCCAGTAGCAGGATGGCCGGGTTCTTCAGCACCGCCCTGGCTATGGCTATCCGCTGCTTCTGGCCTCCCGACAGCTGCAGCCCTCTGGCGCCTGCGAAGGTGTCATATCCGTCCGGCAGGAGCTGCAATTCACCAGTTCATCGCACATTGACCAACGTGGACTCAAATTAGGGTTAGGGTTTTGGGCCAGGACGCAGCAAGGACGGCTCCCGGGCTTACCTGATGAAGGAGTGTGCGTTGGCAGCTTTGGCGGCTTCGATGATCTCGGCTTCTGTGCAGGTTGGCTTGCTGTAGGCAATGTTGTCGCGGATGGAGGCGGCAAAGAGGGTGGGCTCCTGTCCTACGAGTCCTATGTGCGCACGGAGGGCTCGGAGGTTGTAGAGCGTGATGTCTTTGCCGTCGATCAGGATCGTGCCAGCCAGGGGTCGTAGTACCTCTCGATGAGGCTTACGATGGTGGATTTCCCTGACCCGCTCTGCCCCACCATGGCCACTGTGCGGCCTGCTTCGATCTGCAGGTTGAAGCTCTTGAAGACCAGGACGTGGGGCCTTTCCGGGTAAGCGAAGGTGACGCTCTGGAACTCCACATCGCCCTGGATCTTGCCGGGCTTGTGGCCCTGTGGGTCATCGGGCTCAATTTCTGTCTTCCTGTCCAGGATTTGGAACACGGAGCTGACAGCCTGGGAGCTTCGAGCAAGGTCAGGGGTGAGGATGACTATCGCGTCGGCCAGAATGCGTCCTGTGGCCACCACCACGAAGAAGGCTTTGATGAACGTCCCGAAGGATGCCTTGTGTTGCCTCACCGTCTGGGCCCCGAACCACAGCATGAATGCCCAGGATGAGTACATGCCGAAGAATGCTGCTCCAACAACGATGCCTGCCATGTGGGACCGGATCTGCGTCCTTTTGTGAGGTTCGTGGAGCTTGGAGTGGAATAGGCCCATTACTTTTTCTTGGGAAGAGAAGGCTGTGATGGTGCGGAACTGGGACACAGCCTCGCCGGCTACCTGCAAGGCAGGAATGAGGAACATGCGGGCACCAGCATTCCAAGCAGGAACGAGCTTGCGTGCAGATGAGAATTTACCTTACTTGCTTCCAGCTGGCTGTCGGCAGAGATTTTGGCAAACCTGGCCAGGAACATGCGTTTGGCGGCATAGCTGAGGATGTTCAGGGGCTGCAAGGCAATTAGCACCACCGCAAGCCTCCATGACAAGACGAATGTGATGCTGTAAGCAACTGTGATGGTGCTGAGTGTGGACATGGCTAGGGCCATTCTGTCTCCAATCCAAGACCGCACCTGCATGGGTTCGACGATGTCCAAGATGAGATGACGTCAATAGGGTGTCAATGGGCAGGAGGGGGAGGGGCTGAGGCAACCCAAGGCTTGAAAACTTTACCATGGCTGCATCTGAGCTGAGTCTGCTGCAGACAGCCCCACTCGAGTTCTCATCTCTGTCGAACCACCCGACCTCGAAGGTAAGTATTCGATGCAGCATGCCCCTACGTACTCTGGTTGTGAGTGCTTCTCCCATCACAGCGAATAAGTAATGCTGTGTGAGGTTGCTCACAACAGCCACGATCATGAGGCCTACGAAAACTCCAGCCACCACGTGCACTTCATGCCGTGTCTTGGAGGCTTTCGAGTTGTAAAATGACTCCAGCAGCTGCCCAAGGAGATAGGCGAAGGTTGGGTGAAGAAATCCGTAAGCAATGGCCCCGGCACTTGCTAGCAGACCCTGTTTCCACTCGGGTGCATTCATGGCCAGGAGCCTCCAAATGGACACAGCCTTCTGCTCTCCATCATGCTTTCTCTCCACCGGATGCCCCGGTTCCACCATGGACTCGATGTCTTCTCCTCTCTCCTGTAGAGCCTCACTCACAGCTCTCCTGAGCGACCCTGTCAAGGACAGCATCTTGAACGACCTGGAGAGGCTGGAGCCTCGGCTCACATTCTTCGAGGCAGGTCCAGATACGGTTATCAACGAGCTGTTCGAGTCTTGTCTCACGTGACGGCGATCACCCTCTATTGCTGGCTCTAGCTGTTGCAGTGCGATCAAAGATTTATACACTCCTCCTAGGGATATCAGCTCCTGGTGGGTTCCCATCTCCACCACCACCCCGGACTGCATCACAGCTATATTGTCAGCACTCCTGACTGTGGAGAGACGGTGAGCCACAGTCAATGTAGTCCTTCCTTTACTCGCCACCACCAGAGTTTCTTGCACCGCTCTCTCCGACTCTGCATCCAGCGCACTGGTTGCCTCATCCAAGAGCAGGATGGGCGGGTTTTTCAGCAGCGCCCTGGCAATTGCAATTCTCTGTTTCTGACCTCCTGACATTTGAACCCCACGTTCCCCAACCTGGAGCCCAAAACCCACATCGACAAAATATCAAGCTCCGTGTTGTGTGATGTGAACTTGGAGAAAGATCGGGTTCAAGAAGCTTGCTTGGAAAATTACCTGAGTCTCGTATCCTTGAGGGCACTGGGAGATGAAAGCATGCGCATTAGCAGACTTGGCGGCCTGCACCACCTCCTCCATGCTGGCACCCTCCTTCCCGTACAGGATATTTTCCTTGATGGTGGTGGCGAACAGGGCTGGCTCCTGGCTCACCAGCCCGATCTGCCTTCTCAGAGATTTGAGCTGCAGTCTCCTCACGTCCACTCCGTCGATCAGGACCTCCCCTGCCTGGGGGTCGTAGAATCTCTCCAGCAGCGCAATCGCAGTGGATTTTCCAGACCCGCTGCTGCCCACCAGAGCCACATTCATCCCCGCCGCTACCCGCAGGCTGAAGCCCTGCAGAACCGGCACATCCGGGCGGGACGGGTAGCAGAAGCTCACGTCCCTGAACTCTATCCGCCCTTGAATGTCCTCCAAAATGTCCCCGCTGAGATCATTGGACTCGATGAGCGGCTGCCGATTTATCACTTGGAAGATGCGCTGCCCTGCGTGAGCTCCTTCTCCGAAGGCTCGGATGCTGGGAGTGGCCTGCCCCAGAGATCTGCCACACACAACACATACATCCATCAACTCGTGAGCTCACCGGTCGTGACCATGACAGCACCCAGACGAGTTGCAACCCACATGGCAGAGTTGATGATCAAAAAGCCGGTGAGGACGACGTCGGCACCGTTGGCCTGATGCCTCGACACCAGCCTCTGCCCCACTAGGCTCATCACGGCCCAGACCAGGTACGAGAATCCCGACGAGGCGAGAGCGAAGCCTTTGGCCAGCCCCTGCTTCGATCCCAGCTGCATTGTCCCGGCGAGGGCGGCAACGAAGGATTCCACAGTCCGTTCCTCCGCGGCGAAGGAATACACAGTCCTGATGGAGGATACCGACTCCTCTGCTATCACGTTCGCCTTGTCATACTCCTTCCGGATCTTGGCGGTCATGTCTGTCAAGGCCGCTTTGTACATGAATCCTGGTACCAGCACCACTGGCGTTAAGGTGAGCGCTACCAGAGCCAGCTCCCAGCAGATGTAGAAACCCACCACGTAGGCAATCAGAAGCTGCACCGAATTGGCTAGCATGTTTCCCACCTGCAACTCACAAACACCATGCATTGTTCTCAGCCTCATCCTCGAGCCCACGACACAGGATTGTGCACCATTTTCGAGATGACATTGTGTGAACTTATCATGGAGGTGAACTTTGGAAGCATACCTTCTCACTCATGGCGTCCTGGATGGCTTCGCTGTCCTTTGCCACACTGGTAACCACTTCCGAAGTGGTGGTTCCCTTGCCATCGAAGAAGCCCACCTCCTGCCTCAAGATGGCTCCCAGATACTTGGCCCTGATGAGTGACGACTGCCTCTCCCCTACTCTTATCCAGCAGCTCACTTCTGCAACAGCTCATCACAACAACGCAAGCTTGCCAATCATTGATCCTATCACCAACATGAAGGCAGGCACACAGGTCTCCCGAATCTAGGATAATCGTCCCACTTACCCAGATAGCCAAAAAACGCTGCAGCAATCGCGACAAACACCATGTACAAACAGTACTGCGCACACATGCAAGTGACAGGCCTTCGGGTTAGGTCCGACTCTGCAGACTGTAAGTCCAAGCTTGAAAGCAAGAGATTGTTGTATCCAGGGAAACCTGGGGGCAATAACAGGCGTACTTTGCCCACTTGTCGTGCTAGTTCAGACGGGTCGTTCTGGAGGTTTCCGAACTTGTTGATCAGGACCCTCAACACCAAGACAATGAGGGGCACCACTGCCCCTTCTCCAACCGCTCCAACGATGCCCAACAGGATCACCACCTTGTCGTGCATGTCAGCATACTGGAACAGATGAAGGTATCTCGCTCTGCCCGCAGGCTTACCAGATTCACCACCTTCACCCACATCTCCCTCTCCGCATCCCGAGGACACCATCTCCACTACTCTAGCAAGCCTACTCTTGCTTACGGGTGCTGTGTGCGAGCCTTCAAACATGATGTGACAACCACCAAAGCTAGAAGGAAGTCCGGACTGGGCGGTGCCGTGTGCGGAAGTTGTGCAAGCAGTAGAGGGAAGGGAAGTACGGGAGAAGGAGCTCCTGGCCTAAGAGGTTGTACTAGGCCCAAATGTGACGACTGATTCGTGATCAGCCATAGTAGTGGCATTTGAATATCATTGCTCGACAGAGATCCTTACCCAGGGCTGACAGGACGCCGCAATTGGGTAAGGCACGGAGCGACAGCAGGCTATCAGGATCCACTACATACGTCCTGCCATAGAATGCGGCTGCTCATTGGACAGGATTACGAAGCGTCGGCACGCATTCCGCATCCGCCTTGCGGGCCAGTGCTGGGCTCGGGTTCGCCAGTATCAACCTGGACCAGTCGGCGCACATCCATTCGCTGACAGGAAGCGTGTTGCGCCAGAATCACATCTCCCTCGAGAGCTGCACATGGAGGACATCAGCCTGGACCTGCAGACTGTGTCCAGGGCGGAGTGTTCTCCATGATTGATCATGCCGGAGTGTAAAGAGAGGCACTGACAATGGGGCTCATCTTCCAGATGTCGGCCGACATGAAGCTTCCGTATCACATGTACTCCGGGGAAGAGATGCTTGGCAGAAAATGGGTTTGAGTCACGATTTCCACGACCCCGTGCGGAAAGGGCTCCCCGATCTCGCGTCTTGGACAGTTACAAGGTTGCAAATCCCTGCAGACGTCCGGCGTGGACGGGGTGAGCAAGCTCTACAGTCGTCTTTGGTCCTAGTCATTGCCTGTTCGCCCTCCACAAACCCAGCAAAGAAGCAGTGCTTTTGGGGGGTGTGGGTTGGACGCAGTCTGTGTGAGGAAGAGATAGGCTACAGGCATCTGATTGCTTCCCTCTAGGTCAACAACCGTGGCGCTCCATGTAGGTAAATGGAGGAGAGAAGGCTGCGTGTAAGAAACATTTGCATGCAAAAACGTGAACGGCATGAGACGTAGTGGTCTTGGACTCATACTTTCACCTACTGCTCAGCTTCGTTGGTGACACCCACGAGAGGTACCTGCGGGTGGAAAGAGGACTTGTCAGGATAGTACTAGAGTTCCCAGAGAATCTCAGAGAGGGGGATTGATGACTGGGTGCTTCTACATACTCTCTCCTCCAGGATCAGTGGTTGGGTACCTGGACCCCATCATGCTGTGGTGGTGCGCCACCGGGCTCCTGAGTTCACCATTTTCAAGTATGCCGAAGAGAAGTCCTTGAAGAATAGTGTCTGATCCTCTGCGTAGGCCTTTATCCATCTGCATTGAGTGGAAAATGTTATGTCTTGTAACAGTGGAAGGGCACCTCACAGGACTTCTGAGTGGACTACTCTTACTGTTGGCATTCCTCATCCTCACTGATTGCTCGATCTGAAGGGATGCCCATCATGCCCCCCCCACCTGCGTGGTTGTGATTCAGAGTCAGGGGCAACGTGAAGCTTGCAACCTGCGGTGAAAAGGGATGACGATCAAGTGCACTGGACAAGGTCACGTACCGGAAGCCCAGGGCTTCTGTGCCAGTATCTTGAAGTAAGTATTGTCGAAAACCGTAGGCTGTCCAAAACCCTTTCCACCGATTGTGTGTGCTCCGGAGAGTACGACCAGTTCTTGCACCCTGCAAGTTTGCTCAACGATATTCCTCACCTCCCCGTGCAAAAGTACTTCTGCCTTCCAACTTCAAGCAGGACAAAAAACTGCCTCTTGCCATCTGGAAAGTTAGCTGGAATCTCATATGGCGTGGTCCTGTGTACTTACGAGAACCCCTTCTTCTTGAAGACCTCCTTTAGCTGAGATGCTGGTAGAGTCTCCTCGGGGATTTGGCCCTCAGGGTCAGGCTCCCTGGAACACACAGAGGAGCCATCAGTTGCTCGTCATCATCCTTGAGTTCAAGCATGGGGAGACACGAAAGGGGGACCTTACGAAGAATCTAGCCGACCTAGCTTGACGTCAATATCTGGTCCCCCACAAATTGCCACCGCCTCTGCCCCAGCTAACGCCACAAGGTCCGCCCAAGACACTGTCATCGAAGGAGGCTTCATGTTCAGGTGATAGGAGTAAGACGGTTTGAGAAGAGGGTATCCAATAGGTGGTGAGGCTTGTGACCAGTAACCAACCAGATGACACAACTTCGCTGTCTTCCTTGGCCTTTCTGAGGAACTACACAAGGTAACAAGTCTTCGTGAATGACAGAGTGGCCTTCTAAACGCTTTGAGGTAACCTCCTGCCAGATCCCTCCCACCTACAAAAGTGTAGAGAATCAGTGGTACCTTCAATGGTTTCTTGAGGCCAAAATTCTCCAACCTGTCGAGCTCATTGAGAATGGAACCATTCATGCCTCCTGCAAACGGATGGCAACATGAGTCACCTGCCGTCCTACTAGAACTGAAACACATGTAGACATCATCACCATCACCATGTGCAGCTTCCAGCACCTGTCTTGCTCTCTAGGTCGAAGGTCCCGGCGTCATGGAATGCAAGCCGAAGCATAGAGGGAGCCATAGCCTCGCTTATGTATGATTGGAGTTCCGATCTGATAGTCTTCACCAAATCTTCCCTTGACAACCACAACAGTCTTAGCCTCAATGCAATGGAAAGGTTTCCAGCCACATAGCTCGAGCCCCATTAGGTCAGTACGCCAACCCAGAACCTTACTCTGCAGCTTGTGCCAGGTACCCGCTCCTCCAATCTACGCCAAACCCAGAAGCAACAGAACTCCCCAGCACCAGAGCTGCTGCCAGCATTCCATGCCTCCTCCCGAAGACTTCTGGTGACGACTTCGAGCTTGCTTCTGAGCATTAAACAACGCAACAACCCGCAAGCACCTCATCATTCAGACGGCAGCACGGAGACCTTCCCATGCTCCACCTACCCGACAAGACGCCCGCTGCCCATCACCAACCAGAGATGCATCACCTTGAGGACAGGCAGCGGAACAGACGCATGCGCCCGACCTACTGGGCATCTGCGTGCTGGGTCCCAGATACACCGCCTGCTTCACCTTCCCCGGGCAGACAGAGGAGGACACCCATGCTGTGCTGCAAAGCAACCCACAGCCGCTTGCAGAAGCAGCAGCCATAGCCAGGCACAGATCTTCCACCCACTTGCGCCACCGACCCCAAATCCACCACCCAGCAGCAGCACGAGACGAATCCGAGACGACACGATCCCACGTCGAGCACATTTATTGGGTTGTCATCCACCCAGCGCCATTATTGTCATGCAGGTTTACTGAAGATGTTAATCCGCTCCTAGGCCGGGTTTGTTCAACTTTCCGAGGCGAGGCGATGTCTTCCACCGGCTCTTCTCTGAACCTGTGCACGGGCTGCTTCTAGGAAGATTCGCAAGGCGGGATGGCTGGAAACCGGGGATTCTCCCCATCCCGTTTCCTGGAGCGTGAAGCAGCGAGCAAGCATCGGATAGGGCGGGCTTGCTTCTGATGGTTTTGGGCTCTCTGGGCGTGTATAGCAACAGTACCCTGTACTGCAGAGGTTTGGGCGCAGCTAGGCTTGTGGCGGTCGGGGCGTGATGGCCCGGCTGCATGGCAGATGAGAGTTGTGGGATCACAGCTGGAAGGAGAGGCAGATCGCAGCGCATTGGAGGCGGATCCGAAAAATCAGCGGAGGCCGGGGGCCGGTGACTGGGAAGGCCGAGAGCTCGGGGAGCCGGGATCCGTGATTCCGGACATGGCTGGAGGCGGGAGAGCGCTGGAAGCGAGCGGTTTTCCCCTGCTCAAGCAGGCAGAGGAGGTGGCTGGGGAGCGGGAGGCAGAGGAGACGGCTATGGAGGTGGAGGAAGGTGCGGGGATGGAGACGGCGGAGAGCAGGAAGCGGAGGCTGGAGATGGGCATGGTGGAGTATGTGGAGAGGTACTTCTACCAGTACAGGGATCGGAGGATGCCCACCATCGTTTCTGCCAAGCAGAGCGAGCAAAACGGGAGCTTCACAATTGACATGGGGGGGGAGGTGGGGGAGGGAGATGGAAGTGGGGATGGACAAGGGCAGCAGCAGCAGCAGCAGATGGAAGTGGAGTCTTCTTCTTCTTCTGAGGAAGAGGATGAGACCTTGACGCAGAATCGGAGGCAGGCGTTGCTGATTGCCCGGCAAATGACCTTGAGATCTAACCTCCTGAGGCAGGTGGCGGGAACGTTGCCGTCCAGGCAACCGGAGACGGCTCTGCCCATGGCATCTAGGGCGTTGAGGGATATGTTGAGGCGGATGTCGGATGTGGATGTCTTGACGCACCATTTGCTAGAGACGTCGAGGCAGCAGCTTCGGACTCGGACCAACTTGTTGGAGTCTTCTGGGGATGACCAGAGGCCAACCGGCCCACATGAAGGCAGTGACAGTCACCGGGATCCGCACAGATGATTGTCTTGTTGCTGTCGGAGGAGAGAAGATTTTGTTGTGGGAGCTCGAGCACCCGTGGTTGGCAGCTTTTGTTCTGGGATTCTTTGCTAGGTTTGGCAAATTGGTGCAATGGCGCCATCTGATCCAGGCTTCCAGTTTGCAGAACATTGGATGATTACCATGTACATAATGAGCGACTCAAGATGCTTGTCTTATCGTTTACTTCTCTTCTTACCAGCGCCATCGTTGGCAACCCCAGAGGCAGAGGGAGGTGCTGGGTTTCTCTTCTTTGCTATGCCTACAAGGTGTGGGTCTTGGAAGTCCAAAACTTCTTCAAACTCCAACTTTTCTAAATCCTGTGTCTCCTGCAGAATATCGACAAGCAAGTTGTGACGCTTATCAAGTCTTGTGATACAGACATAACGTAGGGTAGGTTCTGGACAGCATCTTACCTGGATATATTTCAGGAGGTCGCGAGAGTAGCTCCTTGTTGATCCAAAGGTTTTGGTCAGGCTTTCGAGCACTGTTTGTGCTGCTCGAACAAATTGCCCCTTGGCACCCACATTCTCAATGATTATGAAAGGCTGAGAACGAGTGAAAACGTCGTTAGTTACAACCTGTCTCTCGTATTTGGCAGTCTACCAAAGCTTGGCGTGCGTACCTTGCCAGGCTTCAAAATTCGCACCGCTTCACGGAGAACTCCAGCTATACTACCATCGGCCACATCACATAAGCAGTATACACTCACCTGCATTAACACGACGAATGCATCTTAGAAGACTAACATGGTTTTACGGAGAATACTTTGCGCAGTCAACAAGGGCACCACCTACCACTGCATCCACACTGCTTGAGGGCATCCCCAAATTATCCAAAGGTCTGGCTTTCACGACAATCGGGACACCTGCATTCAAAGCTGCTCACTGTCTGGCTAACGTTAGTGAACAATACCATAGGGAGGAAGACGCTGCCACAGAAAGAGGGAAACGAAAATCAAGGAAGCCTGCTTTGGATTGGAAGAAGTTCTGACCTTGTTGTTCCAGAACCTGAGTGTTGGGCTTAGCACTGACTGCAACAACTTGCACAGTGTCTTTGGGATAGTAATACAGATTTCTGCCCTCATGTATACTCAGATCCAGAACCTTAGCTCCACCTCTCGGTACATGCCTGGATAGCATGGCTGCAATGATATACTGTAACCACTCGTTAGACGGGCTGAACAGCCGATTCTTCCACAGCCAAGCCGTGAGAATGAAGCAGAGCACTGAAACCGATTCCTGAGACCGGAAGACAAACCTGCATTTTGAAATAAACCACAGCACGCACAGTGGCGAATCCGAGGAGAGTGGTGACAGCCACAGCCGATGCTGCTGTGTCAGGAGACACATCAAACGGCAATGCCATGGACAGGATGCTCCCTGGCCTCCGCCTGCGAGCATCACGAAACGACATTGATGCTGCCAATAACCCTGCATTTCAGGCAGCAGATCCGAGTTCCACATACCTCATCCGGTTGCCCCTGCCACACGTGCTTCTCAGTTCAGGAGCTCGAAGCAGGAATGTACGAGGACCGAATGCTGCAGCATAGCCGAGTCTGAAAATGCGCGTCCCGTGGTAGCGGGGACAAGCTGCTCCCACGCTGGGCGGAGGCGTGCTGAGCAGCAGCTCCATTTCACACAAAGCAATCTCACCTGCTCTCTGCCCTCTCCTTAAGACGGGAGAAGAAAACGGGAAGGTGGCTTAGGGTTCACGTGGTGAAGCGCAGGAGGAGGCGAGCAGCGGGAAGGAATCAAGGATGGGATTCGAGGCGGCCAAGATCATCCTGGGCTCGTCCTCGGCGACGAGGCAGCTCCTTCTGAAGGAAATGGGGCTGGATTTCGAGGTGGTGAAGGCGGGTGTGGACGAGAGCTCCATCCGGCGGGCCAAGCCGGAGGAGCTGGTGCTGGCTCTGGCAGAGGCGAAGGCGGACGCGGTCATCGCCAGACTGGAGGAGACGAGGCCGGAGCTCTTCCGCCCCGGGGCGCTCCCGGTTGTGCTCATCACGGCAGACCAGGTGGTGGTGCACGAGGGGGCCGTGAGGGAGAAGCCCAGGACGCATGAAGAGGCCCGCTTCTTCATCCAGGGCTACTCCCGCTCCCCGGCCAGCACCGTGAGCGCCATTCTGGTGACCAATCTCAGCACCGGGTTCAAGAAGGCGGGGGTGGACAGGACGGAGATCTACTTCCACCCCATTCCGGAGAGCGTGGTGGACACGCTGGTGGAGGAGGGCGGGGTGTTCCAGGCCGCGGGGGGCCTGCTGGTGGAGCATCCGCTGGTGTCCCCGCTTGTGGCTGCCATGATCGGGCCTCTGGACAGCGTCATGGGCCTGCCCAAGGATCTCACTGCTGCTCTGCTGGCGGAGGCGCTGGAGTCCTGATTCTGCCTGGAGGCGGTGATGGGTGTTACAGATTCTGCTCAGATTGGTGGAGCCTGGTGTGGTTGGGGCTGGTCCCTAACGGTCACAGGCAACCTAACCAACCTGGGTCCTTCTTCACGCTTTCAGTTGGTGTATTGGAAGATGGAGTTGCCCGACTCCGAGCTTGGAGGTGACAGAAACATCTGAAATCACGGAGTTTGCATGAGTTTGTACAAGTTTTTGGCTTGCCTTCAGCCCCCAGCCGCGGACAGGAATTCACGACGCCCAGGGGGGGAAGCGTACCAGAGACTGCCGCCTCAAGCTCAGGACATGGGATTCCGGCCATGTGGATTCTTGCTAGGCTTGCCTTTTATGCTGGCTACCTCGCTGCTCACCCTCGTGGGCTGCGTCATCTGGCTCGTCGGGTACAGATTCTTACTCTGCGCCGTCTCTAAATTGTCATTCTCAGAGACAATTTCGTACTATGTTGATCAGAATTCTGTGAAAATTTCTCGAGGTGCCGACCAGTTCCATTGCAGCTGTGTATCGGCTGAAGATTGTGAAATTGTGTGTTGCAGAACAATCGTAGGCTGCATCTGCCCATGCTGTGCTTGCATTCCTTGTGTGGTTGGTTTCGCACTCACTCTCATCAAATTGCCTATGCGAGTAACAGAGTGGTTTACTGAGAAGATCCCTTGCTGAGAGGCCAGGGGCGTTTACGCCACTGGAAGATGCCCGCAATTTCCCTTGTTGAGAGAATGGGACGTTTACGCTATTGGAAGCTGAAGCAGCTGTTATGGAGGCTACGACGAGCGACCGCGTCCAGATCTATCAGCCACGACAGCTGGGGCGCCTGTTCACGCATCTGCTATGCTTAGTGTTGTGGGACATTTTTCTTCGGGAACTCCTCGGAACAGTAGGAGGCCGATGTTGCTTAACTCACATCTTGAACATCTTGGACCGGCAACTGGCATCTTGAGTTGAGTCCACCAGGCGTGGTCAGCAAATCTTGTACAGTACATCCTCTCCTTGCTGACATGTCAAAACATGGAAGCCGTAAGACACCAAAGGCGAAGGAACCTTTTGACTGAACAAGGACACGTCACAGTGAAGCATGTCCAATTTTCACATACCTACACTAGGTAAACGCCGATCCGCTTTTCATGCATCAACAGAAAGAGAAGCGGCCCCTCAAAAATAACTGCTGTCAGGAGCATTGTTGCTGCCAATGTATGACCTCCATGAAGCAGACAGGAATCTGACAAACAAAACAGATGTGTACAGCTAAGACGCCCGTTTAGAGTGCGACAAGGGAAAAACCAGCCAGTTTTAGGATCCATCTTGGACACCGGGTTACCTTCAGACTGCAGCAGCATCCTTAAAGGCATCTTCTGAAGCCTCAACCGCATCTTCTGAAGCCTCAACATCTGCAAGAAACGGACTGTCCGACGTCAAACCCTGATATCAATTCTGTTAACCGGAACGTTCTACCCCAGCACAGAGTACTTGCAAAAATGCAATACTAGCAGGCAGATACTAGGCTATCTAGATGTGGGCAGAAGAAAGAGAGTGGGCAAAATCCAGACCTTGTGGGCTTCCACTCTCAGGGGACTTCATGCCGCTAGGGTTCTCACAACCGCATCTGCTGCAAATTCTCCGATCCTTTGGGGACTTGTCGATATTCATGTCGGGAACGGTTGAATAAATAGCAAACTTGTTTTCCAGCATCCACCGCCCGTCGTCGAACCGTGTGACTCGAAACAAAGGCCACCTGTTGATGCGCACCTGCTGCACTCTCTCTCCACTTTTAGGTGGCACAATTCTCCTGCAATCAAGCATACAGATATCATACACGAGGAACTACGAAGCACCTTTCCACCACATAACCTCCTTAACACCCTTGAAACTCCGACCACGAAGGAGCAGTACCACATAGATTCGTTCCCACCCCAAATGGGATCTCCGGGATCGGCTCTGATGCAGCCATCGCAGCGGAAGTATCTGTGAAGCGGAGGCAATCCTCTGTACGTAGGATCCAGCAGCGTCCAGTAAGAACCGCATGTCTAACACGCACAGAGAAACTCGTCATTCACCTGTGAACAACTACAAAGAGGAAGGAAGAACGATGGAAGCCCGCAAAGACTTACTGGCTTCAGTCTGATTTCCCATGTACGAGCACAGGCTTCACGAAGAGTGATCTCCACCTGTCAAGACAGAGGACAGCCACAAAAAATTCAACAAACCAAAACCATAATCTTGCAACCCTGGTGCAACATCCTCGTGACCGAACTATCCTACTGCGGCTCACCTGCCCGATGTCAGCGCGGGTAACCGAGAACGCCTGACACCGAGGCATCTGAGGGCACCGCAGAAGCTCTGCAGGCATGTGCGCCCTCCACTTCCACAACTCAACACAGAAGGGCTGCCAGAGCGCATCCACCTTAGCCACGCTCCCCCACCGCTTGCTCACCAACATGCACCGTGCCAGGCTGTGCGCATCCACCAGCTTGAGAATCCTGACTTGCAGGAAATCCGCACCGAAAACCTCCACCGGATCCAAGACACGCTCTCCACCCGGACCTACCATGCCTCCATGACCTCTTTCTGCACTCTCCTCAGCCTCTCCCCTCCTGGCTCTCTTCGGCAAAGAGGCGTCCTCAACCCCAACCCCCTCTCCCTCTCCCTCCGCAGCAAGCCCCCGCTTGCGCACACCTTGAGCCTCATCGTTCCGACTTTCCGAACAGGCGGAGACACCGCCAGTCTGAGTCTGCATCGACGAACTCCGCAGCCCCGCGGCAGCAGTCTCCCGCCCTGACTCCCCCCTTTCCCCCTCCGCCTCCCAATCGCGAGATCCCACGCTCGCGAGAACCCGGCCCCGCACCCCGCCGGTGGCCCTTGCTCAGCAGCGGTGCAGTCCCTGCTGCAACTTTCACCGCATCCTGCTGCATCTGCCGATACGGAAATTCCCCGGCCACTCCGAAATCACACAAGCCACTCCACTACCGCAACCAACTCGACATGAACCCCCGCGACAGAGCCCCGGACCGAAATGAAGTCACGAAAGCGGGCGCCTGGCACCAAGCCGGAATGGACGCCATCGCAATCACCGGCCACACAAAGGAGCCGACGTCATCACCCTCACCAACGAACCCTGGGCGCGAAGCCCAAGGCCGGGGACTCACACGAGCGAGTCCGGCGCGAGGCCGGAAGCAAAGCAAACAAGGGCGGGAGCAGACAGGACCGCAACACACGTTCCCTTCCCTCCTGACACACCCGGAGTCCGGACCCGGACAGTGAGAAGCGAAGGACACCACATATCGTGCGCTGGTGCGTGCAACATAGCCATGTACGTATGTAGGGTGTCCACGTCCGGCGTGCACGCTGCACAGTGCAACGGCAGGGGGTTTGTCCACAAACGGAGGCGCAGGTGTGGAGACTCTTCCGTGCAGGTGCAGATTCCTCGATTCCTCGATTCCTCCTCGCAATGTGGCCCCGCACGGGCGCGCCTATATCGCCCAGCCTGCATTATTTACCCGGCTATGGCGTCACTCCGGCTTTGAGTCGCGCGTGGGCGGGGGGCCCTCTGGGCCGCTGCCGCCAATGGGCCTCCGGCACGACCGGCAGGATCCGATTTCCCGTCTATATCAGGCTGCACCACGACTGCACGAGGACCCATGCGACACGCTCTCCTTTGGACTTTGTCGCCTGGATATTAGAGCTGTGAGTCGTCACTTGTCCGCGCTCCACTGCCTCATTCTCTACCTCTTTCTGTCTGCTTTCTGTACTTGTAAAGTGGAAACCAACCATGTATTGTATTCATCCACCCTGCCACCAAACCAACGGTATGCGAATCAACTTTTTTTTAATATTAGATAATATTATAAATTTTGTTGGTTCGTTGGCTTAAGAAGGATGGGCCAAAACCATCACACATCTTCGTCCTTCTAGAAACATAAATCCATTGGAACTCCAGAGTCAAGGGTTCTTTAGATCGTGTGTCATTAATAATTTGGGGGCTCTCTATTGGAAGAGCCTTATGGGCATCCTAGGGAATGGCACATCATCCTTTATTTTAATAGCTATGTGGAATTGGACATAATCCATATATGTCAATCAACTCTTTTTTATTTAATAATTAATTTTAACATATATAAATATATCAAAAAAAAGGACAAGTACTACAGGCCTAATCCATATTTATCTCAAAAGAGTGATAACTCAAGTAACACAGTTATCCCATGTTATCTCATATACTTAAAATAAATGGAGAAAAGAAGACTATATTACAAAAAAGAGATGGGAAAAACCCATTCACCCCAAAAACAAAGGGAAAAAACCCAACGAAGGGCACCATGTCAAGGAGACTAGCCCCCTGGATTACGCATTTCAAAACTACCAACCGCTCGAAGAACTTCAGGGTTAGAAATGTGAAAAGGCCTACTTACCAGCGGTTAGGGATGTGAAAAGGCCTACTTACCACCGGAATTGAAGAAGCTGCATCTCCCGCACTAGCTATCATTTTGTACACTGCGTTGGCCAATGCCCTCTACAGAGTGATGGAAACCCTCTGCCCGGAAAATATATCAAACTCTTATTCTTGAAAACCCCTAAAGTTATGCTTGTCTCTTGAAATCCTTCATCCCTTACTCGGCACAATACCCATCGTAAGGATTGTACCTGCCTGCAACATGGTTTGAATTACAAGAAAATAACACATAACAGTTTGAATTACACGAAAGTGAGACAAATGAGATAAAACGGTTTGAATTACACGAAAGTGAGACAAAACGGTTTGAATTACACAAAAGTGAGACAAAAACATTTCGTATTACACAACAATGAGACAAAAGCGTTATATTGTCTAATCGGTTGCTTTATCATTAACCCCATTGTCAAATTGACATTGAACTTTAGTGGACTAAAAAATATCAATCTTAATCATCTTACTTACCTAAAATTGAATTGATTGAAAAAAATTAATTGTATTAAAAATAATAGATATAAAAACAACATCGGGTATAGATGGGTTTCTTTAGTAACCCTTTTTGTACACATACTTCAGTAAACCTTAAATTACACGTCGAAAAATGCCCATTGAAAACGGACGTTTTGAAGAGTTTAGATCTTATTTATGCATATATAAACGTATTTGATTTTAAACTTTATCATATTCTAAAGTTTCTTATAACAAGGTCATTCCCACGACCTACTGGATTCCAAATTGTAGAGGCTTTACAAAACATGTTTTGATTTTGGTGTGCAAACTTGTTTGCGTTCCAACCTTTCACTCGCGCTAGTCAGTCCCAAGACTACTCTCGCTCTGCGAATTGTACTAGACCTTGTCTCTTAGACATTGAGATGATAATATCATTGTTAACCTGATGCCCTTGATCCGCGTGCATTGCAAAAATGAGATTGATAAGGTCTGCACTTAGAGCTGGGCCCATGCTAAATATCTCAAGATGCTGAAATTTCTCACTCCTTGTTCAAAGTTTTGATCACGAGAAAAAAGGTAAGGGCTAAGTCAAGATGAGGACATATTCAGACTAGGTTGAAGGCTGAAAAGAGTTGAAAGGTTGGAGAGGATTGAAAACGTTAAAAAGAACCTTTTAAAACAACAAAATAAATTAAAAAATATTGAAAAAGCATAACAATGTATTTTTTATGTGTTTTTTTAATTTGTTTTGCTCATTTATGCTGGGATTGAACCGAATGGGAATGCACTAGGAGGCATGAACAACAAGGGTATGCAAACTTTACAAGTCTACACAGTGAACAGCACGATGGATAGTTACACATTCCTCTACTTGAGCTCTCGTGCACGGTACGGACTAGGTTTGGGGGGGCCATTAGAGTACAAGGGGGCAACGCTGAAACCTTGGTGCAGTTGTCAGTAGAGCCAGAGAAGGAAGGCCCAACCGGGTTCGAGGTGGGGGTTGGGCCTCTGCGAGATTGCAGGGGTCAAGAATAATCAGGCTGGGCGCTCCTCACGCGCCAGGGTTGGGGATTGGGGTGCCGGATGCGGGAGTCAGCTGCAGTCAATAGCAGCCCCACCATCGTAGATGTAGGTTCCCGTGTGTGTAGGTAGCTGGCGGTAGTGGCAGAGTTAAGGATGTAATAAAGGCACTTCCTTAGGAGCAGTATAAGAGGGGGGTTGCCACCCCCATTCTGTGATTTTCCTTTTGGGGTGGATACCGTGTCGAGCACACTGACCTTGGCGAGACGAGTGTTGATATGAGTCCTGAGTCACCAAGCGGGCTGACTACTCCGGAGAGGTCTATGCAGGTTCTGGTGATGAACCCCCTAATGCGTGGAGTTGAATGCAGGTGCTGAGAGGTCACGACCCCTGCTCCTCATAAGTGGATCGTAGTGACAAGCGAGCCGGAGTAGATGAGAAGGGCCGGTTGGCCGGTGAGGGTGTGTTGAGCCCGAACCAGTTGGACCGAGCGACACGGAATTTTCTGCAACCCCATTCTATATAGAAGTATAGGGAACCGTAAATTGTCGGAGAATTCCCCCCTCAACACAGAAGTCCTTGAACTGGCAATTGTTAAGTTCCCTTGCATTGTCAGATCTGATACACCAAAGCTGGCAACCGGTTTGCAACTCGGCCATAGTGACAAAAGGAGAAAATAACCCGAAGGAGTCACTCTTCAACTTGAGCGGAATAGCAAAAATGTAGCGAATATAGTCATCAACAATAATCATAAAGTGTTGTGCGCCGCCAAGTGAAGGGACAGGGAGTGGACCACAAAGAATATCAACATGGACCAACTGTAAGGGCTGAGTAGCCCGACGGGCAGGTAGAGTAGGGTAGGGTAATAAGTTGCATTGTTTAGCATATATACAAGGTTCACATAACGGTGGAGTCTGTGAAAAGTGTGGGAGCTTATCCTTAGAAAGATCCTGCCTAAACATCTCAATAAGCTTATCATGATTAATGTGTCCAAGCTGAGAATGCCATAATAGGGAGTCACCTTTTCAGGAACTCCCTCTGTCAACCGCAGTTGCCATTGCGGGAGTGGGGGTTGTGGAAGCCATGATCACTGGTGCGACGGAGAAGACATAGAGGTCATGCTGCAGACGACCTCTCGCAACCACGCGGCCAAGAGCAACAGACCTTGTAAGGAGGCAATGGCCTCTGGCGAACTCCAGCTGGAATGTGCCGTCCTTCACCAAGTGTCGGACGGAGATAAGATTCTTAGCCATTTGCGGAACATGCAACACGTCGCTTAAGAGAAGAATAGAGCCGTCTTCAAGTATAAAAGTAACAGTGCCGATGCCCGCAATTGTAAGGCCGGAGTCATCGCCGAGAAGAACAAAACGTTGATCTTCGGCAGGTGGTAATCTAAGAACATATGTTGATGGTAGTATATATGTGCGGAGGCAGCTGAGTCCAGTAGCCAAGAAGTCTTGTATTCGAAAGCAACTAGGCAAACAGTGAGTGCAATGTCAGACTTCTTCTGCTTGGAAGTCGAGGCCGAATTGGCAGTCTTGGCAAGATGTCGAGGCTCGCCAGCCTTTTTCTTGTGGCAGTTAACTCCTAGTGACCGGGGATCTGGCACCAGTTGCAAGTGCCGGACTTGCAACCGAAACCACCAAGCTTGGAGGCGGAGGGCTCGTGAGAAGGAGCCGGAGCAGTTGAAGGCCGCCTATCTGACGGAGGAGGGCGGCGGTGCTGCTGTTGCTGGCGCTGGCGATCTTTGCTGATGAACATGACGCGGTCGCCACCATATTTGGAAGTGCTGGAGTTATATCTCGAAGCCTCCTCTTGAAGGAGAGCATCGCAATTTTGCAGATTGAAATGTTGGGTGGGCTGCTAGCCTTGACCGCCTGATGAGCCTCTCGAATGGTGCCGTTCTGGGAGGACACGAAGGCTTGATAGTTGGCAGGAAGAGAGGCCAGCAATTGAACACAAGCTTCAAATTCCGATAAGGGAGTGCCAAGAGCAGCAAGGTGTGCCCGCAGATAACGAAACTTCCCAACGTATGTGCCTATGCTCTCATTATTATGCATGCGTAAGGAATAAAATTCGTAACGCACTGTTACCAATGTCATAACGTTGGTAGATTGAAAAATATCGACTACCTGATGCCAAGCTTCAGCAACAGTCGCAGCCCCATCAGTATGATGCAAGGTTACTTCGTCGAGGCTGGAGATAAGAATGTGCATAGCAAGCCTATCTTGTTTCAACCAAGAGTCGAGGGCAGCCGAGGGTCCACGAGGCTTGGACACAGTTCCATCAACTATGTCGAGTAGATCTCTAGTATTCCGCACAAAACGCATGCATTTGGACCATATCTCAAACTTAGTGCCGTCAAAACGGTCCTTCTCCTTGAACTCTTACGTCACATTCATGTAATTGATGATTGGAGTGGGTGGCATGGTCGAAGTTAAGGTGATCATTGAAATACCCATAACTAGATATAATCAAGCCGAGAGAAGAAGTTGTCGACGCTGAGTTATGACCCGGAGTCGAGAGAGACTTCTAGGGATACAAACTTGATTTAAAGTAATAAAGGAATACACACATTCGAGTTCAAGACCAAGGAACCGTGTCTCATCGAGGAGCGAACAAGCAAGATGTTGAACTACTGGCACGATTCGAAGTTGATGCAGATGATCCCAAAGGTGCCGACACTCAAGTTGGAAAAACTTCTATGTTGTAGTGTCAACTGAGTCATATAAGTAGTGCTGATAGGCTGCAGAGTCGAACTGAGGGCGCGGAGAAATAGGTTCCTGCTTGACGATGGATAACTGAGGTGATGAAAGGGAGCTGGCGGCGAATTAAAAAGGGGCACCGAGGTCGAAAAGAGCACGCAACATGATAATTTTTGAAGCGGGGGAATATAGTTACCCCCTTCGATCGAGACAGCACTCCCTTGTCACGATGTACACCCTTCTTGCAATAGCATATCTGCCCTACTTTGATAATGCGCACACCCTTTCTAAGCCCATACCTTTGAAAAAAGACGCACTTTCAAGTCTACACTCCAAAACTAGAGCACTGTAGGGTGTGGGCCCGTCTGCGTTTTTGTAGAATGCATAGAGGGCTGCCATTTTCATATGTTTATTACAACCGAAAACTTTACTTTCAAGTGGTAGAACACAATGAAAACAATCCTGTACTAGCGGGAGTCTCATTTCAGTGATCGTGAGAACATTGCAACAAACAACTGCTAAAGGAGGTAGTGGTCATCAGCATCGACAATAGTCATTCAAGAGTGCGGCGACTGCCATGCCTTCTTGCCATCGAGTCAAGGACCACCACCAAATTCCGAAGGCGGTCCATATCCTCTGCGTCAAAGCTGTCATTCTCCTCCAATGCTTGCTCGTATTTATTAGTATAATTCTTGGGCTGAGCTTTGGACGATGTTGACTGCCACACAACATTTAGGGTCTGCTGACCCTCATCCAAAAGCTCACCAATCGTAGTCTTCAACCTTCTGCCACTCAATGCAACCACTTGGGCTTTAAGGCAATGCCAGCATCCTTAAAAGGAACAAAGTTGGTTGCCCATGTGCCCATGCAAGCGTCCTTAAAATCAATAAAGTTGAGTTATTAAAAAGATTTAAGTTTCGAACACGGAACCTACTCATTACTACACCTCTTTCCCAAGCAATTGACCAACGATCCCAAGTTGCAAGACTAGTGAGCCGTTAAATATTTATTTTCTTAAAAACAGCCTATGAGGAGCCCATGGGGCGGTGCCCATGGGTAGGCGGGTGTGCTAGGGAAGGGGCCGGCCGGCGCCCCTAGCTCCACTGCATGCACCGACGGTGGTGCTAAGGGAGGGCGGTCGGTGGCGCCTCCTTAGCACCATCCTACATCTTGGCGTGCTAGGACAAGAAGGGAACAGCAGTATCCTATCACCGACGCAAGGTGTGGCCCATTTGCGTGAAGGGTTAAAAGATTTGCGTCCATAGGTGACGAAGAGTACAAGTGTTGGGAAGCCTTTGGGTGGACCAAGAAGATTGCTATCATTGTGGAGAATAACATTGGGCTAGTCGCGTCCTTGGAAGTGGTTTTCACGCATAAGTGGATCATCATACCACTTCAAGTGCCGGATGAAGCTTTGCTGGATGAGGCATTATTGAGAGACCTCCCACAGCGTGATATGTACTTGGGGGCATATCAAAATGCTGGAAGGCAACACTGGGAATGGCGCGGATGAATGGGGACATAATGGAAATCTGGAAGGGGATGTTTCTAGCAATGCCATGCACTATGGATTCATAGGACAGAAGGCACAAGGTGTGCTTTACAGGGGCGATAGAGCTGAAACGTTGTGTCTGTTTTAGTATCTTGTATAGTAACTGTTCATATCATACGAACGACGAAAGGTGCCTTGGAAAGGGCTAGATACTATTTACTCTAATAGTGCACATGGAAAGCAAATCAGATGTTGTGGGCTATGCACTTCCCTGGGGAGTTAGGAAATAAGTAGGGTTTCTGTTTTTTTTTAGGATTGAAGGATAAATAAGGCGGAAAGGGAGGAATAAATTGGGGTAGCGCCGGACGAGACCGAGTATACTCCGACTCGAGTGAACAACGGACCCCTGCACCACTATGGCAAGCTCCGGACTACGCCGAGTAACGGATAAGTCCGGAACCCACCCAGTCAAAATAGGATAAGTACGCCTGTGAAAGTAACCTAGGAGTGAGGCGTGAGGATGCACGAGGCGGCGCCACGTGACGGCCCCGAGTGGAGGTCGGGCATGCAGAGGCTGTGACTGTGAATTTGCCGAGGCCGTTATAGCGGTATTCACGCCCGGCGCGCAAGGCGCAGTAAGCAAGCGTAGGGTCGAGTAAGCCATGCACTCGGCACATGGACAACAAGAGGCGCCTTCCCGCCAGCTTCCACAAGCGCCAAGGAGGGAGGCTCTCACGGCAGCCCATACCCTCATACCTGCGCCTGCAATCCGCTCCGCAATCCGGCTCCTGCCTTTTGGGCGCCTTTTAGAGCGTGGCGGACTGTCAAGGTTGGAGCAACAACGCGAAGGAGGAACATCGTGCCGACCGCCAGCAGCCAGAATAAGAGGAGGAGAAAGCAATGGCACCCAAAAGCCGACGGATGGGAGCCATGGACCCTCGTGGAGCGCAACATTGTGACCCGCGCTATCCGGACTGGGCCCCACCGGAGGAAGGGAATTGGTGTGAGTGGCATCCGGACGTGTTCCAAATGGTCTCGGACCTTTGACAACGCCACTCTAGTCCGGGAGTTTGCCGGAAGATCTTGGCGGCGATCAACAAGGAGGTCCGATCCAAGAACCTCCGGAGGACCCGAGGCGATGGACCTTGGAGGTCCCGAGGATGGCCTACAACTCAAGGAGGAAGAAGGGGCGCAGCGAGCCCCTTAAGGCGAAGGGAAGATAGGGCCACGGCGGCGATCCGAGGCTCGAACGCACGGACAACCAATGATGGTTGATATCCGATCCGGGCGATCGAGTAAGGCGGTAGCCGGATCATTGTCCATTGAACTCGCCACCAAGGTGGATCACCTTGGTGATAACTCGCTGGTATTCTGCATGCGCCCAATGGGAAGAGAGCGATCGGGAAGGATTATCTTCGCGGTTCGCCGGGAGGCACGCAAGCTAAGGAGCGAGAAGCCTCGCTTATCAGACCCCCTACACCGATTCATGTATGGGGACATTTCACTACAAGGAGGGGCTACCTTTTACAAATGGGTCTAAGTTTAGTTAGAGGAAACTACAACACTCTTACTGACTCAAAGCCTTGTAAGTTTTTGAACATTTACAACAAGGGTTCCTAACTAATATGATGTGGCATGGATTTTACAACAGGGGTTTGTTGACATGGCATGTTGACACAAATTTTACAACGGGATTTGTTGACATGGCATGTTGACACAAATTTTACAACGGGGTTTGTTGACATGGCTTGCTCGTTGTACATGACGTTGTTAATTGTGCATAAACTCTTTTGATTTAGAAAACTATGGGGGTTATTTGTTAATAAAACTACATTTTGTTGAATTTATAATGACGTGGCATAAAGGATGTTGTAAAACGGTACTTGTAAAAGACGTTGTAAACCATGTTTGTTGTAGATGTGGTTGTAAATTGTGCAAGACTTGATTTTGGAATAATACCATTTATTGGAATATCTATGAATAGATTTATTATTTGCTGATGTGGCAAGTTCGTTGCAAATGATGTTGTAAATATGTTTCTCTGGATTTATGTTAGTTATGGGATTATCTTTTTTTTTGTATTCTTGACGTGTCACATGCATTGTAGCTATGGTTGTAAAACGCATGAAAACCATTTTATATAAATATCTATAAATAAATTTATTATTTGCTGACATGGCAAGCTCATTGCAAATATCATTGTAAAATGGTTTCTCCAATTTATGTTATATTATTGGATTATTCATTTATTGTATATTCTTGACGTGTCACATGCATTGTAGCTATGGTTGTAAAATGCACAAGCCAGCCAATATCCATGAATAAATATATTATTTGCTGATGTGGCATGTTTATGCATAAATGTGTAAAATTTTGGAAGACCTTTTCCTTATTTATGTAATTTATGAGGTTATATATTAGTAAGATTGATGTGGCATGCCTTTTCCTTATTTATGTAATTTATGAGGTTATATATTAGTAAGATTGATGTATGCCTTTTCCTTATTTATGTAATTTATGAGGTTATATATTAGTAAGATTGTCGATGTGGCATGCTTAAATGCCGCTGTAAATATGTGGAAGAGACCTTTTCCGATTTATGTCATTTATGAGGCTATATATTAGTGAAATTGCGATGGCATGTTCATTGCAAATACATTGTAAAATGTTATACAAATTTATCGATTTATAAATAGTGCCAACGCATTGTAAATGTCGGTGTAAGAATTTTCCTAGCTGTCAAAAACGAGGCATGCATCTTGGCATCCAGTCCACCGAGCGCCCACAAGTCGTTATCCAAATGTCCTCTTTGCACAAGTGTGAGTGCACCGCCTTGTAAGGCACCAATGCTTGCACATGCCTTCAAAAGGCAAGCAAAAGTAACCTCATCACCACAAGCAGCCCTCCTGTTGCATTCGTCCATACAAAAATAGCGCCTCTTGACCAAGCCCTTTACATCCATACCCAAAGAATCGTGGCATTCCAAGTCACCACATCCTTTGGGCTCAAGCATTGAAAAACTTGATGCGCATCTTCTACTTCGCCACACTTTGCCTACATGTCCACGCAAGTGCCCACAAGTGTGTTATCTAGTCCTCTCCACAACTGTGAGTGCACCGCCTTCCGTAAGGCACTTGCGTTTGCAGCCTTGGAAGGCAAGCAAAGGTAACATGGTTGCCCACAATCGTGCCCTCCTTCTCCATTTGTCCATACAACAAGCGCCTCTTGGCCAAGCCCATGATTTGCATACCCAACTATCGTGGCCCATGTCACGACATCCTTTCGCCTAACCTATCGAAAACCGTGTTTGCCTCTTCCACCACCACGGTTTGCGTACATGTCCAGACGGTTGGCAATAAACAAGTTCGGTGGAATGTCACATGCAACATATCATGCCGCACTTTTCTCGCTAGATTCCGTGTCCACAAAGAAATGCACAAGCTTGAAGGGCTGCTACAAAGATGTGGGCATCCGCCACACACCGAGCGACACATCGCATAGTAAAGTTGTATCGCCTCATTAGGCTCCCCATGTGTAGCATGTGCGGAGATTATTGAAAACCACATGAAGGGATTTGGTTGCCCACCCTCCGTAGCCTACCTCCGGATACATACATCCGCAAGATATGGTTCCCCAAGTATGTGATTGACTACTCCAAGTTTGAGTGAGATCATGAACGCGTCATCCCACAACCATGTCCTTCTTATCTCGCACAAAGTTTTAGCACGACATATAAGATGGTGAGGAATAGAATAGTCTATCTACGCTAGATTTTCTGAGCTCCAACGGCCTCGAAGCTTTCCCTACTCACATAACGTCGATGGTTACAGTGTCACGACTCCCATATCCAATCCGCACACCTCCTGTGCTCGGGCTTTCGGAGAGCTCGACTTGGAAGGAGAAGCACAATGACCCACTGCATATTCAAAGAAACAAGCTTCTCATCCAACAAGTCGGCTTGAACATGTTGTTTAACCCGAGGACCTCACGGACTCCTTGCACGAATGTCGTGAGCGAGAGCTCCTCTTACCTCGCCTAGTTTCCCACGCACAAGAGGGGAGTCCTAGGAAGTGGTGATGGGAGGACGTTACTTGGTGTGGTCACACCGAGAAGCGGTGGCCGCTCAAGTCCGCTACGAGTCAGAGTCCTATCTATTCAAATAGGTAGGACTCAAGTCCTTGGTCTTTGGGGTTTGGGAAGAACAGACTCAAGTCCTTGGTCTTGGGTTTGAATGATGTTCCTTGGTCCTTGGGAAAGTAGCAAGTAGATAGAAGCCTATTTCGAGTCCTTGGTCTTGGAAGGATGTTCCTTGGTCCTTGGGAAAATGGTATGTAGATAGAAACCTAGTCCTTGGTCTTGGGTTTCGGAAGGATGTTCCTTGGTCCTTGGGAAAAGTAGCATGTAGATAGAAACCTATTTCGAGGGCCGAGGAAGGCAACTTCCTTGAACCATGGGAATTCCGTTTTCTAGATATTGCATGTAGGGCTATATATGCATGTTAGGTAGACTGGGGTAAAATTGGCCGACTCATCAAGGGCCCGGTCGGGACATGTACAATCTCGCTACTCCATGGCGGAGTAGTGAGTTCAACCTAGGCCGTGAGTATACGGTTGAAAATTTTATAGCAACTGCGAATCTAGGAATCCTAGTGTACTTCCTTTTGGATTGCGCCGCAATTCCAATGGAGATACACTAGGACAAGCTGAGGTGCTACATATAAAGATTTGTAATACAATGATATGCGAGTTCTTGCATATTAGCAAAGACAAAGTCGCCTAATGAAATGGCCAATCCAGAGCGCCAAGAAGGGCGTACCGAGCTAATTTCTAATAGACTAATAGGTATAGAGTTTCGATAGGCCTTCACTTGCGATAATCTACATAGTATGCCGAATTGCTGAAAACCAATCTCTGAGGGATTTCACGAAGCATGGTTAGTCGTAACATCCGAAATGTAGAGGCATGTTGAAATGTTGAAATGTCACCGCAGATCCTGGAAGAGGTTGAAGGACTGTATGCGTGACGAAATGTCATTAGTGTAATGGCGCATTGAGGTGATTCCACCGAAAAACACATAGGAGTATTTAGATCCTTAGCCGCTAAGGTTGAAGGATCCTCTGGTGACCTTCGAGTGAAGAGGAGCTCACACTTTGACTCCTCACCTCACTTCCGTAATCTTGATCTCACTTCGAGCTCAAACACGATCCCAAACGCAAGCGGAAGGTTAGTCAAGCAACCGGAGTATGTGCCTACACAAGAAAACCTGCAGATATATTAACGAAAGCTCTTTCAAAAGAGCGCACGAGAAGCATGTTCGAGGTCCGGGGTTAGGAGAGTCCGGAACTTTCCTATCTAACCCCAACTAGCCTACATGCCCTGCTACCTAATCCCACCTCGACTGCCACCCCTGGAGGACTCTTCCTTTGGATTCTCGAGTCGGAGGGACTGGAGGCCTCAGAGCATGAGTCCTCACCACATGTAATCTTCGGAGGAACAAGATCCTCCTCAATCCTCAAGAGATCCTCAATCAAGACACAAAGCAATTAGATAGCTTTAGAGCGAGTGGGAGTAGGAGCAGAGATGAAGCAAAACCCGGTCACTTCGAGCGACTTACAACATGACCGGGGAACAGAGTCAGTAACACGCACTGATCCGCTTCATGACCGACCAAGATGCTTGCATCGATACAGATAGGAGAGCCCGATTGCACGGCCTAGGCTCACAATCTTCACATCCTTATCGGGGTTACCTCGAGGGAAATTGAGGCCGTGAGGGCCTCACCTCCTCCGTCAGACATAGCCTCGGGCCCACAGGTCAGAGGCCCCGAGCTCCCTCTGCGCAGGGCGAGGGGCACGCGTGGGAGAAATTGTGGAAGCTAAGCGCGCAATGGAGGACCTCCCATGTCCTCCGCGATTATGGCCTCGCCTAGTCCTCGACTGCAGCAGCGTGAGGGCGCTGCTTTCTCGGCTCGAGCTTCCCGCAGGCAGCCGGGCCGGGTCCCTTGCAGCGCAGAGGAGGTTGTCCTAGCCGCCTTGCTTGCAAGCGGCCTAGGGAGTCTCTTCTGGCGGGGTTCGCATCCTTAGAGGAGGACGACATCTCGACGTGTTACGCTCCACAACCCCTTCTCCAATTGCAGGCGTGAAGATGAAGAAGAGGAATATAACGCACTGGTGAGGACTGGTTTCTCACCGCACGCTCGAATATATACCGCGAGGAGCTGGGGCGAACGCATAACGCAATGCATCTGCTTTCACCCGACTCCATCCTACAAGGACCGGAGATGATCCGTTGTTGGAGCATCACTTTCCAAAATGATCAACAAGTGGGAGTGAAGAGGTATACCCAAACACACCTCTGTCCGATCACCTCCTCCCGCTTCTCTCCGACGGTCACCTCCTCCCAACAAGACAAAGCATTCAATTGGGCTTTACAGCGGACCGTGTTTTACAACACGGTCCGCTGTAAAGCCCAATTGTACGTGTAAAATGTTTGAGACGGCCAGATCGGCCTCTCATGTTTTACAACATACGCATAACCTAATCTAATTTACAACACGATCCATTGCAAACCTCACTGCATACATTGTAAAGCGTTTAAGAGAGGCCAAGATAGGCCTCCCACAATTTACAACATAGTCTAATTTACAACACAGGCTGTAAAAGCGCACTTGTATGTTGTAAAATGTATGACAAGGCCGGATCTCGACGCTTTACACCAAATTCACAACGTAGTCTCATATACAAGGTCCATTGCAAAGCGATCTTGCACGTTGTATACGCCTCAGTGCCATTGACAAATTCACATTGTAAGCGTAGTGCCATTGACAAATTCACGAGCCACGGCCACTGAGAGAGACACAAGCCACGGTTCCCCAAGTCGTATACTTGCTTTCGTGCTCTCACATAAATCATAGCAAGAGTTAGGAACGGCACAGAAGCCGGCCGCAACCAAGACTCCACAACACCCTCGCAAGAGAGATGCACCACCTTCAAGCAAGAGACATGCACCACCTTCGTGCAAGAGACATGTCCTCTTCATGTGTCATTTAGTCACAAACAACTTCCACCAAAAATTGGACATCAGAACTTTAACGTGATTTCTTGATGCGAGAAGCCATATGAACTAGCATCCATGAATACACTAAGGAGTACCGGAGCCATTAGCCTTGGGTATTCTACCGATCTCGCCCATCAGCCCTCTTCTCCTCGCTCTTGGTTGTCGCTATCCGGGACGCCCTGTTGATGTTCTACGGCTTCGCGAGTTGCATCCATGTGAAATGTGAAAGAGATGTAGTGTGGCAATTATGCGGATCGGATGTTGAAGCCATGAGAAAATGCGAGTGGACAACAAAGTTGCAACCGACATCGCACGCTTGCAAGACGAGAATGCTCAAGCATTGAAAAACTTGATGCGCATCTTCTACTTCGCCACACTTTGCCTACATGTCCACCGTGCAAGTGCCCACAAGTGTGTTATCTAGCTTCCCTCTCCACAATGTGAGTGCAGCCTTCCCTTAAGGCACTTGCGTTTGCAGCCTTCTAAGGCAAGCAAAGGTAACATGGTTGCCCACAATCGGCCCTCCTTCTCCATTTGTCCATACAGAACAAGCGCCTCTTGGCCAAGCCCATGATTTGCATACCCAACTATCGGCCGTCCATGTCACGACATCCTTTACGCCTAACCTATCGAAAACCGTGTTTGCCTCTTTCCAGCTCACCATGCATACATGTCCACCGCAGTTGGCAATAAACAAGTTCGGTGGAATGTCATGCAACATATCATGCCGCACTTTTCGCTAGATTCCGTCCACAAATGCACAAGCTTGAAGGGTGCTACAAAGATGTGGGCATCCGCCTTCACCAGCGACACATCGCATAGTAAAGTTGTATCGCCTCATTAGGCTCCCCATGTGTAGCATGTGAGATTATTGAAAACCACATGAAGGGATTTGGTTTGCCCACCCTCCGTAGCCTACCTCCGGATACATACATCGCAAGATATGGTTCCCCAAGTATGTGATTGACTGCACCCAAGTTTGACTGTGAGATCATGAACGCGTCATCCCACAACCATGTCCTTCTTATACGCACAAAGTTTTAGCACGACATATAAGCCGGTGAGGAATAGAATAGTCTTCAGATTTTACAGAGCTCCAACGGCCTCGAAGCTTTCCCTACTCACATAACGTCGATGGTTACAGGTGTCACGACTCCCATATCAATCCGACACCTCCTGTGCTCGCTTGGGAGAGCTCGACTTGGAAGGAGAAGCACAATGACCCACCGCATATTCAAAGAAACAAGCTTCTCATCCAACAAGCGGCTTGAACATGTTGTTTAACCCGAGGACCTCACCGGACTCCTTGCACGAATGTCGTGAGCGAGAGCTCCTCTTACCTCGCCTAGTTTCCCACGCACAAGAGGGGAGTCCTAGGAAGTGGTGATGGGAGGATTGCACTTGGTGTGGTCACACCGAGAAGCGGTGGCCGCTCAAGTCCGCTACACAGTCCGGTAGTCCTATCTATTCAAATAGGTAGGACTCAAGTCCTTGGTCTTTGGGAAAAGCACTCAAGTCCTTGGTCTTGGGTAATGATGTTCCTTGGTCCTTGGGAAAGTAGCAAGTAGATAGAAGCCTATTTCGAGTCCTTGGTCTTGGGGGATGTTCCTTGGTCCTTGGGAAAATGGTATGTAGATAGAAACCTAGTCCTTGGGTTTCGGAAGGATGTTCCTTGGTCCTTGGGAAAAGTAGCATGTAGATAGAAACCTATTTCGAGGGCCGAGGAAGGCAACTTCCTTGAACCATGGGAATTCCGTTTTCTAGATATTGCATGTAGGGCTATATATGCATGTTAGGTAGACTAGGGGTAAAATTGGCCGACTCATCAAGGGCCTCGGGTCGACATGTATAATCTCGCTACTCCATGGCTGGAGTAGTGAGTTCAACCTAGGCCGGGAGTATACCGGTTGAAAATTTTATAGCAACTGCGAATCTAGGTAGGAATCCTAGTGTACTTCCTTTGGATTGCATGCGCAATTCAATGGAGATACACTAGGACAAGCTACTGATTAGGTGCTACATATAAAGATTTGTAATACAATGATATGCGAGTTCTTGCATATTAGCGACAAAGTCGGGCCTAATGAAATGGCCAATCCGAGCGCCAGAAGGCGCCTCGCCGCCGAGCTAATTTCTAATAGACGCAATAGGTATAGAGTTTCGATAGGCCTTCACTTGCGATAATCTACATAGTATGCGTAATGCTGAAAACCAATCTACGAGGGATTTCAAGCATGGTTAGTCGAATATCCAAAATGTAGAGGCATGTTGAAATGTTGAAATGTCACCGATGCATCTGGAAGAGGTTGAAGGACATGCGTGACAAATGTCATTAGTGTAATGGCGCATTGAGGTGATTCCAGAAAACACATAGGAGTATTTAGATCCTTAGCTAAGGTTGAAGGATCCTCTGGTGACCTTCGAGTGAAGAGGAGCTCACACTTTGACTCCTCACCACTTCGAATCTTGATCTCACTTCCGAGCTCAAACACGATCCCAAACGCAAGCAAGGTTAGTCAAGCAACCGGAGTATGTGCCTACACAAGAAAACCCCGATATATTAGCAAGACAAAGTCGCCTAATGAAATGGCCAATCCAGAGCCGAAGGCGCCGAGCTAATTTCTAATAGACGCAATAGGTATAGAGTTTCGATAGGCCTTCACTTGCGATAATCTACATAGTATGCGTAATGCTGAAAAACCAATCTACGAGGGATTTCAAGCATGGTTAGTCGAATATCCAAAATGTAGAGGCATGTTGAAATGTTGAAATGTCACCGATGCATCTGGAAGAGGTTGAAGGACATGCGTGACAAATGTCATTAGTGTAATGGCGCATTGAGGTGATTCCAGAAAACACATAGGAGTATTTAGATCCTTAGCTAAGGTTGAAGGATCCTCTGGTGACCTTCGAGTGAAGAGGAGCTCACACTTTGACTCCTCACCACTTCGAATCTTGATCTCACTTCCGAGCTCAAACACGATCCCAAACGCAAGCAAGGTTAGTCAAGCAACCGGAGTATGTGCCTACACAAGAAAACCCCGATATATTAGCAAAGACAAAGTCGCCTAATGAAATGGCCAATCCAGAGCCGAAGGCGCCGAGCTAATTTCTAATAGACGCAATAGGTATAGAGTTTCGATAGGCCTTCACTTGCGATAATCTACATAGTATGCCGAATTGAAAAACCAATCACAGAGGGATTTCAAGCATGGTTAGTCGTAACATAAATGTAGAGGCATGTTGAAATGTTGAAATGTCACCGCATGCATCTGGAAGAGGTTGAAGGACTGTATGTGACGAAATGTCATTAGTGTAATGGCGCATTGAGGTGATTCAGAAAACACATAGGAGTATTTAGATCCTGCTAAGGTTGAAGGATCCTCTGGTGACCTTCCGAGTGAAGAGGAGCTCACACTTTGACTCCTCACCTCACTTCGAATCTTGATCTCACTTCCGAGCTCAAACATGCATCCCAAACGCAAGCGGAAGGTTAGTCAAGCAACCGGAGTATGTGCCTACACAAGAAAACCTGCAGATATATTAACGAAAGCTCTTTCAAAAGAGCAGAGAAGTATTCGAGGTCCGGGTTAGGAGAGTGCGGAACTTTCCTATCTAACCCCAACTAGCCTACATGCCTGCTACCTAATCCCACCAGACTCCGTGGGTCTCGGAGGACTCTTCCTTTGGATTCTCGAGTGAGGAGAGGCCTTCGTAGCATCGAGTCCTCACCGCACATGTAATCTTGGAGGAACAAGATCCTCCTCAATCCTCAAGAGATCCTGCACAAGACACAAAGCAATTAGATAGCTTTAGAGCGAGTGGGAGTAGGAGCAGAGATGAAGCAAAACCCAGGTCACTCATCGAGCGACTTACAACATGACCAGGAACAAGAGTCAGAATTCACGCACTCGATCCGCTTCATGACAGATGCAGATACATAGAGAGAGCTGAGCACTGCTAGGCTCACAATCTTCACATCCTTATCGTGGTTACCTCGAGGGAAATTGAGGCCGTGAGGGCCTCACCTCCCTCCGTCAGACATACGCCTCGGGGCAGAGCCTGAGCTCCCTCTTTGCAGCAGTGGCGAGGGGCACGTGGGAGAAATTGTGGAAGCTAAGCGCGCAATGGAGGACCTCCCATGTCCTCCGACATGGCCTCGCCTAGTCCTCGACTGCCACAGCTGGAGGGCGCCCCGCTTCTTGGTCGGCTCAGCTTCCCGCAGCGTGGCCGGGGTCCCTGCGGCAGAGGAGGCATGTCCTAGCCGCCTTGCTTGCTGCAAAGCGCCTAGGGAGTCTCTGGCGGGGTTCGCATCCTTAGAGGAGGCGACTCATCAAGGGCCCGGTGACATGTATACAATCTCGCTACTCCATGGTGGAGTAGTGAGTTCAACCTAGGCCGGGAGTATACCGGTTGAAAATTTTATAGCAACTGCGAATCTAGGTAGGAATCCTAGTGTATTTCCTTTGGATTGCACGCAATTCAATGGAGATACACTAGGACAAGCTACTGATTAGGTGCTACATATAAAGATTTGTAATACAATGATATGCAGTTCTTGCATATTAGCGACAAAGTCGGGCCTAATGAAATGGCCAATCCAGCCGAAGGGCATCACCGAGCTAATTTCTAATAGACGCAATAGGTATAGAGTTTCGATAGGCCTTCACTTGCGATAATCTACATAGTATGCCGAATTGCTGAAAAACCAATCTACAGAGGGATTTCACGAAGCATGGTTAGTCGTAACATCCGAAATGTAGAGGCATGTTGAAATGTTGAAATGTCACCGCAGATCCGAAGAGGTTGAAGGACCATGCAGACGAAATGTCATTAGTGTAATGGCGCATTGAGGTGATTCCACCGAAAACACATAGGAGTATTTAGATCCTTAGCGCTAAGGTTGAAGGATCCTCTGGTGACCTTCCGAGTGAAGAGGAGCTCACACTTTGACTCCTCACTCACTTCTGTAATCTTGATCTCACTTCCGAGCTCAAACACGATCCCAAACGCAAGCGAAGGTTAGTCAAGCAACCGGAGTATGTGCCTACACAAGAAAACCCTCATATATTAACGAAAGCTCTTTCAAAAGAGGAGAAGCATGTTCGAGGTCCGGGTTAGGAGAGTGGAACTTTCCTATCTAACCCCAACTAGCCTACATGCCTGCTACCTAATCAGTCGATTTGGCCGGGTCTCGGAGGACTCTTCCTTTGGATTCTCGAGTGAGGGAGGAGGCTCAGAGCATCGAGTCCTCACGCACATGTAATCTTGGAGGAACAAGATCCTCCTCAATCCTCAAGAGATCCCAGTCAAGACACAAAGCAATTAGATAGCTTTAGAGCGAGTGGGAGTAGGAGCAGAGATGAAGCAAAACCCAGGTCACTTCTAGACTTACAACATGACTGGGAACAGAGTCGTAATTCACGCACTCGATCCGCTTCATGACTGACACAAGATGCTTGCATCGATACACAGATAGGAGAGCTGGTGCTGCATGCTGCCTAGGCTCACAATCTTCACATCCTTATCGTGGTTACCTCGAGGGAAATTGAGGCCGTGAGGGCCTCACCTCCCTCCGTCAGACATAGCCTCAGCCCAGGCCAGGGCCCCGAGCTCCCTCTTGCGGGGCAGCGTGGGAGAAATTGTGGAAGCTAAGCGCGCAATGGAGGACCTCCCATGTCCTCCGCGATTATGGCCTCGCCTAGTCCTCGACTGCCACAGCTGTGAGGGCGCCCCGCTTGGTCTTTCAGCTGCAAGCGTCGGGCCGGTCCCTGCAGCGCAGGAGGCGAGTCCTAGCCGCCTTGCTTGCTGCAAAGCGCCTAGGGAGTCTCTGGCGGGGTTCGCATCCTTAGAGGAGGACATCTCGACTCAGTTACGCCCACAACCCTTCTCCAATTGCAGGCGTGAAGATGAAGAAGAGGAATATAACGCACGGTGAGGATGGTTTCTCAGCACGCTCGAATATATACCAAGCGAGGAGCGGGGCGAACGCAATGCATCTGCAGCTTTCACCCGACTCCATCCTACAAGGACCGGAGATGATCCTTGTTGGAGCATCACTTTCCAAAATGATCAACAAGTGGGAGTGAAGAGGTATACCCAAACACACCTCCTCCTTCTCCGACGGCCACCTCCTCCCCAAGACAAAGCATTCAATTGGGCTTTAACGGACCGTGTTTTACAACACGGTGTTAAAAAACAATTGTTATAAAATGTTTGAGCGGGATCGCCTCTCTCATGTTTTACAACACGACAACCTAATCTAATTTACAACACGATCCATTGCAAACCTCACGACATTGTAAAGCGTTTAAGAGAGGCCAAGATAGGCCTCCACAATTTACAACATAGTCTAATTTACAACACGATCCATTGCAAAGCGCACTTGTATGTTGTAAATGTATGACAAGGCCGGATCAGCCTCTGACGTTTACACCAAATTCACAACGTAGTCTCATATACAAGGTCCATTGCAAAGCGATCTTGCACGTTGTATACGCCTCGGCTTCGCCATTGACAAATTCACATTGTAAGCGAGTGCCATTGACAAATTCACGAGCCAGCGAAAGAGAGACACAAGCCACGGTTCCCCAAGTCGCACCACTTGCTTTGTGCTCACATAAATCATAGCAAGAGTTAGGAAGCACGAAGTGAGCAACCGACTCCACAACACCCTCGGGCAAGAGAGATGCACCACCTTCAAGCAAGAGACATGCACCACCTTCGTGCAAGAGACATGCGCCTCTTCATGTGTCATTTAGTCACAAACAACTTCCACCAAAAATTGGACAGAATAGCGTGATTTCTTGATGCAGAAGCCATATGAACTAGCATCCATGAATACACTAAGGAGTACCGGAGCCATTAACCTTGGTATTCTACCGATCTCGCCCATCAGCCACTTTTGTTGTCACATCCGGGACGCCTGGTTTGATGTTCATTTCCCCTGCAAGCATCCATGTGAAATGTGAAAGAGATGTAGTGGCACCACAGCGGATGTTGAAGCCATGAGAAAATGCGAGTGGACAACAAAGTTCGTAATGACGCTTGCAAGACGAGAATGCTCAAGCATTGAAAACTTGATGCGCATCTTCTACTTCGCCACACTTTGCCTACATGTCCACGCAAGTGCCCACAAGTGTGTTATCTAGCCGCCCTCTCCACAATGTGAGTGCACCGCCTTCCGTAAGGCACTTGCGTTGCACAGCCTTGGGCTGCGCATGGTTGCCCACAATCGTGCCCTCCTTCTCCATTTGTCCATAGAAAAGCGCCTCTTGGCCAAGCCATGATTTGCATACCCAACTATCGGCGTCCATGTCACGACATCCTTCGCTAACCTATCGAAACCGTGTTTGCCTCTTCCAACACCACGCTTTGTGTACATGTCCACCGATTGGCACAACAAAGGTGGAATGTCACTGCAACATATCATGCCGCACTTTTCGCTAGATTCCGTGTCCACAAAGAACAAGCTTGAAGGGCTGCTACAAGATGTGGGCATCCGCCACACCGATACACATCGATAGTAAAGTTGTATCGCCTCATTAGGCTCCCCATGTGTAGCATGTGAGATTATTGAAAACCACATGAAGGGATTTGGTTTGCCCACCTCCGTAGCCTACCTCCGACATACATCCGCAAGATATGGTTCCCCAAGTATGTGATTGACTCACTCAAGTTTGACTGTGAGATCATGAACGCGTCATCCCCACAACCATGTCCTTCTTATGCACAAAGTTTTAGCACGACATATGTGGTGAGGAATAGAATAGTCTATCTACGCCGATTTTACAGCTCCAACGGCCTCAAGCTTTCCCTACTCACATAACGTCTTTTGCGGTGTCACGACTCCCATATCCAATCAAGACACCTCCTGTGCTCAGCTTTGCAGAGCTCGACTTGGAAGGAGAAGCACAATGACCCACCGCATATTCAAAGAAACAAGCTTCTCATCCAACAAGTGGCTTGAACATGTTGTTTAACCCGAGGACCTCACCGGACTCCTTGCAGAATGTCGTGAGCGAGCTCCTCTTACCTCGCCTAGTTTCCCACGACAAGAGGGGAGTCCTAGGAAGTGGTGATGGGAGGACACTTGCATCAAGGAAGCGCCGCTGTCCGCCACAGTCCAGTCCTATCTATTCAAATAGGTAGGACTCAAGTCCTGGTCTTTGGGGTTTGAAGAAATGCACTCAAGTCCTTGGTCTTGGTTTAATGATGTTCCTTGGTCCTAAGCCTATTTCGAGTCCTTGGTCTTGGGTTCTAAGGATGTTCCTTGGTCCTTGGGAAAATGGTATGTAGATAGAAACCTAGTCCTTGGTCTTGGGTTCTAAGGATGTTCCTTGGTCCTTGGGAAAAGTAGCATGTAGATAGAAACCTATTTCGAGGGCCGAGGAAGGCAACTTCCTTGAACCATGGGAATTCCGCTTTTCTAGATATTGCATGTAGGGCTATATATGCATGTTAGGTAGATCAGGGGTAAATTGGCACATTCTAAGAGGCAACCGAATCGCCTAAGGTAATGGATCGTGAATCCTGTGTACTACCTAATGGGATGCTCGATTCGAGCATCTTGGATGCTTGTGACACACATGTGTTTGTCTCGCTTCAAAATGTGAACGCACTTCAAGTTCATGCGGGCAAGGAATCCTTCCGCCATCGGAAGAGCATTGGGGAATGGCATTTTCACTGATGGAGAGATGTGGAAGACGCAGGAAGACTTCAAGCTTGAGTTCTCTTCAGTGTTCGTGATTACAACACCAACGCGGAGAGCGGTCTGTCAAGACATTGCCCAAGCCGGAAAGGAGGAGGTTGTTGACATGCGGTGAATGATGGTGTGTGGAGCATGTTGCACCGCCTTCTTAATGCGTGAATTTTGCTCGACAGCCAGTGCATTGAAGGATCTCTTCGCATGACATTCGATTCCATTTGCAAAATCGGGCAACACCCTTAGGCAAGAGACATGCACCACCATCTATGAGTGCAATCGCGTTCCTTCCACAATTTGTGAGTGCATACGTGCCTTTGCATCTTCCAGCTCACCATATTTTGCATCGCCCTCTTTCATGGGTCGCTCAAGCATTGAAAACTTGATGCGCATCTTCTACGCCACACTTTGCCTACATGTCCACCAGGCAAGTGCCCACAAGTGTGTTATCTAGCCTCTCTCCACAATCAGGAGTGCACCGCCTTCTCAGAAGGCACTTGCGTTGCACGCCTTAAGGCAAGCAAAGGTAACATGGTTGCCACAATGTGCCCTCCTTCTCCATTTGTCCATACTAACAAGCGCCTCTCCATGATTTGCATACCCAACTATCGGGCCCATGTCACGACATCCTTTCTCGCCTAACCTATCGAAACCGTGTTTGCCTCTTCCACCAGCGACATGTCCACCGAGCTTCAAACAAGTTCGGTGGAATGTCACTGCAACATATCATGCCGCACTTTCTCGCTAGATTCCGTGTCCACAAAGAAATGCACAAGCTTGAAGGTCTACAAAGATGTGGGCATCCGCTTCACACCGAGCACATCGTGATAGTAAAGTTGTATCGCCTCATTAGGCTCCCCATGTAGCATGTGCGAGATTATTGAAAACCACATGAAGGGATTTGGTTTGCCCACCCTCCGTAGCCTACCTCCGATACATACATCCGCAAGATATGGTTCCCCAAGTATGTGATTGACTGCACCCAAGTTTGATCGTGAGATCATGAACGCGATCCCACAACCATGTCCTTCTTATGCACAAAGTTTTAGCACGACATATAATTGAGGAATAGAATAGTCTATCACGCATTTCTAGCTCCAATCGAAGCTTTCACTCACATAACGTCGATGGTTACAGTGTCACGACTCCCATATCCAATCCAAGACACCTCCTGTGCTCGCTTCTGAGCTCGACTTGGAAGGAGAAGCACAATGACCCACATATTCAAAGAAACAAGCTTCTCATCCAACAAGTGGCTTGAACATGTTGTTTAACCCGAGGACCTCACGGACTCCTTGCACCGAATGTCGTGAGCGAGCTCCTCTTACCTCGCCTAGTTTCCCACGACAAGAGGGGAGTCCTAGGAAGTGGTGATGGGAGGACGGTTACTTGGTGTGGTCACACCGAGAAGGCTCAAGTCCGCTACGAGTCCGTAGTCCTATCTATTCAAATAGGTAGGACTCAAGTCCTTGGTCTTTGGGTTTGGGAAGAAACAGACTCAAGTCCTTGGTCTTGGTTTGAATGATGTTCCTTGGTCCCAAGCCTATTTCGAGTCCTTGGTCTTGGGGTTCTAAGGATGTTCCTTGGTCCTTGGGAAAATGGTATGTAGATAGAAACCTAGTCCTTGGTCTTGGGTTTCGGAAGGATGTTCCTTGGTCCTTGGGAAAAGTAGCATGTAGATAGAAACCTATTTCGAGGGCCGAGGAAGGCAACTTCCTTGAACCATGGGAATTCGTTTTCTAGATATTGCATGTAGGGCTATATATGCATGTTAGGTAGACTGCAGGGGTAAAATTGGCACATTCTAAGAGGCAACCGAGAACGCCCTAAGGTAATGGATCGAATCCTAACGGTGTACTAAGAATGGGATGCTCGATTCGAGCATCTTGGATGCTTGTGACACATGTGTTTGTCTCGCTTCAAAATGTGAACGCCACCAAGTTCATGCAAGGAATCCTTCCACATCGGAAGAGCGGTTGGGGAATGGCATTTTCAACATCGATGGAGAGATGTGGAAGACGCAGAAGACTTCAAGCTTGAGTTCTCTTCCAGAGTGCTGTGATTACAACACCAACGCGAGAGGGGTCTTCGCGCATTATTGCCCAAGCGGAAAGGAGGAGGTTGTTGACATGTGAATGATGGTGTGTGGAGCATGTTGCAATCGCTTCTTAATGCGTGAATTTTGCTCGATGACCGCAAGCCATTGAAGGATCTCTTCGCATGACATTCGATTCCATTTGCAAAATCGGGCAACACCTTAGGCAAGAGACATGCACCACCATCTATGAGTGCAATCGCGTTCCTTCCACAATTTGTGAGTGCGCTTTTGCATCTTCCAGCTCACCATATTTTGCGATATCCTCTTTCATGGGTCGTCACAAAAACTTGGCGGCATTTTCCACACCAAATTTTGCATACATGTCCACTGTAGGTGCCCACCACTACATTCTCCAGCAGGCCGAGCCCTTGTCAGCCATAAGGGCATTCCATGTCACCATATCCTCGACAAAGCAAGCAAGACTACAAGAAAGGTTAGGAATCACCACTAGTTGTCCATCATAGTGAAGACTAAACCAAGAGGTTCTTTGAAATCAAGACACCTCTGTGCCCGGCTGTGAGAGCTCGACTTGGAAGGAGAAGCACAATGACCCACCGCATATTCAAAGAAACAAGCTTCTCATCCAACAAGCGGCTTGAACATGTTGTTTAACCCGAGGACCTCACCGGACTCCTTGCACCGAATGTCGTGAGCGAGCCCTCTTACCTCGCCTAGTTTCCCACGCACAAGAGGGGAGTCCTAGGAAGTGGTGATGGGAGGATCCTTGGTGTGGTCACACCGAGAAGCGGTGGCGCTCAAGTCCGCTACGAGTCCAGTCCTATCTATTCAAATAGGTAGGACTCAAGTCCTTGGTCTTGGGTTTGAAGAAACAGACTCAAGTCCTTGGTCTTGGGTTTTGAATGATGTTCCTTGGTCCTAAGCCTATTTCGAGTCCTTGGTCTTGGGTTCTAAGGATGTTCCTTGGTCCTTGGGAAAATGGTATGTAGATAGAAACCTAGTCCTTGGTCTTCGGGTTTTAAGGATGTTCCTTGGTCCTTGGGAAAAGTAGCATGTAGATAGAAACCTATTTCGAGGGCCGAGGAAGGCAACTTCCTTGAACCATGGGAATTCCGCTTTTCTAGATATTGCATGTAGGGCTATATATGCATGTTAGGTAGACTGCAGGGGTAAAATTGGCACATTCTAAGAGGCAACTTCGAGAATCGCCTAAGGTAATGGATCGAATCCTAACGGTGTACTACCTAATGGGATGCTCGATTCGAGCATCTTGGATGCTTGTGACACATGTGTTTGTCTCGCTTCAAAATGTGAACGCACCCAAGTTCATGCAGGCAAGGAATCCTTCCGCATCGAAGAGCGGTTGGGGAATGGCATTTTCAACATGGAGAGATGTGGAAGACGCAGGAAGACTTCAAGCTTGAGTTCTCTTCCAGAGTGTTCGTGATTACAACACCAACGCTGCAGAGACAGTGCTTTGCGGCAAAAGATTATTGCCCAAGCCGGAAAGGAGGAGGTTGTTGACATGCGTGAATGATGTGTGGAGCATGTTCAACTTCTTAATGGTGAATTTTGCTCAGATTGGGCAAGCCATTGAAGGATCTCTTCGCATGACATTCGATTCCATTTGCAAAATCAAGAACACCCTTAGGCAAGAGACATGCACCACCATCTATGAGTGCAATCGCGTTCCTTCCACAATTTGTGAGTGCATACGCGTCTTTTGCATCTTCCACCACCATATTTTGCATCGCCCTCTTTCATGGGTCGCTCAACTGCCAAAAACTTGGCATTTTCCATCAAATTTTGCATACATGTCCACGTAGGTGCCCACCACTACATTCTCCAGCAGGCCGAGCCCTTGCTACCCATAAGGGCATTCCATGTCACCATATCCCCATAAAGCAAGCAAGACTACAAGAAAGGTTAGGAATCACCACTAGTTGTCCATCATAGTGAAGACTAAACCAAGAGGTTCTTTGAAATCAAGACAACATCCCCACTTGCCAATTAAGACGATCCATGTAACGTAGGGGTCGTTGTTCAATAGCATCCATCATAGCATATGATGGGCGAACCAGAGATGAATAGATTCTTGAATCAAGAAACGATTATCCCCACTCGCCAAGACCACATCCATGGTGCTCCCATTCCTCCTCCATAAGATGATCCAAATGACGAGGCGCTGCTCTACAGCCTCTCAGTGTCCAAAATTTGTCGCCTTATTCTCCAAAACCTCGGAAGGAGGATTCGCACCGACTCCTCTCGAGGTACTTAGCGCCAATTTGAGTAGGCGGGACAACTTCCCTACATCGGGCGGGGAACCCTGCCGCCAGATGGCGCCACTTGTTCGCATGGCGAAACGGGAGACTTGTATCACAACCATCTTGTGAAGCGACCCTATGTCCTCACCTTGTTTACTATGTGTCCTCAACAATGGTCCGAAGGCTCGCATTTTCCACAGGTAAAGCGGCCCGAGTACACCGCCGTGCTCGCCACAAGAAGCCGTGAAAGGTGGAACCCCAAGATACAAAAACCCCGCTTGAGTGCGCCATCGGAACAAAGGCGGGTATCCGCTGCAGAAATCATCAACGTCGTCTTCTTTACTCTTTCCGACTATCGCCGAGGCAAACGCCAAGATCGATACCACACTCAAAGAAAAAGAGATTGATTTGTGGCCCAATTCTAGTGCGGCCATCACCGCTACCAAGAAGCCAAGAGGTCGATCATCGAAATTGGCGCAGAACTACGCCATCGCAACAATCGGTCAGGCGCTACGTCGGCGAACCCTTAAACCACGAACCCGTTGCCTCCCAACCAACCCAACAAGTCCAACGGGGATGTGATGCAATTTGAAGAAGGACGCGGCGGGCCGGCAAGAGCCTACGCACTAACTATCTCGATGTCGTACCCATGTCGCATTAATATGCATCCGAGTTCAAGTCCGCTACTCAGTCCAGTCCTATCTATTCAAATAGGTAGGACTCAAGTCCTTGGTCTTTGGGGTTTGGGAAGAAAAGACTCAAGTCCTTGGTCTTAGAATGATGTTCCTTGGTCCTAAGCCTGTCGAGTCCTTGGTCTTGGGTTCAAGGATGTTCCTTGGTCCTTGGGAAAATGGTATGTAGATAGAAACCTAGTCCTTGGTCTTGGGTTTTGAAGGATGTTCCTTGGTCCTTGGGAAAAGTAGCATGTAGATAGAAACCTATTTCGAGGGCCGAGGAAGGCAACTTCCTTGAACCATGGGAATTCCGTTTTCTAGATATTGCATGTAGGGCTATATATGCATGTTAGGTAGACTGCAGGGGTAAAATTGGCACATTCTAAGAGGCAACCGAACTGCCCTAAGGTAATGGATCGTGAATCCTAACAAAGGTACTACCTAATGGGATGCGATTCGAGCATCTTGGATGCTTGTGACACACATGTGTTTGTCTCGCTTCAAAATGTGAACGCATCACCCAAGTTCATGCAGGCAAGGAATCCTTCCACATCGGAAGAGCGGGGAATGGCATTTTCAACACCGATGGAGAGATGTGGAAGACGCAGAAGACTTCAAGCTTGAGTTCTCTTCCAGAGTGTTCGATTACAACACCAACGCGTTTAGAGGCGGTCTGTGGTGATTATTGCCCAAGCCGGAAGGAGGAGGTTGTTGACATGCGTGAATGATGGTGTGAGCATGTTGCACCGCCTTCTTAATGCTCGAATTTTGCTCAGATTCAGCAAGCCATTGAAGGATCTCTTCTCGCATGACATTCGATTCCATTTGCAAAATCGGGCAACAGTTAGGCAAGAGACCACCATCTATGAGTGCAATCGCGTTCCTTCCACAATTTGTGAGTGCAACGTTCTTTGCATCTTCCACCACCATTTTTGCATCGCCTCTTTCATGGGTCGTTCAACTCAAAACTTGGCGGCATTTTCCGCTCACCAAATTTTGCATACATGTCCACGGTGCCCACCACTACATTCTCCAGGCCGAGCCTTGCTGTACCCATAAGGGCATTCCATGTCACCATATCCCGACAAAGCAAGCAAGACTACAAGAAAGGTTAGGGAATCACCACTAGTTGTCCATCATAGTGAAGACTAAACCAGGTTCTTTGAAATCAAGACATCCCCACTTGCCAATTAAGACGATCCATGTAACGTAGGGGTCGTTGTTCAATAGCCGTCCATCATAGCATATGATGGATGAACCAGAGAGAACCGAGATTCTTGAATCAAGAAACAGCTTATCCCCACTCGCCAAGACCACATCCATGGTGCTCCCATTCCTCCTCCATAAGATGATCCAAATGACGAGGCGCTGCTCTACAGCCTCTCAGTGTCCAAAATTTGTCGCCTTATTCTCCAAAACCTCGGAAGGAGGATTCGCACCGACTCCTCTCGAGGTACTTAGCGCCAATTTGAGTAGGCGGGACAACTTCCCTACATCGGGCGGGGAACCCTGCCGCCAGATGGCGCCACTTGTTCGCATGGCGAAACGGGAGACTTGTATCACAACCATCTTGTGAAGCGACCCTATGTCCTCACCTTGTTTACTATGTGTCCTCAACAATGGTCCGAAGGCTCGCATTTTCCGCTCACCAAATTTTGCATACATGTCCACGGTGCCCACCACTACATTCTCCAGGCCGAGCCTTGCTGTACCCATAAGGGCATTCCATGTCACCATATCCCCGACAAAGCAAGCAAGACTACAAGAAAGGTTAGGGAATCACCACTAGTTGTCCATCATAGTGAAGACTAAACCAGGTTCTTTGAAATCAAGACATCCCCACTTGCCAATTAAGACGATCCATGTAACGTAGGGGTCGTTGTTCAATAGCCGTCCATCATAGCATATGATGGATGAACCAGAGAGAACCGAGATTCTTGAATCAAGAAACAGCTTATCCCCACTCGCCAAGACCACATCCATGGTGCTCCCATTCCTCCTCCATAAGATGATCCGTAGGCGCGGCTGCTCTACGCCTGTGGAGTGTCCAAAATTTGTCGCCTTATTCTCCAAAACCGGAAGGAGGATTCAACTCCTCTCGAGGTACTTAGCCAATTTGAGTAGGCGGGACAACTTCCCTACACGGTGGAACCCCAAGCCGCCAGATGGCGCCACTTGTTCGCATGGCGGCAAACGGGAGACTTGTATCACAACCATCTTGTGAAGCAAGCGGGGCTATGTCCTCACCTTGTTTACTATGTGTCCTCAACAATGGTCCGAAGGCTCGCACCGGTTTTCCACAGGACAAGCCAAAGGCGGCCCGAGTACACCGCCGTGCTCGCCACAAGAAGCCGTGAAAGGTGGAACCCCAAGATACAAAAACCCCGCTTGAGTGCGCCATCGGAACAAAGGCGGGTATCCGCTGCAGAAATCATCAACGTCGTCTTCTTTACTCTTTCCGACTATCGCCGAGGCAAACGCCAAGATCGATACCACACTCAAAGAAAAAGAGATTGATTTGTGGCCCAATTCTAGTGCGGCCATCACCGCTACCAAGAAGCCAAGAGGTCGATCATCGAAATTGGCGCAGAACTACGCCATCGCAACAATCGGTCAGGCGCTACGTCGGCGAACCCTTAAACCACGAACCCGTTGCCTCCCAACGGAACCCCAACAAGTCCAACGGGGATGTGATGCAATTTGAAGAAGGACGCGGCGGGCCGGCAAGAGCCTACGCACTAACTATCTCGATGTCGTACCCATGTCGCATTAATATGCATCCGAGTTCAAGTCCGTTGCCTTGGATGCATTCGATGAAAGCGGCGATGCGGTGGAGCGCGCGAGGTCGCGGGTGACCGAGCGCCATCGCAACGTGGAAATGGACCATGGTATCACCGCTTTGCAACATTGATGATTTCACCGGACATGCAAGGATCCGCATCGAGTAGAACCCCAACCCAACAGTGACCTAGCATGTTTTAAGAAAAACTAAAAATATTTTTGAACACCAACCTATATCAACTATCTATCTATCCTCCCATCGCCTCTCCCTCTTTACCTCTTCGCATTGTACCCTTCCTTGCCCCGCATAACATGTCTATTACTCCAACTCTACTATGTAACTCATTGGTCATCATCCGCTCATACTATCGCCATCTTCATCATCCTCACTCATGCTATCCCCGACTAGAAGCCTCACGTTGTACTCGGCCTTCCACTAGAAGCCTCACGTTGTACTATGCGTCTTCCACGACGCTTGTACTCACCATAATTATAATTAAATAAGTGAAATATTTAAGACTTGGGATACTTTTTATACTTATAAGAAAAGCTTTAAAATATTTTTCAACCTATCAATTACCTATCTATCCTCCCACCCTCTCCACTCCTTATCCCTCTATCGCCTCCCCACTCCTTATCCCTCTATCATCTCCCTTCCCCTTCTCCTTTCCACATAACAAGTCTATTACTCCAACTCTACTATGTAACTCATTGGTCATTATCGCTCACGCTATCATTGTCTTCATCATCCTCACCTATGATATCCGCATCCTCATCATCTTGACTCATGTTATCCTCGTCTTGAGCCTCACCTTGTACTATGCCTTCCACGTGCGCTTGTACCCACCACAATTTTCCATGCATTTTAGAATTCTCATACAAAAGACTTGCTCCACTTTCTCCGATACTAGTACAAATGGCTCATCCTCCAACTTATCATTGGATAACATGACATCGTTAACCATGAACATACGAGATGTATCTTTTGATGGTGTGTGCTCTTTGTTCCATTGAGCCTTGAACCATCTCACCTTCAACACATTTACTTTTTAGACGGCCCTAAGTCCACCTCCAAAATCTTTTCCACCTTTCCAAAGATAGGGAAAATGCTATAATAGGTTCGGTGTCCCGCGATGAAACACATGCTTGGCTATATAGATGTTTTATAATGCTATCACATGTATTCTTTCCCCTATCTCGCATCTATAGTCCTTATATGATTTCCATATGCCCACATCATTTTATATGATCGCACACTGAGGAGGTCCTCGCACAATTGGTCCACATCCAACCCATAGGTTTGTACCGCATTTCCCTTTCGCTACTTTAACTTCATCTATCAACCATTCGCAAAAGGACGCTGTCGTCATATACACACTTTTCGCCATTTTTGAGTACAGCTGAGTTTTCCACTAACACTTTCCTCATCCGTTGCATTTCCACATCATTCGGTCATAATTTTGCCATTCCTTGCAATAACACCCCACATTGGGTGACATCATCTTGATTTCCACACTCTTGGTGCCTCTTCATGTGTATTTCCAAAGAACTCGAGCTATAAAACATTATCTCTTGTGCTAAGTATCCTAAAGCCATGCTACCTTCGTCGGGCTTTCGTCGAACAAGTCCCTTTAACACTTTCATGTGCCTTTCTAAGAAATACATCCATCGATATCGAGTTGGTCCACATAATTCAACCTCCCGCACAAGATGAACAACAACATGTACTTGACTTGTCGAAAAGTCGTTGGAAATTCCCTCCAACACACACATGATCTCCACACTTTTCACCTTCATAGCTGGAATTTCATCCTTCGCAATTTCTTTTGAACAAAGCCACCGAATAGCTCGGCAAGATCACATATAGCCTTGTGAACATCATGATGTATTAATCCTTTCAAGACAATTGGCCACAATCCGTAATGATGGTGATGATCATGAGACTTTAACCCCGAAAATTCCCTCTTCTCTCCTTTAGAAAACAACGCTCAAATTTGACCCATACCAGGAGTACGTATGCAAATCCTTGTTCTCAATTTTTCCTCTGCATTAGCATACATTCGCCTCTTTTGCTGCCATGTCCAAGAACCTGTGGTCGTGTCGTTATAAATGTCCGTCCCTGGTTCGCCAGTTTTTGCTACCTTGCACCCCATTTACAATGTTTTGGCCTCTTTGTCTCCTTCCAACAGCGATGGCCTCGCATGGGGCCACCAATCTTGTTTGGTATTTGAATACTCAAGATCTCTACGACTAAGGGAATCTTGATTCCCACATATGTGTGCCAAAATCTGACTTACATTCTTTCCAATGTGCATGATATCAAATAAGTGTCCGATCAACAATATCTCGCAACCACCAAATAGCATGACTAAAAGTTAACCTTCATGAATAGCTATTAGTCTACCTACCGATGCTACCAATAATATAATTAAAATATTCTTGAAAAGGGTAATACTTGCAAGACCCCATATGCATGCATACATACCTCCCAAGATGGAAGCTCCCGAAAATTGAAGGCTCGCTAGTAACACCCTGTCTGCCTTCACCATTGTCTTTTGCATATTTCCTTAAAGCTTTCGATCATAATATCCTCCGGAGTTGGTGCATAGTCCGGATGAATAATTTCCATCTCACCTTTCCATTGAATGAATCCCGCTCTTCCACTCTAAACTTGTGTTCCTCGTAAAATTTTCTAAAATTCTTATCATACGTCATTTTGTTTGTGAACATTGACTTTCTTGCTTCTAATTTGTCCCAACATATTGGACATGCCCGCTTCCCTTTTGTTTGCATTTTAGAAGTGAAAGAATATCCTGGATAATCATGCATCGCCCACAACAATAAGGCCTTCAATTTAAATTGTCTTTGAGCATTTCCAATAGCCATAGAAGCATCTTGTACGACCACACCTTCCTCCCAGACCTTCAACTCTTCGATGAGTGGTTGAAAATATATATCCGCATCTTTGACTTGCTTCGGACCGTGAATAATCATTGACAACAATATATGCCCATTCTTGATAGATAACCAAGGAGGCGTTATAATTGACAAGAAGCACGGCCATATAGAATACCTAGAACTTTGGTGCCCAAAGGGATTAATCCCATCCGTAGCAAGTCCTAATCGAATGTTGCGCCTCCTTAGCAAACTCGGATAAGTGTTGTCCACATGTTCCCATGCATAGCTATCCGATGGGACCCGCATAATCCCATCATTAGACTTATTTGTGGCGTGCCATGACATCATACTTGCTAGCTCCGGACATCTAAACATTTGTTTCAATCTAGGAATCAATGGAAAATATCAAGTAGCTTAACTGCACACACTGCTTCTTCGTGTCAATTCGATACCTATGTTTCCACACATCTTGCGAATAGCAATTAAAACTCGTGAACAACATACAATCATCTTGACAAGCATGTATGGATGTATATGTTAGGCCAAACCCTTAAGCATCTTTTTAATTTCAGCCCTACTTTTGGCAACTTGTTGCCAATCGGGAGGCCTAATTTGCCTAGTAATGATAAAATTGAATTCAAAGATGCATCCGACCAGCCATGCCTCCTTTGGATGTTCAATAACAATAAAATGAATGCCAATAAACTTATCTCGGCTCCAACCCATAGAGGCGTAGTTGCGGTGTGCATCGCCTTTAATTCCTCGTGCAAGGAATCGACTGTTCTTTAGTCATTTCGCGATGCGAAACCCCACCAAGTGCCTCCACCAACTCTATGGTCACTTGTTCGTCGGGATGAATGTTGACATGTTCTTCATCAACCTCAAAATGATCATCAACCTCAATAAAATCTTGTTCCTCTTCAATCGATTATTCAATCACACGCACAAAATAAATATCAAATAAGTATATAAAATATTGTAGTACTATATAGAATAAATTATATTATAATTTAATAACTTTAGTATAACCACTATTATTAAGGAAATATTGAACAACATGCAAAACTAAAAGGTTAAGAAGTCAAGTCGAGATATACTAATTGTTTTGTTGCGATATAGTCAATATACACAAGGTACAAGACCCTCAACATCAACTCTTCTACATCCTACAACAAAAACTATTCCACATCCTCGTGCATCAACTTTGCCTTCAATTTCTTCCACTCCATCTGCGTAATTTAATGTGTCTATGTACTCTTCCGGCCTTCCTTTTGGCTTCAAATGGTTCGGGTTATACCAATTGTAATCAACAAACAACTCTTCCCAGCATTAATGGTCCTCACGCCCAAGTGCAAATCCAATCAAGATGGTCGCCACTTAGTAGCTCATGCCCATCCGACCTTTCTTCCCAAATGCAATTTTGCTTGATTGCGATATTTCCACTACTACTATTCATATATCCCGCCACATTCCCATATGCAACATGCCCATCGAGGTACTCAATTGGGCCATCATTAACATCTTTACGGAGTCTATTGAAAGTCAATGCATACTGAATCAACTGTTGTAGTTCACTATCTTGTTATATTCTCCTGTATACTTTGGACCCCAAACACAAACAAAGGAACTCCATTCACATTATCTTTTCTCACTACGATTTTCTCCATGGAAAATAAACCCAACCCCATGGCTGGGTTTGTTGCCTCCTTCACTATCCACCTTCGCCCCAATATAGAAATGACTTGTTAATAGGAATAGGTCCCTTCTCCCACATTCCCCATTCTCTAGGGTACACGCCTTTCAAAAGATGCTTGTATAAAACAATAGCATCATGAGACTTTGGATCTTCCCCTCTTTTGGATGATAAGGAGGTGCAATAAAGGGTCCATCGCCTTTCCATCCAAAGGTTTTCCTACACCGCAAAGCCATGTGTCCACTCCTACGCTGACTTGTTATAACATGCAAATTTCAAACTCCTTCCAACTATAAAAAAACAACCATAATTACACATATGAATAATTAAACTACCTTTAATATAACAAGAGAAACATACTTACCACAATTAGTATGCCACATCGAATTATTCTATAGATAATATTATATAATTGCTTTATTATTGTATTTTCTAGCATAGAAGAAAAGGGCTCCATAATTACTTCATTAGTTTATTTCCTAGCATAGAAGAAAAGGATTGCAACTCACGTTGTGGCTACGGTGGTTCTCCTTGTCGCTATTTCTCCTCCTTCTCCTCCTCCTCCTTCTCCTCGTCCTCCTTCTCCTCCTCGTTGTTCTTCTCCTCCTCGTCCTCCTTCTCCTCTCGCTCTTCTTCATCTCCTTGCGGTTCTCCACCGGGACTTCATTCTGGGAGGTAAGGTCCATTCTTGCGCAAATGTTTACGTATTGGTTAGCTCACGAACTCGCCTTGCACTCTTTGCACCAACATTTTGGAAAATATATTGGATATTTGGGCGCTTAAATCTACGAGCGATCCATAAGGACCTACCCTCAACAATGATCGTGGGTTAGCTTAAGCTCGACAACACTTGCCCTGCCTTCACCGAGCACGTTGGAAAGTGCAGAGGCTACCTTCGATGAAGTGCTCCGGCCCTCGCTCCAACCTCCGATCCGAGCGTAAATCCGCATAAATCGAGCCAATTCTAATCTAGAGCAATTCCATGCAACCGATAACGCGATACTCAAAACGCTTTACAAAGAGCATAGACCTGCTGAACGGACTTGTAGCTATCTAGCATCCGGATGGTCGATTTAGGTGTGCACCGTTTTTATTGACCCTTGCTACTAGAAGGCCCTCGCCACGCACGATGGAAGGCCCTTCTAGCTATGTAGTGGATGGTTAGTAGCTGGGACAAGAGAAAGGCCTCTTACATGGTGCTTGTTAGTCAATCCAAAGCGCTTTACAACACGAGGCGTTGCAAATCGGTTTGGGAAATTTGCAACGCTCTCTTATCAACGCACTCAGCAACATTTGCAACGCACTCGCAGCAGCCAATTCTAATCATGAGCAATTGCATGCAACCGACAATACTCAAAACGCTTTGCAAAGAGCACCGACCGAACGGACTTGTAGCTATCTAGCATCGCGGATGGTGCCGACCCTTGCTATGAGAAGGCCCTCACGCACAATGGAAGGCGGCTTGGCCTCTTATCGATGCCGCTGAAACCATGAAAGCAGGCCTCTTACAGTGCTCGGTCCAAAGCGCTAGCTAAGCAACAGCGGGCAATTTGCAAAGCATTCGGTAAAGCACCGTAGTGTGCTATTGATATAGCCTTAGCTTACTTAAGGCGCAAGCCTTTCCTTATTTGCGTGGGACTCAAGATTGTGAAATGTGTGAGCAACTTTATATCAAAAGCTCGATGCCTTTACATCACCGATAGGATCGTCTTTGCCAACCTCGCATGACTTGGGTAGACTACGAAACCACATTTGTGATGAGTTCATTATCACTCGATCCGGCTCGGTCCGTATCGGAGCATAGTCTTCACAAAAGCGTAAGGTGGCTCGTCGTGCTCCATTCGTGATGCCGATTAAAACCTTGAGCCCCTCAAACAAAATCTACCTTATTAGCATTTATCATGCAAAAGATCACTCAGACTTTTACACTTACGATAGAAGGAGATGATTAGGTTGGGCACAAGATCAGATTTCTCCAAGTCGAGTCATCCGAGTTCCGCTTTCACAAAAGTAAGCCCTTGGAGACCGGATCGAGAGTAGTACCAACTGTGATGATAGCACTCAAGGCGCATGGAAGCATGTGACCAAAAAACAAGGACGAGTTCCATCCGGAAGGGTGGGACCCTTCTCTTTCTCCGAGGAAGGCTAGGAAGCGGACGCAATGTTACACAACCCTTGTCACAAGGGTCAAAGTTTGCACAATTCACAGTGCATCACCTCCTCTTCATCACGGTCTCCTCCCGACGCTGGGATCCACCTCCGGAAGGGTGGGACCCTTCTCTTTCTCCGAGGAAGGCTAGGAAGCGGACGCAATGTTACACAACCCTTGTCACAAGGGTCAAAGTTTGCACACCATGTGCATCACCTCCTCTTCATCACGCATCTCCTCCTCGACTGGGATCCACCTCGGAAGGTCCTCGGCCGCCCGCCAGTTGTCTACCGCCATCACCTCCGGATGGTTCTCGGCCGCCCGCCAGTTGTACCGCCATCGCCGCTCAAAACGCACTTGACGGCCGGTGCTTAACACAATCGGAGTTCACAACCGAGTTCACAATCGGTCGGACAAACACAATCGCTCAAAGTGTGTGCTCACTTTGAGCCGCAACCGCCGACTTGGGAACGGATCAGCTATAAAACTATAGTGTCTGCACTGAGGCTGAAACAGGAACAAAGTGAGGCCCCAAGGAGCCCCTTACTCTCAAACTCCATGGCGTCAAAGAAACCATATGTGGGTCTTTCAACTGTCTCGGCGGTACGAGAGTGGGTGTGTGTTAATGCGGAACCTCGAAATGCGCTCGTGCGATCGAGGATTGAACTCTCATTAGGTACCGCCTAGCCCGCTTGTCAGATCGGCAACATCAACAAGGCATGATGATGAGTGCCAAGAAGACTTAAATTCTTTAGCGACCGTTTAAGGAGGGGCGAATCGAGGTTTTAAGACTCGGGCTCAAGTGGATGGCCGAGGAAGCATTGCCCTTTAGCCCTTATTCTATTCATTCCCACCGGATCTTTTACACATTAAAGGGGCACGAGTCCCAAGCAATAGCCTTGAAAGCACCTAAGGGACAACATAGCTACGCTCCATACAATCCTCTATCTCGCCATCAAAATATCTCCGAGGAGCACACTACGCTAAGCCTCGTGCTCAAGCACTCCGTTTGTCATATCTTGCCATTTTCATGCCAATGGTTTCCCTCAAAAGGAAAGAAGCATTAAAGCTTTATTTGTAGGCTTGCATGGGTCACCATCAAAACCTCATCACTCATATGCTTTCACCCGTTTTCGGGTAATTGCAGTTGCGGCATGGGGACCTCTTCCACTCCTCCAATATTGTGTCCGATTGAGTTTGATCGGGATGAGCTATTTGCCACCTTTGGAGTATCAAGGAGGATAAAAGTGTTTGAGTTTGCAACGGTGGTCAATGACATGGCTGATGTGCATTGTCCCATGGTAGAAATGTCTACCCGCTCCAAATTGAGTTGTCGAGTTGGAACAAGTACATAAAGTCGCACATTGCGGCGTGATTATGAAGGGATTGCAAGATGGGATGTGAATACGTGCGAGCATCACGGAGTATGTGTACTGCAGGCCCAGCCTAAACCTCACCAAGTTTATTACTTGGTTCTCGAGGCGCGGATTCACGTGGCCATCGGCTCCACTCCACCGGCTAGTTTGCAATCTAGTTTTCTCAACTAAGCCCCGGAAGTGTTCGCCACCAAGAAGCCGAGAACTTTTGCACAGCAGTGCAGCCGTGGAGCCGAGCATGCTTAACCCGAACGCCTTTTGCCCCATTTTGGCGTTTTTCATATTATGAATTTCTAATTACAAGAAAATCGACCGCAATGTTCTCAACACCACAATTACCGTGATGACCTCCTCTTTCCAACCATATGTTCAAAAAGCACCACCCCTCGGAACATGCACAAATTTCCATAGCCATTTCGATCCACCTTGGGCACCAGTGAGGTGAGCATCTTTCTTTGCCTACCATGAACTAAGGTGAATCAGATACGTATGTACACAAGAATGTAGGGATCGCGCATGACATCGATCCTAAGCGCCGTGGCCGACCTTTCTTGAGAAATGAAGAGCCGAGCCAGAGAAGAGAGGGTCTCTTAGTTTCCTTTTGTGCGTTCCATATGTGTACCACTTTTACCTACTAGAGATTTTAGAACGTAAAAGTGAACTGAACGTTGTAAATAGTAATAGTTTCTAATTTTACAACGGAGTGTGTTGTAAATGGTAATCGCTTCCGACTTAACAACGGAGCGTTGCAAATAGTAGTTTCAAAGTCGTTTCATACAAACTCACCAGCACTGCAGTGCACGAGGTAGGTGACGCAGTGCACATGGTGAGGCGGTGCAATGCATGCAAGATCTTGTCCAAGGAACATGCTTGCACACAAATCGATATAAAGGCGGGTTCATGTCACAAGTAGATGTTTACATACTGCGACGTATGTGTTGAGAGCCTGTATGTCGATTGCCCTGGGTGTGTGAGAACCGGCTTGCCATCGGGTGTGTGACGTGGGGAGCTTGTGCTAGTGTACTTGAGGGCCATGCGGCCAGCCATCGGGTATGTGAGGTGGGGAGCTTGTGTAGCTAGTGTAATTGAGGCCATGCGGGCCCCGCCATCGGGTGTGTGAGGTGGGGAGCTTGTGTAGCTAGTGTAATTGAGGGCCATGGGGCCAGCGGGTGTGTGAGAGCCGGCTTGCCATCGGGATGTGTGACGAGTGGGAGCTCAGATGTAGTGTAATTGAGGCCATGCACCGCCATCGGGTGTGTGTGATGAGAGTGTGTATTATAATTGAGAGTCTATGTGTTTGAGAGAAGCCAAGCCAACCATGCCTCGCACATTTTAGAAGCGGGAAGGTCATGAGAAGTGCGGGAAGGCTTTGTAAAGCGGGAAGAAGCACGAGGGAATTTGACGTCCATCCAGACACAAGGCCCGCACCTTGTTTGCTTAAGATTGTCGACTTGGCTTTGCAGCTTCCAAGGATTGCTTGAGAGAGAGATTGCCCGACTTTGTAGGTGGCAGCAGTCACATGTTGAGTCAGCGCCGCCTCCCTCTCTCACGCGCCGAGATCTTGGTCGCGGGCACGGTACACGTTGTGTATTGCCTGCACACAAGCTCTAACAACGGCACATGGTGTTTAGTTAGTGACTACACACAAGCTCGTGTTTAGTTAGTGACTGCACGAATTCGACCTACAACACAATTAGGGCTTACGAAATTGAATTCCTTGGATCAAGAAGGTTTGTGTGCATCCCCAATCTCTTATGCTTGGTGCTTTTTTAGGGCACGCACTTTCATGGGCAAAGGTTGCTAAGCGCCTTTCTACTAACCCCAACCACCTTGCAATGTAGATGGCGCACTACACGCAAGCGCGGTTGGGTTTGCATTGTCATGCGTAACGCGATAAGGAAACAAGACTTTGGCCACAACAGATTAGTGGTGGGGACGCAGCAGTGGATGCCGTGGTGGAAGGATCTGCCTCTAACGGCTCGGTGGTTGGGTTTAGTAGACAGCGCAAGCCAAGGAGCGCTTCCGCTTGTCGGACAAGCCTAGCGTAAAAAATGGGCCACCGTGAAGGCAAAGAAGCGGGAGGGCGTCTCAAAGGAGCGGAAGTCGCAAGGCGTCGCCGCCTCGAAATGTGAGTTGTGCATCAACGGCTTTGTCCAAGCGCAGATCGCACGACCAGTTTGAATCACCGCCTTCAACTAGTTCGAGCTCTAGGGTCGGTGATGATAATGAGCTCTAAACGATGGCTTTTTCTTTTCTCACTTGTGTGTGGTAGGAAAGCGAGCGCCACGCTGCGGTGGAGAACAAGCCTCCTCCCGATGCGTGGAGGAGGAGCAGCCTCCCGATGCCGTGAGGAGGAGCAGCCTCCTAATGCCGTGAGGAGGAGGCCGCCTCGATGCCGTGGAGGAGTACCGCGCGCTCCCCATGGGCTTCACTGTGGAAGAGCTCGTGCCGCTGGAGAAGCGAACCGACTGCCTCAAGTCACCACCACCTCCTCTTAGGTCTTCGGATGAGAGAACAAGGGCCACCAGTGGCTTATGTGCACACGCAGACCTTTTGAGAAAGATGATAGCACGAAGAAGGCAGCTGCTTCCTCCCTTGTCCGTGACACCGGCTCAAAACTTACCTGGACCTTCAATCCGGTGTCCAGTACTCCCATGCCACTCCTACTCCTAACCCTTCCGTCAATGTTGGTTCTCGCTTTGAAGAAGTGCAGTGATGGAGCAGCAAGAAGTGGAAAATCCACTGTGGAGGAGGGAGATGGCGTGACGGAGATCCGCCGCAATTGCCAAGGAGAAATCGAATTAAAGGGAGATCGCCCAAATGCACGCACGTCATTCCACAATCGGACATTCATCTAGAATCGTGTTCTTGGTTTTAGTTGAAACCGACTTTGCTTTTACTTTCATAAGCTTGTCCAGTGTGTGTGTGGCCTTGATCGACGCCCAATGTTTCTTTTGGTCTCTCAAGCAGCAAGTGTGTGGCCTTGATCCGATGTTTCTCTTTTGGTCTGGTTGCCTAAAGCCACAAGTGTGTGGCCTGATCCGTATTTTCTATTGGTCTGCTGCCTAAACATGCGTGTGTGTGGCCTTGATCGCCTGGTGTTTCTTTTGGTCTCTCAAGCCTAAACAGTGTGTGGCCTTGCCCGTGTTTTTTTGGTCTCTCAAGTCTAAACTGGCGGTGTGTGGCCTGACCCATGTTTCTTTTGGTCTCGCAAGCCTAAACATGCGTGTGTGGCCTTGATCGCCCATGTTTCTCCTTTGGTCTCTCAAGCCTAAACAGTGTGTGTGTTTCTCGTTGGTCTCTCAAGCCTAAACATGCAGTGTGTGGCTGCTTGGCTAACTGCATAGGATGTACATGCCACATGCTCGCAGCATGTGCTCAGACAAGCATGTGGCCTATACATGCCACTTACAGCCACATGCGCACGCATGTACAAGCATATTCGATGTTTTCCTTCTCATGTGTCGTTGGATTAAAGAAGATTCATACGCTTATGAAGTGCTCCAATTTCGGTTGAGGTGGGTAATGCGGCACTTCATGGATCCATTGATTGGCAACCGGGAGAGAAACTAGAGACACAAGCAATTGTGGAGGCACATTCAAGAGATGTTGGTGGGATTTGGAGCATGGCTCATGTGTGTGACCAAATGTTCAACACCATGTTGCGCAATTGGAAGAACAATCTTGCAAGATGCGCAAGACAATTTCTTGAGGGTAATCATCCACCTAAGTATAAGCCTCGTGATATCTCGGCCGACCGTGGGATCGCATTGTGGAGAATGAAAAGCCAAGGCCGGGATGGAGATCGCACAAAAACGCATAGCAATGTTGAGGAAGTTGAACTCGGATGCCCACCGTATGCCCACTTTGGTAATGGTGGGTTTGTGAAGTTTACAAATCGGTTTTACCAACTCTTTGGTAGACGCCCCACGGAGCAAGAGATGAGGGTGGCAAGAAGGCCGGAAATTGGATAATAAAACTTGAAACATATTGGACGCCAATCTTCCTCATCCGAGCGTTTGGCTCCAACCCCGAGAATAGGTGCCAAACAATTGTGGCGGACCTCAAGGATGCTGGTTACAAAGATGATGATTTGGATGGTAAGATTTTGATTTGATGTCTTTGCAAGTTTTGATTGTCCTATTTTAACTCGTTTTTGGATTTGCCATAGGAGCCGTAATCCGGCATTGGAGCGCAAGCAAGTGGATGATGACGGCTGGTTTTGGACAATTTGGTGCCTAGATTGAAGCCCGGGTTAAGTGAGGATCTTTCTCCTCCGTAGTTCTTATAGAAGATCTTTCAAGTCTGCTTGTTGTAACACCGGCTTCTTGGTAACATATTCGATTCTTGCAGAATCGGTGGCCTCCGCCTCGGGTGGGAAGCCTTAACCTCCCAAGTGTGGTCATGTGGAACGAAGCCACGATGAAGTACTTGTTGAAGTTGAACCACTCCATCTCATGGAAGAGGTGGAAGAATTTGAAGAGGTTGAGGTATCCCTCTCTAAATGCAGGAAAAGTTTTTCAATCTCATGGCCTCTCATCGAATGACGACAGAACTTGAAGCTCAACGCCTGCTGGAAGCTAGGTCCGGACTACGCCAAAGAGCTCAAGTCATCAAGGGTGAAGAGCATGAAGAGGAAGGAAATGAGGCTTCAACAAGTCCAATTTGAAGAGATCAAGGAGCGAGGAATTCTAGTTTGGTGCTTTCTTTTAGTTGCTCCTTAGAAACTCTTAGAAATTGATCCGACATCGGCTTTTGTGGGAATGTCCCCTTTGTGTGTGTCTGGGGGAATGGCCCCAATGTTTGTGAGTGTGTGTGTCTGGGGGAATGGCCCCCATGTTTGTGTGTGGGAGTCTGTGTGTCTGGGGAATGGCTTCTATGTTTGTGTGTTTATTTGTGTGTGTGTGTGTGTGTGTGTGTGTGTGTGTGAGTGTGTGTGTGAGTTTCTGTGCGAGCCTGCAAGAGTGTGTGCGAGCCTGTGAGCAGTGTGAGAGCCTATGAGCACCTGTGAGAGCTTGTGAGCCAGGAGCCTGTGAGCCTTGAAAATTGAGCCTTGAGCCTGTGAGAGGGAGAGTCTGTGAGCCTGTGAAACTGTGAGAGCGAGAGTCTGTGAGCCTGTGAAACTGTGAGAGCGAGAGCCTGTGAGCCTGTGAAAGCCTATGAGCTTGTGAGAGCGAGAGCGATAGCTTGTGAGCTTGTGAGAGCGACAGCTTGTGAGGCTGTGAGAGCGAGAGCTTGTGAGCCTGTGAGCGCGAGAGCTGTGAGCTTGTGAGCGCGAGCGAGCTGTGAGCTGTGAGAGCGAGAGCTTGTGAGCTGATTATGTGAGAGCCCGTGGGTTTGTGCGAGTTTGTGTGAGTTTGTGTGTTTATTTGTGTGAGTTGAATGTGTGGATTTGTGTGAGGATCTGTTCATTTTGGGGTTTAGAATCGCTTGCATTTGGTAGTAGCATTCCATTTCGTGTCCCACTAATGCACAACAAGGTGAGATACAAAATTTACAACAAAGGACGTTGTAAAACACTTGTTGTAAATATGCCCCATTTAAAGAAGCTGAAAATAGATATTTGTGTTATTAATAATATGTATTTTGTTTAAAGTCTTTACATATATATAATACTTAAAAGGCGTTGTAATTTAAATGTTGTAATATGTTGTAGATGGTTTTGTAAAACACTTGTTGTAAAGCGTTGTAATTTAAATGTTGTAATTGCTTGCAATTGGGATGTAGATGGTTTTGAAAACAGTCGTTGTAAAGCATTATAAACTTAGATGAATTAATATGTTGTAGATGGTTTTGTAAAACCGTTGTAAAGCGTTGTAATTTAAATGTTGTAATTCCTTTTGCAATTGGGATGTTGTAGATGGTTTTGTAAAACAGTCGTTGTAAAGCGTTGTACCCACAGACGTCTCAAACTTAGATGTTGTAATTGCTTTGCAATTGGGATGTTGTAGATGGTTTTGTAAAAGTGTCGTTGTAAAGCGTTGTACACCGAGACGTCTCAAACTTAGATGTTGTAATTGCTTTGCAATTGGGATGTTGTAGATGGTTTTGTAAAACAGTCAAAAGCGCGTTGTACCCGCACCGAGACGCCTCAAACTTAGATGTTGTAATTGCTTTGCAATTGGGATGTTGTAGATGGTTTTGTAAAACAGTCGTTGTAAAGCGCGTTGTACCCGCACCGACGCTCTCAAACTTAGATGTTGTAATTGCTTTGCAATTGGGATGTTGTAGATGGTTTTGTAAAAGTGTCGTTGTAAAGCGTTGTACCCCAGAGACGTCTCAAACTTAGATGTTGTAATTGCTTTGCAATTGGGATGTTGTAGATGGTTTTGTAAAACAGTCGTTGTAAAGCGCGTTGTACCCGCACAGACGCCTCAAACTTAGATGTTGTAATTGCTTTGCAATTGGGATGTTGTAGATGGTTTTGTAAAAGTCGTTGTAAAGCGTTGTACCCACACCGAGACGCCTCTCAAACTTAGATGTTGTAATTTTTTGCAATTGGGATGTTGTAGATGGTTTTGTAAAACAGTCGTTGTAAAGCGCGTTGTACCCACACCGAGACGCCTCTCAAACTTAGATGTTGTAATTGCTTGCAATTGGGATGTTGTAGATGGTTTTGTAAAACAGTCGTTGTAAAAGTTGTACCCACACCCCAGACGTCTCAAACTTAGATGTTGTAATTCCTTTTGCAATTGGGATGTTGTAAATGGTTTTGTAAAACAGTCGTGTAAAGCGTTGTACCCACAAGACGCCTCAAACTTAGATGTTGTAATTCCTTTTGCAATTGGGATGTTGTAAATGGTTTTGTAAATGGCACCACGTCATCACATGGTGATGTGGCAATGAGGGCCATGTCATCAAATTATGCCATGTCATCACCGATGATGTGGCAATGAAGGGCCATGTGGCAACAACATGCCATGTCATCACTTGGTGATGTGGCGATGTGGCGCCACATCACCACTTTAATGACAATCGAACCGCCATGTCGCAATTTTACAACATCATGAAGTTTTGCCATAACCAAGAGTTGGCGCCTGCTTTTACAACATCATGAAGTTTTGCCATAACTACAGTTGCGCTGCTTTTACAACGTTGTAACACCCGCTGTAAAACCGCTGTAAAACCCTCATTTTCTTGTAGTGTTTCGGGCCTCAAGGAGGGAGAGCTTGAGTGGGCGCCTAGGGCCGAGGCCCCGCCAAGTAGAGCGCAAGGGCGCCCGGGGCCGGAGGCCTGTGGCAGAGCGCAAGGGCGCCCGAGGTGGGGGTCGCCCTTCAAGCGACTGGGAGGAGGACGATCGAGGATTCCTGACTCCATACGCCTGAGCGAACCCCTCACCACCTGTGAAGTTTGGGAGGCGATTCCCTTCCTCCTTTTGGTGCCCTCCGAGTGCAGAGGGAGCGATGCCGGAGGGCGCTGGCGCCCGCACCGATGCAACAGCCCAACAACCACGACCGCCGAGCCCCGACGAACTCAGGGAGCCAAGAGGAAGACGGTGCCGCTTACCAACGCAAAGACCTCGTAAGGTGCCGATTCCCCCGCCTACCTGAGTGGCAAGAGGTCAAGAGGCGTAAGGAGGGCGTAAAGGGACGTGGCCCAAGGAGCAGGAGGTCACCGCGCAGCCCACCTCGAGCCGGCCCCTGCCCCGGCTGTGAAGGGGCAAAAGAGCTTGCTCCTGACCCCTCACCTCCTCCGAGCCCTGTGAGAAAGAGGGCACAAAGGAGTTAGAGGCCAAGAGGGCCAAGAGGGTGAGACTGACCACCACTGTGACCCGAGGGTCCCGATTAGGTCCGAGAACCCACCGACTTACGATCATGGAGGTCCTGGCGGATCGAGAAATGCCGGCTCCCACTACGGACTTTGTGGGGCCTCACTGGCCGTGGAAGAAACACAAGTCTGCTACCGCCATGGACGGAATGCTTTGGGGTCTCTGGTACATGAGAAGACCTGTGAAGTGGAGGCCACCCGAGGAGGATGGTGGAACCCAAGAGCAAGTGAAGGCCGAGGGGCAAAGGAAAGGCGGAGTCCCTCCGGATCGAGGAAGGGAAACGGTGGCGGAGCGCGAGGCCCGGCGGTTCAAGCAGACTGGTTAAGGTTCTTCACCATCAAGCAAGCTCAGAGGCCCAAGCGGGCGGAGGACCTTGTGCTAAGAGGGAAGCGCAGCAGAGGCTAAGAGGCCCCGCACAAGCAGAGAGCTCGGACCGCGGAGGCGGCCAGAGCAAGGCCAAGTGGGCGAGGCCTGTAAAGGCGGCGGAGCCTGCCGCTGCAAAGAGCGACCGGATCACCATGACGTGATCGAACCGTGGAGAGAGTCACAGTACCGAGGTTACTGGCGGCGCACAAAGGCCATGGAGGTAAGGGCTGAGATAGGGGATCTCCGAGTACACGCAGAGGTAGAAGGAGGCGAGCAGATGGAGGATGAAGGACACGCTGGAGCTACAACCCAAGATGCGCTTGAGCAGCAGTGATTCTCAACGAGAGAATCCACGACGAGCACGAAATAGTGCCCGGCCTCCTCAAGACGGAGGAAAATCGCGACTATCCAAGGAGTTGGACGCTGTGCTGTATGAGCCGGAGGAAGTCCGAGCCTGGACGAGGTATCCGATCACTGGAGAGGGAGTCATGAGCTAAAGGCCGTAATGAACGGAGGAGCGCGAGCACCGGAAGTGTAAAAGAAGCCGTCCAAATGAGAAAGGCGGAAGGGAACGCCGCGCTATGGCGGTAAGTCGCAATGGAAAGGAAACGACGGAGCCGGAGCAGGGAGCAATGGCACTGCAGGAGGTGACCGAGGCCGCCTTGTAGCCTCGGATATGCCGGCCCCACACAACCGGGCAGGAGAGGTGGCCCAACAACAAGCAAAGACGCCCCCTAACACTTATGGCGGAGGGAGTATCGGTGCCCGCACACGTGGAAGAGGCACCAACAAGTCGATCTGACTTTGCCTATTACCACCGAGCCCCGGCGAGAAGCCTCTCGACTCAGAAACGGACGGACCTGGAAGGCTCAAGGAGATGAAGGCCACGGGACAAAGACAGGACCCTAGTGGCCCCTGCTTGGAGATGACGGAGCGGAGAGGAGCAACCGAGGAGGAACGAGGGAGCGCGATGCGATCGAGGTAAGCACCCCGCACCTCACCATGGAAGGAGGGGCCAACGGCGAGTCACCGGATCGGGAACAGGAGGACTTCGAGGAGAGCCACTGAGGAGTCCCGTGAGGGAGGAAACCCGGTGGCGTGAGTCCGACTTTGTCCGGACCCAGAGGAGGACCAAGTCCGGACTCAGAATAAGTCCGACTCAAGTCCGGACTGAATAAGTCCGGACTCAAGTCCGGACCACAAGTCCGGACCACGAGGTCCGGACCACAAGTCCGGACCACGAGGTCCGGACCAAGTCCGACTCAAGTTCGTGAGTCGAGACAGACCTCGAGGACCGGCCGGGCAAGAAGGAGGAGCCCCTTCGACTTACGCTTAGGGGAGCAGAATGGTGGCCCCACCGGGCGGACCTGTGGAGGCCAGGGAGGATGACGCCGTGGTAACGGGTCGATCACGCCAGAGCCCAACCCGGCTGTGATTCCGGGAGAGGAGGGGCCCCGCCACGGATCATCCGATTGGGTGCACCACAACCGCTGTGACGGGGATTGACCACCCATTCCGAGGCGGGCCTGTGACCTTCCCACCACACGGCGAAGGAGATAGGGGAGGATAGGCGGCCGATTAGGTATACCGAGTCACACGTGTGGGGGTAATAAAGACGCCACCTTGGGCGCAGATAAGAGGGGCCGAGCCTAGTAAAGCATCTTTCTTGGTGTTGATGCGCGTTCTTGCACCTTTGTGAGTCTTCTTGCTAACGTGAGTCCCGAGTCACCGAAAGGTGCACGACCCGGGAGATTGATCAAGGTCCCGTGACGACTTAACGCTGTGGTGTGTGCGGGGAAGGGTGACCGCGTGCCCCGAGCCGCGGTCCGACAACCGACTGAACGCGTGAGCCGGAGGAACTCCGGAGGTGGTAGAGCCCGGACGAGAGGCCCGGAACGACGAGGAGGTCCGGATCACAGAACCCGCGCTTTTTCTAAGATCAAGAGTGTAGCGTGAGAGGAGAGAGGAAAGGACCGATGCGTGAGGATGTATGTGAACGATACGGACGCGAACGGGTCCTAAACGCTTGGCCATACCGGCTCACGTGAACGCTAGAGTAGTTAGAGTATGTGTGTGCCGAGACCGAACGAGCTAAGGACGGTAAGAATCACCAAACGCGTAAACGGGCCTATCATTCCTTTGGGAACGGACTTCTTCCTACAACGACACGGATTGTGCGCCGGCCATCAAGAAAAGTCCCGCCACATTTTGGCGCGCCGGGAATGAAATCGGTCTGTGGTGCCGCAGCCCTTAGGAAGAGAAGGTAAGTGAATGCGTGGCGGTCGAGCGGCGGTCAAGAGTGAACCGCCGGAGGATCGGACGTGGTCACCTCGCGTGCTCTCCGAGCCGTGAGAGGAGAGACGCCAAACCCAACGAGAGAGCACCGCCGATCGAGGAGGGAGAACGTGGTCGAATTGTCGACCAAGACGAGTACGGGTACAGGGACGCCAACGGAAGAAGGTAGGACCCACGCCTAACCCATCGATGGCGCAGCCATGGCCCCTACCGACCAAACAAGCGATCTATATTCGGAGGAAGAAGGAGCGGATGCGAGACCTTTGTGGAGGACTTCGTGTCCAAAGCCAACTTCAACGGAGAGGGAGTCGACGCTCATCCAAATTTTCCAAGGGGTTCTCCGAGGACACCGCTCAATGGTATCGGAGAAAGTACCGACCACCGGAGAATGCCCCACCCGCCTGCTTGAAGCTTTGAAAATGCCTTCTTAGAACGGTTTCGAGGGATCACCGTGAGGGGTATGTATTATCAAAGTTGGAAAATCAAGCGAGGAAGAAGGAGAAGCCGGGCTCAGACATCGAGCGGTTCTATGCCCCGAGGGATCGCATCCAACCCATACCACGATGCAAGCGACGGTGGTTCGCGGCCGGTCTAGCCAAACCCATGGCTGTGCACGCCCCGCCGCTAGCCGAGAAGGACGTGGCAAGGCGGTCGAGCGGCCGAAAACTACGAGGAATCGCTACATCGAGGATAAAGAACCGCTCAAGGAGGCAAGAAGAAGAAGAAGAAACGGGTTCGACTGAGGAGGAAGAGTCTTCGAGGAGGAGGAAGACCAATCGAGGTGTCTGAGGAGGAGCAGTCGTCAAGAAGAGACGGAGGTCTCTAGCGAGGAAGAGTATCCCGCAAGAAGAAGAGCAAGAAGGCCCCGCTAAAAAGAAGGTGGTAAGAAGGAGGTGGTGACACCAAAGACCGTCCGAGAAGCTCCACGACCCGACTCAAAGGAGGTAGCAGTCCGCGGGAGGACCGGAAAAGTGATAAAGAGAGTAGAGGACCGCGATAAACTGTTAAGGACCGAGAGCGCGGAAAACACCGACCACGGCGAACGATCTCGTGCCGTGCAATACACGGCCATTCGAAGTCCAACCGCCTCAAGGCCGGCATCAAGTGGACTACGAATACGAGGAGGAGGCCGAGGAGCAATGGGAAGAGGCCTATCATGTGAAGCCCCTCCGGGCCGCGATATCCCAAAACCATGTATCCGCCAACCGGAGGTCCGCTACAACGAGCCCCACCGATGCAAAGACCGCATGGGAGCCCTTCGTATCCTCCGACGGCCGTGGTCTGGAACTGCGAATCTCGCCATTACTCCAACGCGTGTCCGCACTCCAACGAGGTGGTAATGGGGACTTGTGGTGGCGATCGCAAGGCCGGGCATATGTGCAAGACGCTATGTCCCAACCCCGCACAAGGAGACGACATATGCCACACCAAGCGGAGAACTCGACCACCAACGCCACCTCCTAAGACGCACACGGCAAGTCAAGATGCTCCATGGAGTGGGAAGAGATTCCCAGGTACGCGAGATGGAAAAGAACAAGAAGGTACTGGGGTGTCGAAAGGAAGGGAGTGTGGAAATCTTGAGGTGTCTACTGAGTCAAGGAAGGAGCGACGAGAAAGGCGCCATTGAAGAAGAACAAGATCGAGGAAAAGCGCCACTCCGAGGAAGGCAATCAAACCAGCAGAGGATCCGACCGATGAAGGAGGGCTGGACGGCTCACGAGGGATTACCCAAGGAAGTTCTCCTGTGACAGAGAAGGGAACGCCTCCCGCGACGGCGACGTTAGCTTCCACCGGACGTAGTCCGGAGGTGACCGAGATGTTGCAGGAGGAAATGCGCAAGCATCCGGAGAATACCGTAACACGGGTGACCCGGGAGAGGATGAGGACGCAGCAGCAGGATCCTCGATTGGGGTAGAAGCCTCGCCTTTAATGTGGCGACCGATGATGAATCGCAGACCTGTGTCCTTTCGATACCGCCGAGGGATAACCCAAATACCGGCAAGAGGTCCGCTGGCCGTTAGGGGAAACCCAGCCATGAGCACCAAAGCCGTGAAGGGTAGCACATGGAAGTGAGGGTGGTGTCCCATACGACCTGGGGCGCCAGTGGTACAAGTGGAGATTGGATGTATCATCAAGGATGTACTGCTGGACACGGGTCCGAGTCAACCTCATCAGCCACGACGAAAATTGGGCTTCACATCCTTCAACCTCAACGAAGACTCGAGAATGGCGTATATGTCAAGAAGAGATCCGGGAGTTAACCGAGTCTTGGCCACCATAGCCGCACCCTACAAACCGGATTTTGTTGTGATCAAACCGCCGGACCATTAGGGTATGAGGTGTTGTCTGCCATGGTTGGCCTGCATAAGCTACACTTTGGAAGGAAGGAGATTCACTTCAAGCCGTGGACTGGGACCCTAAGGTGCGAGAAGGGAGGGTTGCTATCACCGGAGCAAGGACACCTATTGTGGGGAAACCGTGAGCACTACGAAGGGTATACCTCGGAGGACTCCACGGCGACGTTAGCTTCCACGAGTCCGGAGGTGACCGAGATGTTGCAGGAGGCGCAAGCATCCGGAGAATACCGTAACACTAAGTGACCCGGGAGAGGATGAGGACGCAGCAGCAGGATCCTCGATTGGGGTAGAAGCCTCCCTTTAATGTGGCGACCGATGATGAATCGCAGACCTTGTGTCCTTTCGACACCGCCGAGGGATAACCCAAATACCGGCAAGAGGTCCGGCTGCCGTTAGGGGAAACCCACCGAGCACCAAAGCCGTGAAGGGTAGCAGTGGAAGTGAGGGTGGTGTCCCATACGACCTGTGGCGCCAAAGTGGAGATTGGATGTATCATCAAGGATGTACTGGACACGGGTCCGAGTCAACCTCATCACCGAAGCCACCACGAAAATTGGGCTTCACATCCTTCAACCTCAACGAAGACTCGAGAATGGCGTATATGTCAAGAAGAGATCCGGGGAGTTAACCGAGTCTTGGCCACCATAGCCGCACCCTACAAACCGGATTTTGTTGTGATCAAACCGCCGGACCATTAGGGTATGAGGTGTTGTCGGGCCATGGCCGGGTTGGCCTGCAGCTACACTTTGGAAGGAAGGAGATTCACTTCAAGCCGGTGGACCGGGACCCTAAGGTGCGAGAAGGGAGGGTTGCTATCACCGGAGCAAGGACACCTATTGTGGGGAAACCGTGAGCACAAGGGTATACCTCGGAGGACTCCAATCCGACGAACAAGATAGCTCCGAGGAGGCGTACCCTTTCGCCAAGATCCGCTGGTCCGAGGAGGAGATGGACTACCGCCGGGATGCCTTTGGTGCGGAAGTGATTGATTGTTTTCGAGTAAACGCCACAACGGGGCTGGAGGAAGGAAGTGAAGAGGAGGTCGGACCAGCACAAGGGGGAGACAGCGAAGAGTCGGACCAAGGAAAAGCGGACATCGAAGGAGTAACACGATTCACCTCCGACGAGCTCTTCAGAGAATGGGGATGCGAGGACGATCCCCGAGAGGAGGACGAGGGGTTTGGACGCAATGAGGCAAAGACGAACGGAGACGGTGAACCCGGACGACGTGGAAGAAGTGGAGGTCCGCCAGCCTCAAGTTTAAGAAAGGCATGCCTCCTGACCAAGGAAGGACTAAAGCACTGGGGAGTTTTATGGTGTTCGCCTTCAAGGTCACGGACATGAAGGGCATTCAAGAAGTGGGAGAGCATAAGATCGATTTGAAGCCGTGAGCGTGCCACCCGAATCCGACAATACAAGCTCAACCCCAAGTATTCGATCAAGGTGAAGGAGGTCCTTGATAAGTACCGGAGGCAGACATCATTTTCCCCATCGTCAGCGAGTGGGTCGCTACCGATTGTGGTGGTTCCCAAGAAACACCAAACAAATTCGGTATGCCAAGATTGAGGAAGCTCAACGAACGGAGAAGGACCACTTCGATGCCATTCAGACTACATTTTGGACAAGGTGGTGGACGGACTACTTACTCCTTCCTCGGATGGCTACTCCGGATATAACCAATTGCACCTAAGGGAGTTTGACCGACAAGACGACCTTCACTACGGAGTGGGGTACGCTTGCCTACAAGAGAAGTGCCTTTGGGATGACCGAGCGCTGTGGTCGCTCATGCGTATGGTGACCAACGCCTTCCGTGACTTCGAGGGACTTCATGGAGATATTCTGGATGATTTTGTGTGCATGGGGAGCAGGACAAACACCTTGGGCATCTAAGAAGGTGCTTGAGCGCCGCCGAGACTCAATTGAGCCTACACCCGAGAAATGCTACTTTGGAATGACGGAGGGAATCTTGTCGATGTCCGCTGGAATCGAGGTGGACCAGACAAGGTCCGGTCATCCGCCTCCACCGACGAACCTAAAGGAGCCGAGAGGTTTCGAATGGTGGGATACTACCGCCGGTTTATTAAGGACTTTGCTAAGAGGGCGCTAAGTTGATGTAATTCATGGAAGGAGGAGGTTTGGACCGTCAGGAGCGAGAGGAGGCCTTCGGATTTACGTAACACCTTGGTAAGCGCAGTTCTAAGAGGACCGGATCGAGCAGAAATTTCATGTGTATGTAGATGTGTCCGCTTTTGCTATCGGAGTAGCCGAGCCGATGGACGACAAGCGGGATTATCCCGTATACTACTACCGGACGACTCACCCACGCTGAACGAAAATACACAACTACAGAGCGCCAAGCACCGGGTATGGTATATGCCAAGAAATTCGACACTACCTACTACCTGTGAGTTTGTGTTCTATGTAGACCACTTTGCGTCAAGCATCCGGTGAATAAGACGGACCGTCCGGACGGATAGCAAGGTGGATATTGTTGCCGCAGGAGTTCACGTCAAGTGGAAACAAGACAAGGGAGGCAAGACCAAAATGCGATTTCGTCACGATTGAAAACAGAAGGTGTGTTGAGAGATCGTGAAGATGCGCTCCTGGATGAGACATTGGTTGCCGCAGAAAAGTACAACCGAGGAGCCCACCGACAACCCCAAGCTACGAGAACAGCCTTAGCTGAGAAGGGAGGTCCGCATGTCCGACCCACGAAGAAATAGAGCGGTACTGGGAATGGAGCTTCCAAAATCTGACTGTGATGAGGGAGGCATTCGTGCACTATGCTCGACCCTTCGTAATGTACAACGGTGTGTGTTCAAATTAGGGCCTGACGGTAGAACGAAGGTACTTGCAACCGCAGACAGGAGCGGCCGCCAAGGGAATGCACGAAGGATTGGGGTGGACACTACGCAAGACAGTCACCACCAAAAGATTTTGAAGCGGATACCGGTGGCCAACAATGTATGGGGACACCCACCGCTTAGGAAGAAGTGTGATGCTTGTCAGGATCGGAAAGCCAACCCCGACGACACAAGGGCCGCTAGTACCGATATTGGCACCGCACCTTCAAAAGTGGGTATTGACTTTGTTGGACCCATACCACGACAAGACACACACAAAGGAGATACATCCGGTGGCAACGGACATCGCACTGTGGGTAGAGGCGGACAAGAACGGACTCGCAAATACCGCGGGCCAAATTCGACGAGAACATCATAACCCGCATGTCCGCAGCTTGGTAAGTGATAGGGGAACCCATTTCCTTAATGATGTGGTGGCCGCCATGACGGAGTATTTCGGCATCAATCATCGCAAGACGGCACCCTACAATCCTAAGGCCAATGGGCTGACAGAGAAGACAAATGGGCTCATCTGCAGGATCCTGAATAAACTCACAGTGAACTACGCCCATGACTGGGATACCAAGCTGCCATCCGCACTGTGGGCGTTCCGGACAGCAGAGAAGGTGACCACACAACGGACCCCTTACTTCTTGACCTACGGACACTCTCCCGTAATGCCAGTAGAGTTTGAAGTGCCCACTTTTCGAGTAATGATGGAAGGAGATCGAAGAGGAAAGCCACCGAGCGACTCTTGGGGTTCAGCACATACAGGAAGAAGCTCAAAGATGCAATGGTGCAAAACCAATAAAGATTTGGCACGATCGCCCGCGAATCGGAGTATGTAAAGGGGGACCGCCTCCTTTATGATAGTCGCATGCATTTTCCGTGCAAACTTCACCGAGATGGATGGGTCCGTACTAAGTGGTGCAAGTATATGACAACGGGTCCGTCCCACGAGCGCCTAGATGGAGAGCTTGCCCACTCGGTAACGGGTGGGTGAAGAAGTATCATGCTTAGTGTTGGCGAGACGCCAAGATGAGAAGGGAGTATGTGGGCTATGCACTCGGGAGTTAAGAAATAAGTAGGGTTTCGCTTTTTAGGATTGAAGGATAAATAAGGGAAAAGGAGGAATAAATTGGGGTAGCGCCGGACGAGGCCCGAGTATACTCCGACTGGAGTGAACAACGGACCCTGCATACTATGGCAAGCTCCGACCACGAGTAACGGATAAGTCCGAACCCACCTGTGTCAAAATAGGATAAGTACGCCAGGAAAGTAACCCAGGAGCGGAGGCGTGAGGATGACGAGGCGGCGCCACGGACGGCCCCGAGTGGAGGTCGGGCATGCAGAGGTCAGACTGAACCTGCCGAGGCCGAGGCAGTGTATTCACGCCGCGCGCGAAGGCCGCAGGAAGCGTAGGGTCGAGTAAGCCATGCACTCGCGCTACGGACAACGAAGAGGCGCCTTCCGCCATTTACCAAGCGCGCCAAGGAGGGAGGTCTCACGCAGCCTCCGCATCCTCACAGCCTTGCGCCCGCAATCCGCTCGCGCTTTTGGGCGCCACCCAGAGCGCGACTGGCTAAGGTTGGAGCAACAACGCGCGGAGGAACATCGTGCCACGGACCAGAAAAGAATAACAAGAGGAGGAGAAAGCAATGGCACCCAAAAGCCGACGGAGTCTGGGAGCCATGGACCTCGTGGAGCGCAACATTGTGACCCGCGCGCTATCCGGACTTCGGCCCGGCCGGAGGAAGCAGGAATTGGTGCAGGAGTGGCATCCGGACGTGTTCCAAATGGTCCGACCTTTGACAACGCTACTCTAGTCCGGAGTTTGCCCAAGATGCCGGGCGGGCGATCAACAAGGAGGTCCGATCCAAGAACCTCCGGAGGACCGAGGCGATGGACCTTGAGGTCCCGAGGATGGCCTACAACCGCCCAAGGAGGAAGAAGGGGCGGTGCCGAGCCCCTTAAGGCGAAGGGAAGATAGGCCGCCCATGCGGCGCGAGGCTCGAACGCAGGACAACCAACGGATGGTTGATATCCGATCCGCCGGATCCGAGTAAGGGCGGTAGCCCGGATCATTGTCCATTGAACTCGCCACCAAGGTGGATCACCTTGGTGATAACTCGCTGGTATTCTCGCATGCGCCCAAGGAAGAGAGCGACCGGGAAGGATTATCTTCGCCCGGGCCCAGAGGCACGCAAGCTAAGGAGCGAAGCCTCGCATCGGGGCCGACCCCATACGATTCATGTATGGGGACATTTCGAGCCCTCAAGGAGGGAGAGCTTGAGCGGCGCCCAAGGCCGGAGGCCCCGCTGTAGAGCGTGCAAGGGCGCCTGAGGTGGGGGTCGCCCTTCAAGACCAAGCGACTCGGAGGAGGACGATCGAGGATTCCTGACTCACGTCTGAGCGAACCCCTCACCACCTGTGGAAGTTTGGGAGGCGATTCCCCTTCCTCCTTGGTGCCCTCCGAGCAAGACAGAGGGAGCGATGCCGAGGGCGTTGGGCCCGCACCGGCTGACAATGCCCAACAACCACACCGAGCCCGACGAACTCCGGGCGGGAGCAAGAGGCGAAGACGGGCCACCAACGCAAAGACCTCGAGGTGCCGCATTCTTACCCCGCCACCTGGAGTGGCAAGAGGTCAAGAGGCGTAAGGAGGGAAAGGGACGTGGCCCAAGGAGCAGGAGGTCACCGGGCAGCCCACCTCGAGCCGGGTCCTGCCCCCTGTGAAGGGGCAAAAGAGCTTGCTCGACCCCTCACCTCCTCCGAGCCCTGTGAGAAAGAGGGCACAAAGGAGTTAGAGGCCAAGAGGCCAAGAGGGTGAGACTCGACCACCACTGTGACCCGAGGGTCCCGATTAGGTCCGAGAACCCACCGACTTACTCCCGGATCGGTATGGAGGTCCTTGGCGGATCGAGAAATGCCGGCCCCACTACGGACTTTGTGGGGCCTCACTCGGCCGTGGAAGAAACACGAAGTCCTCCCCATGGACGGAATGCTTTGGGGTCTCGTGGTAGAGAAGACCTGTGAAGTGGAGGCCACCCGAGGAGGATGGTGGAACCCAAGAGCAAGTGAAGGCGCCGAGGGGCAAAGGAAAGGCGGAGTCCCTCGCCGGATCGAGGAAGGAAGCGCCGGGTGGCGGAGGCCGAGGCCGGTTCGGACGGGCCAAGGTTCTTCACCAGGCGACACAAGCAAGCTCGAGGCCCAAGCGGGCGGAGGACCTTGCAGCGAAGAGGAAGCGCAGCAGAGAGGAAGAGGCCCGCACAAGCAGAGAGCTCGGACGCGGAGGCGGCCCGGCCAGAGCCAAGTGGGCGAGGCCTGTAAAGGCGGCGAAGGAGTCAAGTCTGAAAGAGCGACCGGATCACCATGCACGGATCGAACCGGTGGAGAGTCACAGTACCGAGGCTAACTCAAGGCCGCACAAAGGCTATGGAGCAGTAAGGCCGACTCGGGAGATAGGGATCTCCGAGCACACCGCAGGAGGTAGAAGGGAGGCGGCGAAGGACACGGAGCTACAACCCAAGATGCGTGAGCAAGCAGTGATTCTCAACGAGAATCCACGACTCGAGCACGAAATAGAGTGTAGCCCGGCCCGTCTCAAGACGGAGGAAAATCGCGACTATCCAAGGAGTTGGACGCTGGCTGTAAGGAGCCGGAGGAAGTCCGAGCGGACGGAGGTATCCGACCGGAGAGGGAGTCATGAGCTAAAGGCCGAATGAGCGGAGGAGCGAGCATCGGAAGCGTAAAAGAAGCCGTCCACCGAGAAATGCCGGCTCCCTCACGGACTTTGTGGGGGCCTCACAGTGGCCGTGGAAGAAACACGAGTCGCTACCGTCATGGACGGAATGCTTTGGGGTCTCGTAATGAGAGAAGACCCGAAGTGGAGGCCACCCGGAGGAGGATGGTGGAACTCAAGAGCAAGTGAAGGCCGAGGGGCAAAGGAAAGGCGGAGTCCCTCGCTCGGATCGAGGAAGGGAACGCCGGGTGGCGAGGCCGAGGCCCGGTTCAGCGAGGCCGGGCAAGGTTCTTCAATGTCGCGACAGTGAAGCAAGCTCGAGGCCCAAGCGGGCGGAGGACCTTGGGGAGGCGGAAGGCCGGGCACAAGCAGAGAGCTCGGGACTGGCGGAGGCGGCGGCTAGGCGCCAAGTGGGCGAGGCCTGTAAAGGCGGCGAAGAGTGAGCCGCGTGAGCGGCCGGGATCACTGACGTGATCGGGCCGGTGGAAAGTCGTATGACTAGAGGCTAACAAGGCCGAGGCGGTATGGAGGCAGGGGACTCGGGAGATAGGGATCTCCGTGCAGTGCGAGAGGTAGAAGGGAGGCGGCAGAGATGGAGGGCAAGGACACTGGAGCTACAACTCCAAGATGCGTCGGGCGGCAGTGATTCTCAGAGAATCCACGACTCGAGCACGAAATAGAGTGCCTCGGCTCCGTCAAGACGGAGGAAAATCGGCGACTATCCAAGGAGTTGGGCGTTGCCGCTGAAGGGCTGGAGGAAGTCGTCGGACGGAGGTATCGGCTGGAGAGAGGGGCGGGTAAAGGCCGAATGAGCGGAGGCGAGCACTGGAAGCGGAAAAGAAGGCTGCGTCCGGTGAGAAAGGCGGAAGGGAACGCGCCATGGCGGTAAGTCGGCATGGAAAGGAAACGACGGAGCCGGAGCAGTGAGCAACAGGCACAGGAGGTGACCGAGGCCGCCTTGTAGCCTCACGATGGCCTGCCCACACAACTGGGCAGGAGAGGTGGCCCAACAAGCCGGCGGCCGCCACTCCGGAACACTTATGGCGGAGGGAGTATCGGGTGCTCGGGCACACGTGGAAGAGGCAATTCAACAAGTCGATTCGGACTTTGCCTATTACCACGCCGAGCTCCCAAGGCGAGAAGCCTCGGCCGCACGAAACGGACCCCGGAAGGCTCAAGGAGATGAAGGGACAAAGACAGGGACCCTAGTGGCCCCTGCTTGAGATGACGGAGCGCGGAGAGGAGCAACCGGAGGAGCAGAACGAGGGAGCGGATGCGATCGAGGTAAGCACCCCGACCTCACCACTCGGGACCGAGGGTCCCGATTAGGTCCGGAGAACCCAGTCCGGACTTACTCGGGGTGTATGGAGGTCCTTGGCGGACCGAGAAATGCCGGCTCCCTCACGGACTTTGTGGGGGCCTCACAGTGGCCGTGGAAGAAACACGAGTCGCTACCGTCATGGACGGAATGCTTTGGGGTCTCGTAATGAGAGAAGACCCGAAGTGGAGGCCACCCGGAGGAGGATGGTGGAACTCAAGAGCAAGTGAAGGCCGAGGGGCAAAGGAAAGGCGGAGTCCCTCGCTCGGATCGAGGAAGGGAACGCCGGGTGGCGAGGCCGAGGCCCGGTTCAGCGAGGCCGGGCAAGGTTCTTCAATGTCGCGACAGTGAAGCAAGCTCGAGGCCCAAGCGGGCGGAGGACCTTGGGGAGGCGGAAGGCCGGGCACAAGCAGAGAGCTCGGGACTGGCGGAGGCGGCGGCTAGGCGCCAAGTGGGCGAGGCCTGTAAAGGCGGCGAAGAGTGAGCCGCGTGAGCGGCCGGGATCACTGACGTGATCGGGCCGGTGGAAAGTCGTATGACTAGAGGCTAACAAGGCCGAGGCGGTATGGAGGCAGGGGACTCGGGAGATAGGGATCTCCGTGCAGTGCGAGAGGTAGAAGGGAGGCGGCAGAGATGGAGGGCAAGGACACTGGAGCTACAACTCCAAGATGCGTCGGGCGGCAGTGATTCTCAGAGAATCCACGACTCGAGCACGAAATAGAGTGCCTCGGCTCCGTCAAGACGGAGGAAAATCGGCGACTATCCAAGGAGTTGGGCGTTGCCGCTGAAGGGCTGGAGGAAGTCGTCGGACGGAGGTATCGGCTGGAGAGAGGGGCGGGTAAAGGCCGAATGAGCGGAGGCGAGCACTGGAAGCGGAAAAGAAGGCTGCGTCCGGTGAGAAAGGCGGAAGGAGCAGCTGCGCTATGGCGTGGTGGCGATGGAAAGGAAGCAGCGGGCTGGGCGGTGAGACCGTGGCAGTGAGGAGTGACCGAGGCCGCCTTGTAGCCTCATGATCTGACCCGGCTCCACAAATCTGGCGAGAGGTGGCCCAACAAGCCGGCACGCCCACTCCGGAACACTTATGGCGGAGGGAGTATCGGGTGCTCGGGCACACGTGGAAGAGGCAATTCAACAAGTCGATTCGGACTTTGCCTATTACCGAGCTCCCCGGCGAGAAGCCTCTCGGCGGCGCCAGACGGACCCACTCGAGGAAGGAGATGAAGGCCACAGGGGCCGGGGACCCTAGTGGCCCTGTTTGGAGATGACGGAGGCGCGGAGAGGAGCAACGGAGGCGGAAACGAGGGAGGCGGGATGGATGCGGCGAGGTAAGCACCCGCACCTCACCATGGAAGGAGGGCCAACGAGTCACCGGATCGGGAACAGGAGGACTTCGAGGAGAGCCACGAGGAGTCCCGTGAGGGAGGAAACCCGGGTGGGCGTGAGTCCGGACTTTGTCCGACCTCAGAGGAGGCCGGATCAAGTCCGGACTAATAAGTCCGGACTCAAGTCCGGACTAAGTCCGGACTCAAGTCCGGACTCAGAATAACCGACCCCGAGGTCCGGACCACAAGTCCGGACCAAGTCCGGACTTTGTCCGACCTGTGAAGCCGACTCAAGTTCGTGAGTCGAGACAGACCTCGAGGACCGGCCGCAAGGCAAGGAGGAGCCCCTTCGACTTACGCTTAGGGGAGCCGATAGCGGTGGCCCCACCAAGGACCTGTGGAGGGGCCAGGAGGATGACGGTGGTAACGGCGGCTGACCGCCGCCAGAGCCCAACCCGATGTGATTCCGGGAGAGGAGGCCTCACGGATCATCCGATTGGGTGCACCACAACCGCTGACGGGGATTGACCACCCATTCCGAGGCGGGCCTGTGACCTTCCACCACAACACGAAGGAGATAGGGGATAAATGGTAGGCCGATTAGGGTATACCGAAATGGCTATCACTGTAATAGGGGTGTAATAAAGACGCCACCTTGGGCGCAGATAAGAGGGCCGATCCTAGTAAAGCATCTTTCTCTTGGTGTTGATGCCGCTGCTGCACCTTTGTGAGTCTTCTTGCTAACGTGAGTCCCGAGTCACCGAAAGCAGCACGAGGAGATTGATCAAGGTCCCGTGACGACTTAACGCTGTGGTGTGTGCGGGGAAGGGTGATGACCGTGATCGTTCGGAGCCGGTCCGACACCGAACCGGACTGAACGCGTGAGCCGGAGGAACTCCGGAGGGTGTGTAGAGCCCGGACGAGAGGCGAACGACGAGGAGGTCCGGATCACAGAATCAAGGCCTTTTCTAAGATCAAGAGTGTAGCGTGAGAGGAGAGAGGAAAGGACCGGATGCGTGAGGATGTATGTGAACGATACGGACGCGAACGGGTCTAAACGCTTGGCCATACCGGCTCAGACGGACCAGAGTAGTTAGGAGTATGTGTGTGTGCCGAGACCGAACGAGCGCTAAGGACAGAAGAATCACCAAACGCGTAAACGGGCCTATCATTCCCTTGGGAACGGACTTCTTCCTACAACGACACGGATTGTGCTGGCCATCAAAGAAAAGTCCCGCCACGTATGTCTGCACACACAAATGAACTGCTGATCGCCGCGGGTGATGGCCTACAAAAACATAATAGGAAGCGTGGCTATGGCCTACTCCTCTTGTGTAGATTGCTATTAAGTCCTTATTATAATACTATTTTATAATGTGCTTGAGGCATCTCCTCGCACACCTAAATCAATTGTCAAGGCCACATTTTTGCTCAAAGCACACAAGTCCCTATACATAGACTCATACACCTGGTGAAAGCACACAAGTCCCTATACATAGACCCATATACTTGGATACCTGGATACCATCCAACACTATATGAGAAATGCTGTAAGAAGCGTAAAAAAATCCCTGAGCTAACTAGTGGTACGTATATTTTTTATACAAAAAACATGCATAAATTCTCTGTCTTAGAATTAAACCACTTTTTATGGCTCTCAGCCACTATGAGTGACCTCTTCACTATGTTAGTCTACTATCATCTAAGCCAACGTTACCTAATATACTCTTCACTATACTAATCTACTATCACCTAAGCCAACGTCATGTAATTAACATGTTGCAGGTTAAAGTGTAGAATGTCCGGAGATCGGAGGTTTACTTCCACGGCCTCCCCGGGCCGGAAGAGGCAATCCCTCCCGGATACCGGAGAGGAGCTCCTTGTACACTATTATGGGTGGTAGCAGTCCCTAAACCAGCGTAAGCCCCTATTACGCCTGGATCGTACGGCTAACAACGTCTTCCTTTCACCTTTCTTTTGCATTTTTCCTTGGGCGCCTGTTTGTCGGGGGGGCTTTTTAGTACCCTGGAGTCGAAAGCTAGAATCGTCACCGGTCCGTCTACGTGCTCTACGCCATTGTCTCTCTCGAGCACCAACTTCTCCAGGATGAAGGTCCATACTTTGTCGCAGTACCGGTAGGTATGCACATGGCCCGTCAAAGTCGTCTTGCACCGGGCGCTAACCTTTATGGCGTTAGCCTTCAGGGCGTTAGCGATAGACTTGTCAAACTGCATCAGAACCTTGACGGCAAGAAGAGGCGGGATCGAGCCTTTGTCCACAAGCTCAGACAACGATTCTATCAAGCATTCTCCGAGTTCGGTGTGGCGGCCGTAGAGCTCAAGGGCGGCCTGATCCATTTCTGTGAAGGAAGAGGCTCCTCTCGCTTTCGTCCTAATTGGTGTGGAGGAAGAGCCTCCTCGCGCTTCCTTCACAATTGGTGTGGAGGAAGAGCCTCCTCGCGCTTTCTTCCCACTCCGACTCCGCTCTTTCGCACTTTCGAGGGTCTCCAAATACGAGGCCACAAAGACACTCGAGGCAAAAGGCAGGAGGGAACAGAACACGTCAATTTGGTTTTTAGCGGCAAACAGAACTCGTAAATTGATGTGTCGAGTCGGACCAACTACATATGTAGCCCTTAGATCGCACAATTCCGCTACAAGCGAGCGTAAAGCCAAGGCACAAGCTTATGCTCGACTGTGTGTCCAGTGAGTTCAAACTTTGTGTCGTCCGAGTTCAAACTCTCTTCTGCTCACCGCCGTCTCTTCTTCCTATCCCCGGCAGCTAAGGCGACGTGTGCTGTTCTGTTCCCGCGCAGACTCGCACAAGAAAATGTCGCCGAAATCCAAGGGTGGGAAGTCTTGGCAAGTGACTCTGATGAGACACAAAACGAGCAAGTCAGTTTTGTACATGGAAGCGGGAAAGGAATTCGTGGACCTTCTCTTCAGCTTCCTCACTCTTCCGACAAGCACAGTGTTGAAGCTCATTGCCACGCTGGGAGAAGACAAGAGGAGGCCCGGCACAGCCATGTCCAACGTCCTCGACAGCGTGCACAAGCTCAACGGGAAACACTTCCTTGGGAAGAAAGCTGGTATGCAGTTGCTGGATCTACCTATCTGTGCGGACCTTCCCAGGGATGTTGAACGCCTTATCAAGTGCAAGCAAAATGACCTGTGCTTTCAAGCGGAGACCTACTACCATTGCAACTGCGGTGCGGTACTCAGCGATGATTACAGGAACCCGGCTACTTGCGATGGTTGCAATGCCAAGACGACCTTGCGTAACGAATGCATTGTTTACCACAATTTGGCCAAAGAATGAAGGTCATGGATTTGTGAAGGGAAGTGGCACCTATATGATCACGGACGGCTTGCGCATCACGAAACCCTGTACCTCAGACGTCATGCGTTTGTTATCCGAGCTCAACGTGCAGTCGCTGAGTGACGTGGAGACCTGCAGAGTCCGGGTTAGTTCGAAGCAGGTAATCAATTGCGCCTTGAACTCAGTATCTTCTTCATTCGACTGCAAGGCTGCAATATCCGTGGAAATCATCGTGGTTTGGCATATCCCGAAGCCCCACATGACTTAGGTGTTTCTAGGTTGAACAGTCTCGACATTACGTTCCCTGCCCTTCTGCAGGCTTTGCAATTGTTGGAGGCATCCATTGGGGCCACTTCGGAGACTGTGCTTAACGACGTCTTTCCTCCAAAAGACCACTGAGTTAGGGTTAGGGCTCTCCGCCAAGCATTGGTTGCCAGGCCTCGAATTTGCTGCAGGCCAGCTAGGTGAGCTAGCCTTTTCAATCCTCCACATGTGTAACAGTCAAATGCAGCCTGCAGCAGGCCAGTGCTCAGCAAACTGGCATACTTTCTAGCTTGCACTCTTCTTGATAGCGTTGTCAAATGTCCTTGAAACTTTGATCTTTGACTTGGGCTTCCCACCAGACCTCTCTGTCTCGCATAGATTAATCCGTAGACAGTCTTTTGCACCAGTTGCTTTTTTTGTTTTGTGTTTTAGCGCGTGGTTCTCTTCGAAGTCTGAAACGCTTTAAGTCACACATGTATGCTTTAGAATCTGAAAGATACAGGATTCACAAATGTAATGATCAGATTGGGAATGAAAATCCGAAGTCATCGATGTTCCTGCAATAGCAGGCTTTTGAATCAAACCTTAATTGCACACGTCTTGAATCAGACTCGCACAGACTTGGTGGGAACCTTGTGCAAAGCCAACTCCAGCCAGACTTCTGGAAGCTGTACTCTCCAGTACCAGATAGCCTTGTACCGCTGGAAGCGAGCGTAAAGCCAAGGCTGAAGCGTACGCTCTGTTGTACGAGTTCAAACGTACTTCCCCAACAATCGCAAGTGGTAATTGGGAAGAGACAGCAGACCGAGACGTTCAAGTCTAATTGCACAGGTTTTGAATTAGACTTGCACAGACATGATGCGAAACTTGTGCGTTCTGCAAAACCTCAAACAACAAGCCTGCAGGGTGCTTGTCTACAAGTATGGATCAAGCCCGAGATGAACTCCTTTGGTCAGGGTTCTTTCCATGAAACCATCACTGGTGTGAATGGATAAAATCGTGCTCTACCTCCACGAAATAGGTCCAACATTCCTCAGAATATTTTGGCACCAAGCTCAGAATTGCGAGCTTTTCCACGACATGGTCTATCACTAACGCTTAGAACATTGCTGAATTCCTTGTTCGGATCAAAACTCGTACAAGTCAGGTCCGAAAAAATTCTGGAATGCTCAGCAGGTGCCGAAACACATCATTCCAGAATCAGGAACGCGAGACAAGGTTAATCATATCCTTACACAAAGACAGTACACACCATCCCTCATCCATCACTGCTGCTCATCTCGAGAGTTTCTTGTACTACTGATCGATGGCAGAATTCCCTAAGCCAGCGTGCACCCCTTACGCTCGGATCGTGTTGCTAACCACCTCGTCTTTTTCCATTTGTTCTGTTTGTTCTCTTTTTGGGGCGACTGACAGCGGGCGGGGCTTTCGCTTTCGGGGCCAGTACCTCGGCGTCGCAAATAACAACCTTCACCGGTCCGTCCACTTGCTCGTCGTCCCTGCCTTCTGTCTTGAGCACGGCCTGCTCCAGGATGAAGGTCCATATGCTTTCGCAGTACCGGTAGGTATCCACACGGCCCTTCAAAGTCATCTTGGGCTGGACCGCGGCCTTCAAGGCCTCAGCGATAGACTTGTCAAACTGCATCAGAACTTTGACGGCAAGAAGAGGCGAGATGGAGCCTTTCTCCACAAGCTCACTCAGCGATTCCATCAAGCATATTCCGATTGTGGTATGGCGGTAGAGCTCCAAAGGCTCCACCTCTCTCTCCACTTTCCGGTCCATTGCACTTTGGGGAGTATCCAGTACCAGAAGACAAGAAACTTGAGGCAAAAGGCAAGAGGGAATGGATTAGGACACCTCATACATATATAGGCTTTAGGCCGCACAGTTTTCTCGAATATCTTAAACCTATCTCGATTATGAGCAACCTTGCCCTTCCCCCATTCCCCCCTGGAAGACTCTGTCAAATTTTCAGCCACACCGGTACCTCTTCATTCACTGATAGAACTACGTAATTCCCTTTGCCAGCCTGAAGCCCATACGATCGGGTCATCCCAGTGTCTAACCTCTTCAGTTGATGATTGAAATCTCCAGCCTGAAGCTCTGACGCTCGGGTCGAACTGTTAGCCTCTTCAGTTCTATGTCAGACCGAGCGCTGAATATATCTCACGCAGCGCAGGATTCGTGAGCTGTTTTACAAGTTGTCCAGACTCGACACTCCTTTCAGACGTGAGCAGATGGCGTCATCTGGTGCCAGTACAGACGGCTTCAGGGTAACTCTGTTCCGGGACAAGACGACCAAGTCCATTTTGTACATGGAGGCCGGCAAGGATTTTGTGGATATGATTTTGGCCTTCCTCTTTTTGCCCGCGGGAAGGATTGTGAGTCTTCTTCAGCATAAGGGACTCGGGGAGCCGGCTCAGCTGGCTATCTGCAACGTCATGAACAGTATGAAGCACTTGAGGAGTCACTTGTTCAGAGACGACAGTCTTCTCTTGGGAGACACCACCAGTGTGCCGGGCAGAGCCACCGATATCATGAACGTAACTGCATCACTACAGCCACGGGCATGCTTCAGTTGCAAATGTTTCCTCACCATTGCTTTGAGGGAGAATGGAGCGGATTGTACTGGCTGTCACTCTTTAGCAAGTAGAGCAGTTTGTCTTGCTATCTCTGGATCCGATAAGGATGCTTACTCCACTTCCATTCGCGGTCAGACGGGTGACCAGCTAGGCTTCATTTCAAGCACAAGTCTGACTGCCACGTACACCATCACCGACAATTTGGAGATACGCCCGGCCTCTTCCCTCCATACTCTGGAGTTGCTCCAGAAGCTTAAAGTGAGACTCTTGAGTGACTTGGAAAGCTTGGAGGCACGCGTCGGCCCCAACGAGGTAGCCATCTGCATCGGCAGTTCATGCAATATAAATTTTTCATCCATGGACGTCCACCTACACATGTAGCCTGTAGACCTAATGGAGATATCGTGATCATTCTGGACAAAGAGCTGGTGTTTCATCTCGTAGTGCGCTCTTGGCTTAATTCTTTTGCACATAGATGTACACAATTCTCAGCTATTACCCACTGCTGTGCGTGTGTGCAGGCCCTGGAGTTGTTGCATGCCTCTGTGCGTGGCCAAGCCGTGCTCAATAAGGTGTTTGGGGGTATGAGGGAAAGATCCTGAATCACTCCGTTGAGATCTTTCAATTGTGACGATGTTATTGTATTATGCCATGCTCACATCTGATGATCGTCTGGATTCATGTTAAATTCGAAGTCATCTATGTTCCCTGTGATGACTGCCTTTTCAATCAAACTTTCACAGTGTTTGAATCAGATAGACTTGCACAAACATCGTGCGAACTGCAAAACCTGAAACATGTTTCAACCGTTTTTGTTGAAACCTCCTGTGCATCTTCACATGACTGTAATTGATGAAGCCCGTAGAAATCTAGGAAGATAAACTCCCAATAAAACCATCACTTCTGCCTTCCAGAGTTAAAAGGCCTGCTCGAAACCCAATTCCAGCCAGACTAAAGCTGGTTTCTCCAATTTACAGCTCGTACTGGTCGATGATGCATGCACGGGTTTCAAAAGAGGAAATGAAAGCAAGGGAAGACGACGGTGTTCCTGGCTTGTCTCGCTCCGCCTCCAGATTCTCACACAGCGTTTCCCTGTCGGACTCGAGTTGCAAAAGCTCATCCAAAAGACTAAGTTAAGTAGTCCGCTCACAGGCTACTCCCTCGTAGCTTCGCATGCTCCTCCTCCATCCTCCGCTGCTCGGAAACCACTGCAACATCCCTTGCCTCCCTCTCCTGCAACATCACGGCCTACTCTCTCTTCCTCATACCTTCCGTCTCCTTCTCCGGTATCTGCACCATGGCCATGGCGCAGGAGCCGAGCCCATCAAGCTCCTCCAGCTTCATCCTCTCTACCCCGCCGATCGCTTGCCAGTCTTCGAATTTTTCCTTCGCCATAAGCAAAGCCGCGTGCACACAGACATCCTCCTTGCTCTCGATCGCACTCCGTCGCCCAGGCCCGCATCCCCCTCCTTCAACTGGAATCCCCGCCTTGCAGAAGGAAGGAAGGGAGCCCAAACCTGCAGACCTGCGAGCATCCACCACCTCATTCCGCCTTCTTTTGAAGGCCTGAATCTGCTCCCGGCTGCACTCACACTCTATGCGTTCGTTGCGAATCACTTGAAGCTTGCCTGGCCTTGTTCATCCGTCGCCATTCCTGGCAGTCGCGACGGAGAGCTGAGGGAATGGGGTAAATCTCCACACACAGAGAGTATTAGAGCATCCGTGCCAATCTCCGAAAAGATGAATGCTGTGGCGCGTCCGGCCACCCCGCCCGCGCGCATCAGCGTCACCAACCACGCGATACACGCACTAACCGCCCGGATGCGGAACGTGAGCTGTGTGCTCGGCTGCGGAGTGTGGACATACAATTTTTCCCTGCAGTGACCAGCAAAATCGGCTTCAGGATTGCCGAAGACAAAACGACCGGTATCCCATCTGAGCGGCTGGTTATCCGACCTGTAATCAAAGAACCACAACGTTCTGGTAATCGCTGTGCTACCACCGTGACCCTAATAAGAGGTTCGTGTCTATGCAAGCTTCACTCAATTCCTTGACCAGATGGTGTTCCGTGCTCATCCCTCTGCGCTTGGTTTGCCGTCTGTATTTTTTGACAGTTCGGATGTAAGATTGCAGAGTCGAGAGAGGAAAAGACTAGTACATCTCTGCAGGCAATTACACCACCTGCTACAAGTGTCCCCAACCTCAGCAGCCAAGTTGATACTCTTGTGCTTGCAGACTGGCCAGCCAGCTGCATATTGCAACACATCTAGCTAATGCCAGTTGTTGCATGCGCAATTCAGAGAACAGGGACACCAGGCTGATGTGTTTATGTCCAAGTTTGGTGAACATGTATGCAAAGTGTGTCAGTCAGGAAGACGTTCAAAAAGTGTTTGGTGGGCTTGGTACCAAGGATGTGGTTACATGGAATGCCATGATAGCAGGGTATAGCCAGCGAGGCTTGGGCCAGGAAGCCCTCTTTCTGTACACCTTAATGCAAGAGGAAGCCATAGCTGGACCTAATTCCGTAACATTTGGGTGCCTCCTGCAGGCTTGTTCGAGTACTGGCACCCCAGACAGCAGCACTCTACCCGACTCTGTGACATTTGCATGCCTCCTGCAGGCATGTGCAGTTCTGGGTACCCAAGTTTTGGAGGAGGGGAAGCAGCTTCATGCGCAAATCAGAGAACGGGGCCATGAAGGTGATGCTTTGGTAGCCACTATTTTGGTGAACATGTATGCAAAGTGTGGCAGCGTAAAAGACTCCCAGTGAGTCTTGATGTGCTTGGGCGACAGGATGTGGTGACTTGGAATGCCCTGATAGACGGGTGTTTCCAGCAGGGCGTGGGGCAGGAAGCCTTTCATCTCTACAGGAAGATGTCAGCAAAAGACATTGCCTGACCTATTTCTGTGACATTTGTTTGCCTCCTGCAGGCATGTGCAAGTTTAGGCAGCTCAGCCTTAGAGAAGGGGAAGCTGCATCATGCTCAAATTAGAGAACAAGGACTTCAAGATGATGTGTTTGTGGCCAACAGTGGTGGCTACCAAAGCATCAGCTTCATGGCCCCGTTCTCTGACTTGCGCATGAAGCTGCTTCCCCTCCTCCAAAACTTGGGTACCCAGAACTGCACATGCCTGCAGGAGGCATGCAAATGTCACAGAGTCGGGTAGAGTGCTGCTGTCTTCTTGCATAGCACAGTATAGACGAAGGGCTTCCTGTCCCATACCCTGCTGGGAATACCCTGCAATTGTGGCATTCCATGTCAACACATCTTTTTCACCGAGTCTATCAAACAACATCTGAGCGTCTTCCAAGCTCCCACACTTTGCATACATGTTCACCAAATTCGTGGCCAAAGCCACATCATCTTGGAGACCTCGGTCTCTGATTTGCGCATGAAGCTGCTTTCCCATTCCCAAACTTGGGGTGCCAGTACTCGAACAAACTAGAAGATGCTCAGAAACTGTTTAACGGACTTGGTCAAAAGAATGTGGTGAGAAAGCTGCCCAGAATGACAGACTGCCATGCAAGACGAAGGCATGGCTGCACCCATTTCTGTGACATTTATGTGCCTTGTACAGGCATGTGCAACTCTGGGCACCTCAGCTTTGAAAACGGGGAAGCAGCTTCATGAAAAAATCAGAGAACAAGGACATGAAGCTGATGTGTTTGTCGCGAACAGTCTTGTCAACATGTATGCCAAGTGTGGCAGCCTGGAACATGCCCAGAGTGTGTTTGATGGACTTGGTCAGAAAGACGTGGTCACCTGGAATGCCATGATAGCAGGGTATTCCCAGCACGTCATGGGCCAGGAAGTCCTTCACCTCTACAGTGCTATGCAAGAAGATGCCATCGCTGTTCCAGATTCCGTGACATTTCTGTGCCTCCTGCAGGCTTGTGCAAGTATGGGCACACCAGCTTTGGCAGACGGGGAGGCAGCTTCATGTGCAGATTAGAGAACGAGGCTATCAGTGTGATGTTATTGTAGCCAGTAGTTTGGTGAACATGTATGCAAAGTCTGGCAGCCTAGAGGATGCTCAAAGAGTGTTTGATGGTGTTGGTAAAAAGAATGTGATGACGCGGAATGCAATGATTGCAGGTTACTTGCAGCAGGGCATGGGGCAGGAAGGACTTCCTGGCCCATGTCAACATGTCAACATTTCAACGCAATGTGTTTCGGTATGGAGCGTAAGAGCATGGCTTGTTTCACAGGATTTCAGTGTTGGATGGCCTCCCCAGTCAAAAAGGCAGAAGGAGCCCGCTGTCCTCATTTGAACGTTTTCTTTTCACAGCTGGAATTCAGGTTTGTCGGGAGAAACGTCATGATAGGTAGATGGGTGTGGAGGGGACCAGCCCCCGCCATCTCATGGGAGCAGCCCTGCGAGGTCGAGATGGGTATGAATAGAATGGCTTTCATAGCCGAGGCAAGCAGAGAGGATTTGGGTAATTTCTCTTCAACATTGGGTGACTGAAGTGTGTCGAAGCTAGCCCATTTGTGCTTTTCCTTGGGCTGTCTGTGCTATTCCTTTTCCTCACGTATCTAAGAGCTTGTGTGGCATTTGTTTTCACTTGGGCTGTCTGTGCTATTCCTTTGCCTCACGTATCCAAGAGCTTGTGTGGCATTTGTTTCATCATTGGTTGTTGAACTGGAAGTCCGGATTTCATGTCTGCATCTGTTCCTGCGGAACACGCCTGTCAAGTTTCTTATGTCTCGAGCATTTCACTAGCAGGCTAGGCAACGTTGTCCCTTTCTGTCCCCGAAAAAAAGGGCGGGGATGGGCTCTCATTTTCCTGGTTCACAAACGGCCAGGGTTACTCCGAGATTTCGTTGCAAGGAGATCAGAAAATCTGTTTGTGCTAGTTGAATGAAAGCGTGAGCGGCTTCTCGCTGATCTTTTTCCTCCACAAATCTGGAGGAAAAAGTCTTTTTCCTACACGTACACCCACTTGATGAGGAGGTTGATTGTTGCTCCTTCCCGGATCTGAGCGCTCAGACGCCGAGATGGGCCGCAGGCTAATCCTCCCTGCAAAGTACGCGGCTTCCGGGGCCAGCCCAAAGTACGCGGCTTCCGGGGCTAGCCCAAAGAACGCGGCTTTCGGGGCTAGCCCGAAGAACGCGGCTTCCGGCAGCAATAGGATGCGGAACGCGTGGCCGGAAATGGGGACGCGGAACGCGTGTAAGAGCGTAAGGAGCGTGGACTCCTTCATTTGCATCTGGGGCTGACTGACCTTTCCGGATCTGAGCGCTCAGACGCTGAGATGTTGCTTGCAGGCGCTCCGGCAGCGCAATTGGCGGCCATGGTGACTGCTCGCCTAGCCTGATTCGCTGTGGCGGCCAAGCACTGCTGCCGAGGTGCGTATTGGAAACTCTGTTTGATGCTTGAGTGCAATGGCCTGTCAGGCTGAGATTTCGGCGTCTTGATTGCCAGCATAGTAACCCGGGGCCGAACACCGCTGCCGCGCGGGGGCCGGGCTTGGTTACTGTCACACCATGTCTTGAGCATCAGTTAGGAGCCAGGGAAGTGGATTCGCAGGAAGGCGGAGGAACGCGGACTAGGTGTGTGCCCTGTCTTTGATGAAGTGTGTTTGATTCTTCGGTGCATTTTAGTGTCACGCCCACACTTCGCGGTCGTGATTGTAGTGCGATTGTACCCGAAGACTGGTGCCGCGGGCTCTTGGTTGCACACTTGAAGCTTGAGCAAGGAGCACGAAAGGAGCCTGGCAGGGAGCGCGCGTGGTAGCTGCTAGCGGATTGGATTCTGTCACTGATTCCGTGTGGATATTCTATCATGAGTGAACGACTAGCAAACCTCCGTTCCTGCCAGTGGCCGAATATTGATGTTCAGTCGCCTGGGCTGGTTTCCTCTCCAGATGAATTCCAAGCTCGCAATGCATATGATCCGAACGTTCAGTCGCCTGGGCTGGTTTCCTCTCCAGATGAATTCCAAGCTGACAATGCATATGATCCGAATGCAACAGATCGCCAGATACAAGTTCCAAGTGTCGCCATCGACATGCGCAATGGAGTGGCGGGACGAGGTGAAAGTGTCGCGATCGACATCGGGGATCAAGTGGAGGAACTGGAGGAAAAGGTTGGGAGTGGCCATGAAGAGGTTGCAATCGACATGCGCAATGGAGTGGCGGGACGAGGTGAAAGTGTCGTGATCGACATCCCGAATCTTCAAGAGGAGGAACGGGAGGAACAGGTTGGGAGTGGCCATGAACAGGTTGCAAGTGTTCCAGCGAGTCACTTGGACCAGGAAAAGGATACTAAAGAGGTTCAGTCTCTAATGAAAGTAGCAATTCTGATTGTCACACTTGGCGTAACGTTGCTACAAGAAGCGTCAGGACATGACAATGCTTCAACCACATTTTGGTTGCTCTTCTTTCCGTGGGTTTTTTTCATTACAATCCTTGGCGCATTGGTGTTCGTCATTTTGTTTATACCTAACGGAACAGTTTTGTGTGCTGGACCTCTCGGCACTACGATGCGATGGGTTATGATAGCCGTTGTGGCTTTTGCCTTGTCGACGTGGGTATACACTATGCGACGCAAGTGATGGCAGGAAGGCTGCAAGTCTCACAGAAAGAAAGCGGCGGACAGCAATAACGATAGTGCCACAGCTTTGTGGCATTCCTGGCTAGGTGTCAACGTCGAAGTCTGTTGCTGGTATGTGAAAAATAGTGACAATCCCTTTGTTTCTCTCTCATTGTTTGTGCCGCCACGTGCGCGGTTAGGAAATTGGTAATGCAAAAAGCCTGGCATACCAAACAAGACATAGGGGACAGGGCTTTTTTTTTCACGCGCGAAATTTTTTTTTACGCCACAGTGTTTTTATGTCCGTTAGGTAACCCCACCGAAATGGGGTAGCCCAAAACGGACGCACCAAAGCTACCACTTCGCGCTCACCGGTACGGAAAGGGAACCTTTTTCTTTCCCGCACTCACTGGGATTTTTTCTCGCGCGCGCACCAACAATTTTTTTTTGGCCGTTTTTAGGATTCATCTCCTAGGAGGGTGGAGCGGGGTTTTAGGGCAGGGGCGAGGAACACAGGCTTGGCGGGGCTGCTTTAGGCGACGGACGGACGCTGGTCGGGGCGACCAGCGGCGAGGCAGGCATACGGGACGGGGGAAGAAGGGGCGAGGTCCGCAGGCGTGGCGGGACGACGAGGTGCGCGGCAGGCAGGCAGGTGCGCAGGCGCGTTGAGGCAGGCAGGCAGGCCCGCAGGCGCGCAAGCGCGTCGAGGCGATCTATTGCATTCGGATCATACGCATTGCCAGCTCGGAATTCATCTTGAGAGGAAACCAGCCCAGGCGACTGAACAATATTCGGCCACTGGCAGGAACGGAGGAATCCAATCCGCTAGTAGCTACCACGCGCGCTCCCTGCCAGGCTCCTTGCGTGCACCTTGCTCAAGCTCAAGTGAGCAACCAAGAGCCCGCGGCACCAGTCTTCGGGTACAATCGCACTACAATCACGACCGCGAAGTGACACTAAAATGCGGGCGTGACACTAAAATGCACCGAAGAATCAAACACACTTCATCAAAGACACGGCACACACCTGGTCCGCCTTCCTCGCCTTCCTGCGAATCCGCTTCCCTGGCTCCTTGCTGATGCTCAACACATGGTGTGACAGTAACCAAGCCCTGCCCCCGCGCGGCAGCGGTGTTCGGCCCCGGCCCCGGCCCCGGGTTACTATGCTGGCAATCAAGACGCCGAAATCTCAGCCTGACAGCCAAATGCACTCAAGCACCAAACAGAGTTGCCGATACGCACCGCAGGGCAGAAGAAGAAGAAGAAGAAACTGCAGAGCAGGGCAGGAAACTGCCAAGCGGCCGATTGCCATTTGCGGTCAGGTCTATCCGGAAAGGTTTATCCTGTACGGACCGTGCTCAAGACAGAAGGCACCTGTCGTCTGTGCTGCAGGTGCCCTCTGGTCCTCTGGTCGGTAAAGGATAAACCTTTACGGCCGTAAAGGTTTGTCCTTTACGGACCACGGACTTATGACCAGCCCGTACGGCATCACTCCAACAATGGAGCACGTTGGACGTGTTACGTTTTACGGCCATAAAACGTAACACGTCCCGCGAAACCTTGTCTCTTGAAACCGGATAAACCTTTACACGGACCAGCGACGTATGAGTACGGCATCACTCCAGCAGTGGAGCGAACGAATTCGCAAACGAATTCGCGAATTCGATTCGGTTCCTTCCCCGGCGAGTGAGGACTTGAGGGTGCGAGTGGCGCCACAGGATTGAAACTTGAGGATGGGGGAGAGTACTCGACGGCTCCGGCCAAGAATACGCTGCTGGGAAATGGGAATACGCTACTTTCCAGCAGCTTCCCGAACGTTCCGGGCCGGGCCGGGACGCTGCTGGGCATACGCTGCAGGGCATACGCTGCTGGGCATACGCTGCTGGGCATACGTTTTTGTATTTCTTACGTTATTGAAAATCTGGTGACCCTTTTATATGCTCAAATTTATCCTCGGCATGGTTATCTATTTGTTAGTCATTAACCATAAGATCGTCCACCGAGGAAAAGACAAGGCATGTGGCCAGTTAAGCTCATGACGTTTAACCAAGGTAAATGGGTACGTTACTGACTCATATGGAAATTGTCTTTTAGAATGAGCCATTCTTCTCGTTGTCGAACGGTAAATGGAAAGTAGAAAATGTGCGAGAAGTTCAACATTTAGAAGCATATACTGGTATATAAATAGAATGGAACCAAAACATCTGCAACAAACATGGTTAGATAAGACGGCGCTACGAGTATAATTAAACCAAAGATTGAGCTCATGAATACATGATGAAATCCTAGATATAAATGCATATACATAAAAAAATACAATTTCAAGCTTGGTTGAGAGATTCAAGGTCCCGTAAAGATGATGTGACGATCATCATACATGGGGAGGTCGACCTCTCTGCATTTAGACCTATTTCGAAATCCTTGGCAATAAATAAATCCATTTAATAGATAATCCATTAACAAAGTTTTAATGGATTATCTAATAAATAAAAAATATCTTTGAAACTTGTATTAATTATCTCTTGTAAAATGGCTCTACTTAGATACACCTAGTTTCAGCAAGAAGAGTTTTGCAAAGAAAGAAAAGGAAATACGGTTTATTTAGTTCGAGTTTACATAATAAAATAAAGATTTACCTATTGAAAAACTTTATGTAAATGTTGTCACAGGAAAATGAAGCAGGAATTATTAGAAAACAAATTCATGCAAGAAATTCAAATTAGAAGAAATAAAGAAATATAAATATTATTAAATTCATGTATTAACTGGAATTTAATCGAATTAGTAACAAGAATTCCTTCCCATCGGGAACATCTCATTAAGCTCTTTGGCTTACAAATTCTTAGTTCATTAATTTTACGCGATTTACGTAAGTCGAAAATGGAAAGAAGTTTGATACTTAAGAGTTTTCCACTACTTATACTATCTATGTTTATACGTCGGATGAATAGTAGAAATTTTGTTGAAATAAATAATTGTCATTTAGAGAGAATAATTTATGCACCATTAGCATACATGTAACGAAGCAACCAGCCTCCTTCAACATATCTCATTATGTGTTCTACACTTAGGAAAGCTAGATCCACGTGAGGTGTATGAAGCATAGTTTGGGAAACACCTGCAATTATCTAAATAATATTTTTATTAATTATAAATAAATACAAAAATATGTTCTTATGCGTCGTTATGAAACGACGAACTGAAACCCTAGATTAGCTTTGTGTGTTAAAGATGTTTTCTCACACTAGAAGCACAAGAATGCAAGTTGCGATAATTGGAATAAGTGCATTTTCCCAGGGATGCTATTTACAACACTATACTACCACTGTGAGTCTTTCATCAACCGAGGCTGAGTACGGAGCATTATCTTTAGCTGCATGTGAAATCATTTGGGTCAGACAGTTCCTTGAAGGCATACATTGGCAGCAACACTTAGCAATACTTTTAAGATGTGACAACCAGTCAGCGATTGCGCTCACCGAAAATCCTATCTTGCATGCTCAATCTAAGCATATTGAAATCCAGTTCCACTTTATTCGCCAAGCAGTGGAGACAGGGGTCATACATTTGCAATATGTGCATACATCACACAATGTTGTAGACCTGCTTACCAAAGGTCTTCCTAAGGCGACTCACGAGCAACATAGAAGCTCCCTAGGGTTAACCAATTCAGCCGCTCATCTCAGTCAGCAGCAAGACACGCGCCGAGCTGAGAAGGAGCATGGGTGAGCTGCAGCTGGAGCTATGGACTTGAAGCAGCGTTTGGGCATCCTCTCAAAGGACAGTTCCTGTGTGTTACGCACGGGGCAATCGTCTGCGCCTGACCTGCACACACAACCCCAGCTGTTAGTTCTGGATGAAGCCTCAGGGTAATCCAAGCATGACCAATAGCGCCCTTTCTACATTTCACCTCTACTGCGATTTTGGTGGTCGTCATCCGGAAGACACAGCCTGCACGCCGCCTTGAAGACAGCAAGCTCAGCTTATCTCGCCGACCTGGAATACACGCGAGAAGGTTTGAGTGCCCGCTGTTTTCGGCCAGTGACCTCCACACCTACTAGTCTCTCCTGCAGTGAGTCTTTTCCCTTCAGATCTGTTTTGCTTGGATGCCACGCGCTTTTCTTTTGGCATGTCCTTCTCTGTTTAGCACGTGATCCAAGAAAGTAGTCGGATCGTGATGGCTACCTCTAACAGATGAGCTGCATCGCCAGATCGATGGAGCATGCCTTGAGTTCTCAGTCACTGTGTTTATGGCGATACTTTACCGTTTTAGACCGGGTTAACCAGATAAGGTTCCTAGTTAGGTCTGAGGGGGAGTATTGGATAAGTTAATAGTATTCAGACACTAACTCGCAATTACCAAGCGGTGTTAGGGTTAGCATACATACACATATAAGTTTAAGTATTATATCATATTAGGGTTTAGTCAGTTATTACAAATACACTCTTTTATATTTCTTTGATCACTTCAAGCAGTTATTATTGTTATTATTGTGTGCCTCTCTAGTGCTCGTTCGTGTGCTCTCGCTCTAGGGCTGCCCAAGATCCACATTATGCTGGACAACCGATTTGACGACCTGAGAACTACCCAGCTCCTCCTACGGTCCCAACTTCTTTGAGTTGCGACTTGATTTTTGGTAAGAAGGAATGTCACTCTGCTTATTTTGGACACACCTAGCCAGGAATGTTACAAAACTGTGGCGCTATCGTTATTGCTATCCACCGCTTTCTTTCCGTGAGGCTTGCAGCCTTCCTGCCATCACTTGCTTTGCATAGAGTATACCCACGTCGACAAGGCAAAAGCCACAACTGCTATCATGACCAATCGCACCCAATTGCTGAGAGTTCCAGCACACACAACTGGTCCGTCATGCAAAAACAAAATGACCAACCCCAATGCGGAAAGGACTGTAATGAAAAGGACCCACGGAAAGCAGATCAACCAAAATCTGGTTGAAGCATTGTCATGTCCCGACGCTCCTTGTAACAACGTTACGCCAAGTGTGACCATCATACCTGCCACTTTGATTAGATACTTAACCTTAGTGTGCTTTTCCTGGTCCAACTGATTCGCTGGAACACTATGGCCACTCTCCACCTGTGTCTCCACTTGAGGTCCGATCCCATCCCCGATGTCGATCGCGACACTTTCACCTCGTCCCGCCACTCCACTTCCTGTCCAAGTAGCCATGTCCGTGGCGACACATTGAACTTGAATGTCGCGATCTGTTGCATTCGGAATATATGCATTGCGAGCTTGGACTTCGTCTGGAGAGGAAACCCGCCCAGGCGATTGAACATCAGTATTCGGCCACTGGCAGGAACGGAGGTTTGTTAGTCGTTCACTCATGATAGAATATCCACACGGAATCACAGAATCCAATCCGCTAGCAGCTCCAACGCGCGCTCCCTGCCAGGCTCCTTGTGTGCTCCTTGCTCAAGCTCAAGTGTGCAACCAAGAGCCCGCGGCACCAGTCTTCGGGTACAATCGCACTACAATCACGACCGCGAAGTGTGGGCGTGACACTAAAATGCACCGAAGAATCGAACACACTTCATCAAAGACACGGCACAAACCTGGTCCGCCTTCCTGCCAATCCGCTTCCAAGTCTTTCGCCCTCGCCCGCGCGGCAGCGGTGTTCGGCCCCGGCCCCGGCCCCGGGTTACTATACTGGCAATCAAGACGCCGAAATGTCAGCCTGACAGGCAAATGCACTCAAGGACCAAACAGAGTTGCCGATAGGGTGGCACCTCGGCAGCAGTGGTTGGCCGCCACATCGAATCAGGCTAGGCGAGCAGTCCCCATGGCCGGCAATTGCGCTGCCGGTGCGCCTGCTACCAACATCTCAGCGTCTGAGCGCTCAGATCCGGAAAGGAGCAACAATCAGCCTCAGGTACAAATGAAGGAGGCCACGCCCACGCGTGCCTCCTTACGCTCTTACACGTCAGAAGCTGGGCTGAACGCTTGGCGTGCTGCCACCCTGCCCCTCCCCCCGGATTTGCGATTTGGTCCGCCTTCCTGCCAATCCGCGCGGCAGCGGTGTTCGGACCCGGGTTACTCCACTGGCAATCAAGACGCCCAAATGTCAGCCTCACAGCCAAATTCACTCAAGCACCAAACAGAGTTGCCGATACGCACCGCAGGGCAGTGCAGGGCAGTTCTGGGCAGGTTCCTGCCAGGCAAGTGCAGGGCAGGTTCCTACTAATCCGCGCGGCAGCGGTTGTCGGCCCCGGGTTAGGTTGGTTTCGCGTGAGCCCGTGCCCGGACCCGGGCATCACTACGCCACATATTGCGAAGCGGAGATGAACCTAAAATTGGTGCACGGGGCCGGGCTCCCCGTTTCACCCAACCTGCTCATTATTCAGGGTCCCCTCCCCCGGATTTGCGATTGGGTCCCCTCCCCCGGATTTGCGATTGGGTCCCCTCCCCCGGATTTGCGATTGGGTCCCCTCCCCCGGATTTGCGATTCGGTCCTAAAATTGGTGCACGGGGCCGGGCTCCCCGTTTCACCCAGCCTGAACTGGGTCCCCTCCCCTTGGATTTGCGATTTGGTCCGCCTTCCTGCCAATCCGCGCGGCAGCGGTGTTCGGCCCCGGGTTACTCCACTGGCAATCAAGACGCCGAAATGTCAGCCTGACAGCCAAATGCACTCAAGCATCAAACAGCACCTCGCGATCGGCAGCAGTGGTTGGCCGCCACAGCGAATCAGGCTAGGCTAGCAGTCCCCTTGGCCGGCGATTGCGCTGCCGGAACGCCTGCAAGCAGCATCTCAGCGTCTGAGCGCTCAGCTCCGGAGAGGAGCAACCATCAGCTCCATGTAGACAAGTGGAGAAGGCCTCGCCCACGCGTGAATTTTTAAGCTCTTGCGGCCGGGAGCTGCCGGGCTACCCTGGTGTGCAGCGCAGTGTGCGGAGGGAGCGCGTTGCGCGGAGGGAGCGCGATGCGGTCTGTTGTGGGGCCCCTCCCATCAGTTATTATCATCAGATAATAGAGTATCAAGTAGTATCAAGCAGTATTAGGATAAAACGAAGTCAACGGACAATGTACATATAACGGACAAGGAACAACCGAGTGTTGGAGACTAGAATATGTACCTAATATAATATTGAAGAAATATTAGAGACTGGAGTACGTAATGTAATGTTAACGAGAAACTGAGGCTAACTCCGGCAAGGAGCTCGGGAAAGGAGCTCGGGAAAGCGCCCACGCGCCGGCGAAACCCCGTGGGAACGTTCCGCGTTTCAGGTGCTTCCTGCAATTGGCCAGTGCAGACACCCTCCCCTCCCCCTCATTTGCGTTGCGTTGGTCGTGACATCACCGGACCCGACACTCGCCACGTCCCGAGGCACCGGCACCTGTGAAACGGAAAACTGGCTACTTTCGGTCTCCGGTACCGTGACCCATCCCTCCGCTGCTCCATCGTCTTCGTCTTGCCCACAACGCAGGCCCATCGCCCGCGCTCCAGTGTCCTGTCCAGCATCCCGCGCGCGGAGAAGGGGAAGGGAAGGGAAGGGAAGGGAAGGGAAGGAGAAGGAGAAGACCAAACTATTATTAGTCGCCCACAACGCAGGCCCATCGCCCGCGCTCCGGTGTCCTGTCCAGCATCCCGCGCGCGGAGAAGGGGAAGGGAAGGGAAGGAGAAGGAGAAGGAGAAGACCAAACTATTATTAGTAGTCACCCCGCAGGCCCATCTCCCGCGCTCCGGTGTCCTGTCCATCATCCCGCGCGCGGAGAAGGGGAAGGGAAGGGAAGGAGAAGGAGAAGACCAAAGTACTATCACTAGTGGGAGATCGGAGATTTCGCGCTTGCAATGAATAAGCGACACTTTTCGCACGTAGACGTGACTTGCGTCACTTGTTGCAAGTTGTGTCGGGGCAAGTTTCCTCGAGTGACCTCGCAGAGCTTGGGGATGGGAAACACATGTGGGATGAGGTGCCAATAGGGGACCGGTCTGCTAGAGACGAGGAAGGGGTCACCAGCTAGAGATTAAAGAACCAAGACGCGTATTCAGAACAGTTTCTACACATGCATGAAGTGGGCCCATGGCTGGTGGTGGCCAATATAACATTTGTGTGTGGTGGAGCTTTGGTGGCGTAAGCTGGGCCCATGGCTCGTGGTGGCCAATATAACAGAGTTCGTTGAATCTAATGACTACGGACGTTACATCATCGTCGCTACCGAGATTACGAGCCTCTTGCACCAGACTCTTGGCAGCTTCCGAAGGTGCTCAATGTTCCGCACAGAATCCAGGGGCTTCAATGCCCCCCGGATTTGCGATTTGGTCCGCCTTCCAGCCAATCAGCGGTGTTCGGCCCCGGGTTACTCCACTGGCAATCAAGACGCCGAAATGTCAGCCTGACAGCCAAATGCACTCGAGCATCAAACGAAGCCCCATGGTCGGCAATTGCGCTGAAAGAGCGCCTGCCAGCAACATCTGAGCGCTCAGATCCGGGAAGTAGCAACAATCAGCCACCATACCAAGTGGGTGTACTTGTAACGCGTTTGGAGTAAAGATATTCCCTGTTTTGTCACAGTGCTTTCCACGTCTTAGGTCCAGGTTCAGGTGTTCTTCCAGCGTCTCAGGTTCTTCCTGGAATTGGCCGAGTGCAGACGCTCGCCCCTCCCCCCTCCCCCCGGAGATGCGATGTGTGATTCGTGTTGGTTGTGAAATCGCGGGACCCGACAGTCCGACACCCGCCACCTCCCGAGGCACCAGCACCCGTAAAACATAAAACAGGCTACTTTCGGTCTCCGGTACCGTGACCCGTCCCTCCGCTGCTCCATCGCCTTTGCCTTCCCCACCATGCATGCCCATCTCCCGCGCTCCGGTGTCCTGTCCATCATCTGGCGCGCGGAGAAGGGAAAGGGAAGAGAAGACCAAACCAATATTACTAGTCACCCCTGCACCTAATGGGAGATGGGTGTTGCCTAGCCTGCCCCTCCGGAAAGCTTGTGCTAACCGATCGTTGACCAGTGTTGAGTTGAGTATCGATTCCTTCCTGCATCTCGGTATATAGGCCCTAAGCTTGCGCTGTTGAAGCTAGGCAGGAAGGACTGGATTCCAATGCGTAGCGTGCTGGCCAAGGGGCCCTTGTCGCTAATGCCCCAAATCTCAGTGCAGTATGAATTCATGCCGATGTCCTAGAATCTCAGTGCAGAATGAATGCTGTTTTGTGTTTGTCGTCAGTTGCAGCCATGGTGTAAGTGGATAGAGCTGAGGAGGGATGTCATTCTTATTTTATTGTGCAACGGTGATTATGGCTGCATGCGTACAGTGCCAGTCCAATCGTTCCACTCAACAACAGACTCTCCCACGGCTCTGCAAGGACTGGATTCTTGATTCCCAGCCTGACTGCGTACTGTGATCTCAGTGTTTATGTAGATCGATGTTGGTCATGCTATATTATGCATCATGCTGTGTGATGTGGTGACCTTGATGTGTGTTGCCCTGACTCAAAGTTCTTTCCTCCCTTGGAAGATATGTTCGCAGGGAGAAGAAGGACGAAGAATTGTATTTTCCCAGGAATGCTGTATACAACACTACACTACACTGCACTAGGGACAACCTGTGGATAGGTGATGTTAAGGCAGGCACGAGTGCCATCATCCTCCGGATCCGGGCAACGGTTTGACAACCTGAGAACTGCCTCAGTTCCTCCTACGGTCTCAACTTCTTTGAGTTTTGGCTTGATTTTTGGGAAGGAGGGATGTGACTCTGCTTGTTTTGGGCAACGGTGATCGTGGTCGCTCGACCTTATTGCAATACCAATTCTAATTGCGCACGCGGCGGCACACACAACGAGAGAGATAGACAAAGGGATTGTCTCTAGTCTTTTTTCACATACTACCAACAGGCTTGGACGGTGACACCTACCCAGGAATGCTACAAAGCTGTGGCGCTATCGTTATTGCTGTCCGCCACTTTCTTTCTGTGAGCCTTGCAGCCTTCCTGCCATCACTTGCTTCGCATATAGTATACCCACGTCGACAAGGCAAAAGCCACAACGGCTATCATGCCCAATCGCATCCAAGTGCCGAGAGATCCATCACTCACAACTTTTCCGTCATGCAAAAACAAAATGACCAACCCCAACGCGCAAAGGGCTGTAATGAAAAAGACCCACGGAAAGAAGACCAACCAAATTCTGGTTGAGCCATTGTCATGTCCTGACGCTCCTTGTAGCAACGTGACGCCAAGTGTGACAATTTGACCTCCCACTTTGATTAGATACTTAACCTTCTTAGTATTCTTTTCCTGGTCCAAGTGACTCGCTAGAACACTTGCAACCTCTTTGTGGCCACTCCCAACCTGTTCCTCTTCCTCCACTTGAAGATTCGCGATGTCGATCGCGACACTTTCACCTCGTCCCGCCACTCCATTGGGCATGTCAATGGCGACACTTGGAACTTGCATCTGGCGATCTGTTGCATTCGGACCACATGCATTGCCAGCTTGGAATTCATCTGGAGACGAAACCCGCCCAGGCGATTGAACATGAGTATTCGGCCACTGGCAGGAACGGAGGTTTGCTAGTCGTTCACTCATGATAGAATATCCACACGGAATCACATAATCCATTCCGCTAGTAGCTCCCACGCGCGCTCCCTGCCAGGCTGCTTGCGTGCTCCTTGCTCAAGCTCAAGTGTGCAACCAAGAGCCCGCGGCACCAGTCCTGCAATCACGACCGCGAAGTGTGGGCGTGACACTGAAATGCACCGAAGAATCAAACACACTTCATCAAAGACACGGCACACACCTGGTCCGCCTTCCTGCGAATCCGGTTCCAAGCCTTTCGCCCTCGCCCCTTGCTGAGCCAAGAGCCCGTGAGCAGTGAGCAGCGAGCAGGAACTATTGACTGCAGCGAGCAGGGTGCGGTGGCGCTATTCCAGCGTCTCGGAACGAATTCGTTCGGTACCCTGTGCCAGTAACTGCATAGGCCCTGCCCTGCCCTGCCCCTGCCCTGCCCTGCCCTGCCCTGCCCTGCCCTGCCCTGCCCTTCTGCCCTGCCCTGCCCTGCCCTGCCCTGCCCTGCCCTGCCCTGCCCTGCCCTGCCTGCCCTGCCCTGCCCTGCCCTGCCCTGCCCTGCCCTGCCCTGCCCTGCCCTGCCCTGCCCTGCCCTGCCCTGCCCTGCCCTGCCCTGCCCTGCCCTGCCCTGCCCCTGCCCTGCCCTGCCCTGCCCTGCCCTGCCCTGCCCTGCCCTGCCCCTGCCCTGCCCTGCCCTGCCCTGCCCTGCCCTGCCCTGCCCTGCCCTGCCCTGCCCTGCCTGCCCTGCCCTGCCCTGCCCTGCCCTGCCCTGCCCTGCCCTGCCCCTGCCCTGCCCTGCCCTGCCCTGTCCACGCTGGAACCCATGTTGACCAGACTGTTAGCGACAAACATATCAGCTTCATGTACGTGTTCTCTGATTTTTTCATGAAGCTGCTTCCCCGGTTTGAAAGCTGAGGTGCCCACAGTTGCACATGCCTGTACAAGGCACATATGAAGTGCTTCCTGCCCCACGCCCTGCTGCGAATACCCTGCTATCATGGTCGTTCCAGGTCGCCACATTTTTGTGACCAAGTCCATCAACATTCTGGGCAGCTTTCTCACCAAAATTCTTTTGACCAAGTCCGTTACACAGTCTCTGAGCATCTCCCAGGCTGCCACACTTTGCATACATGTTGACCAAACTGTTGGCCACAAACACATCATCTTGAAGTCCTTGTTCTCTAATTTGAGCATGATGCTGCTTCCCTTCTCCAAGGCTGAGCTGCCTTAACTTGCACATGCCTGCAGGAGGCAAACAAATGTCACAGAAATAGGTCAGGCCATGCCTTCTGCTGACATCTTCCTGTAGAGATGAAAGGCTTCCTGCCCCACGCCCTACTGGGAACACCCGTCTATCAGGGCATTCCAAGTCACCACATCCTGTCGCCCCAGCACATCAAGACTCACTGGTAGTCTTTAACGCTGCCACACTTTGCATACACGTTCACCAAAATGCTGGCTACAAAAGCATCAGCTTCATGGCCCCGTTCTCTGATTTGCGCATGAAGCTGCTTCCCCTCCTCCAAAACTTGGGTACCCAGAACTGCACATGCCTGCAGGAGGCATGCAAATGTCACAGAGTCGGGTAGAGTGCTGCTGTCTTCTTGCATAGCACAGTAGAGACGAAGGGCTTCCCGCAATCCGGAGCTCCAGCGCCTGCTCCTGCAGTGCCCAGCACAGCAGCAGGCCGGGGCGCCTGCAGGCAACATCTCAGCGTCTGAGCGCAAGGGCTCCTACACTTGCGTACTTGAGGGCCCGCCTTGCCCCGCTGCCGGAGCGCCTGCAAGCAACATGTCAGCGTCTGAGCGCAAGGGCTCCGACACTTGCGTACTTGAGGGCCTTCCTTTCCCCGCTGCCGGAGCGCCTGCAAGCAATATCTTAGCGTCTAAGCGCTCAGCTCCGGAGAGGAGCAACCATCAGCTCCGAGTACGAATGAAGAATGCTAAGCCCACGCGTGACACTCAAGCTGTTTGCTTGTCACTTCAACTGTTTGACGCGGGAAGAGAGAGTGTGCACGTGGACAATTGCAGGGTGACAGCACGCCAAGCAGCCGCCGCGGAACGTCCAGCCGCCTTTCGCCGACGAAACGCCCAGTTTCCGAAGGTGCTTCCTGGAATTGGCCAAGTGCTGACGCTCGCCCCTCCCCCTCCTCATGATAGAATATCCACACGGAATCACATAATCCAATCCGCTAGTAGCTCCAACGCGAGCTCCCTGCCAGGCTCCTTGCGTGCTCCTTGCTCAAGCTCAAGTGTGCAACTGCAAGAGCCCGAGGCACCAGTCCTGCAATCAGGACCGCGAAGTGTGGGCGTGACACTGAAATGCACCGAAGAATCAAACACATTTCATCAAAGACACGGCACACACCTGGTCCGCCTTCCTGCCAATCCGCTTCCAAGTCTTTCGCCCTCGTTCCTTGCTGATGCTCAAGACATGGTGTGACAGTATCCAAGCCCGGCCCCCGCGCGGCAGCGGTGTTCGGCCCCGGGTTACTATGCTGGCAATTAAGACGCCGAAATGTCAGCCTGACACGCAAATGCACTCAAGCACCAAACAGAGTTGCCGATACGCACCGCAGGGCAGTGCAGGGCACTGCTGGGCAGTGCAGGGCACTGCTGGGCAGTGCAGGGCAGTGCTGGGCAGTGTGGGGCAGTGCTGGGCAGGGCAGGGCAGGAAACACAAGCTTGCAGTAGGCACACAAACGTCACAGAATTTGGCATGGGGCAGGAAGCACTTGGTCTTTACAGTGGTATGGAATAAGGAGGCATCGCCATACCCAACTCTCTGACATCTTTGTGCCTCCTTCAGGCATGTGCAAATGCGGCAGCTTTACATCTGGGAAGGCAGTTACATGCATAAATCAAAGAACAAGGACTTGAAGTGGATGTGTTTGTATCTGGCAGTTGAATAAACATGTACGGAAAGTCAGGGAGCATGCTCAATGGACTGCCGGGACGAGACATTGTTGCCTGGAGTGCACTGATTGCAGGTTATGAGTGTGCTCGATGCACTGCTGGGACGAGACATTGTTGCCTGGAGTGCACTGATTGCAGGCTATGCGGGTCTTGGAAACTCTGTAGTGGTCTTTGACTTGGTCCAGAGAATGCTAGAAGATGGCAAACACTCTCCGAGCGTCTTCCAAGTTCCCAAGCTTGGCATTCATGTCCACCAAGGCATCACACACAAACAAGTCAGGCTCAACCCCAACGGCCAACACATGAGTATGCACCTGCTCCCCAGTCTCGAAGTCCGCCCCCCTCGCACAGGCCTGAAGCGCAGCCACAAACACATGCTCATCCGGCACCACCACGGACCTCCGCATCCGCCGATGTAGCTCAGCAGCGTGCCTGTCCTCCCCCGCTCAACGTGCGCAGAAGTCACCGACGACCACATAAACATCCTTCCTGCAACCCCTTCAAACACACCCACCACCTCTTCCAACCTGCCATGCCCCATCATACATCCGCAGCATGTGGTTCCCCAGGAACTCATCCGACTCGTACCCCAACCTCACCATCACCCCGTACACCCTCCGACCCAGCACAAGATCCCTCCTCCCCTGAAACATGTTTCAACCGTTTTTGTTGAAACCTCCTGTACATCTTCACATGACTGTAATTGATGAAGCCCGTAGAAATCTAGGAAGGTAAAACTCCCAATAAAACCATCACTTCTGCCTTCTAGAGTTAAAAGGCCTGCTCGAAACCCAATTCCAGCCAGACTGAAGCTGGTTTCTCCAGTTTACGGCTCGTACTGGTCGATGATGCATGCACGAGTTTCAAAAGAGGAAATGAAAGCAAGGGAAGACGACGGTGTTCCTGGCTTGTCTCGCTCCGCCTCCAGATCCTCACACAGCGTTTCCCTGTCGGACTCGAGTTGCAAAAGCTCATCCCAAAGACTTAAGTGCAGTCGTCCGCTCACAGGCTATACTCCCTCGTAGCTTCGCATGCTCCTCCTCCATCCTCCGCTGCTCGGAAACCACTGCAACATCCCTTGCCTCCCTCTCCTGCAACATCACGGCCTACTCTCTCTTCCTCATACTTTCCGTCTCCTTCTCCAGTATCTGCACCGTGGCCATGGCGCAGGAGCCGAGCCCATCAAGCTCCTCCAGCTCCATCCTCTCTACCCCGCCGATCGCTTGCCAGTCTTCGAGTTTTTCCTTCGCCATAAGCAAAGCCTCGTGCACACAGACATCCTCCTTGCTCTCGATCGCACTCCGTCGCCCAGGCCCGCATCCGCTTTCTGGGTTCGCCAATCATGCACAAGGCAAGCATACACGTTAATGGCGTTGTCAATGTGATTCCCCCTCCTTCCACTGGAATCCCCACCTTGCAGAAGGAAGGAAGGGAGCCCAAACCTGCAGACCTGCGAGCATCCACCACCTCATTCCGCCTTCTTTTGAAGGCCTGAATCTGCTCCCGGCTGCACTCACACTCTATGCGTTCGTTGCGAATCACTTGAAGCTTGTCCCTGACCTTGTTCATCCGTCGCCATTCCTCGGCAGTCGCGACGGAGAGCTGAGGGAATGGGGTAAATCTCCACACACAGAAAGTATTAGAGCATCCGTGCCAATCTCCGAAAAGATGAATGCTATGACACGTCCGGCCACCCGGCCCGCGCGCATCAGCGTCACCAACCACGCTATGCACGCACTAAGCGCCCGGATGCGCAACGTGAGCTGTGTGCTCGGTTGCGGAGTGTGGACATACAATTTCTCCCTGCAGTGACCAGCAAAATCGGCCTCAGGATTGCCGAAGACAAAACGACCGGTATCCCATCTGAGCGGTTGGTTATCCGACTTGTAATGAAAGAACCGCAACGTTCTGGTAATCGCTGTGCTACCACCGTGACTCTAATAAGAGGTTCGTGACTACGAAGGATGATTTATTGAGGTGAAAGAACGATGGAAAGAGACCATTTAGGAGGGGACAACAAATGGGGACCAGGGGGTCGGAGTGAAGAGGAGCAACTGAGCTCCCTACCTAAAGTGACCAATCGCACTCCACAATGTGTGTAGAATAAACGGCCGCAAACCATGAGGAAGAGGAAAAGGCATCACCCACCGCCGCCGCCTTATGGAGAATCGCTGAGAGCGCCTGAAGAGCAATAGAAACCCGCAAGTATGCGCGGGTACGAGAGGGACAGCTGCACTATGCCATGGTAAGCTTTGGCACAAGACTTGACAATTCATTCTGATAGCTTTTTTCCACATTTGCCGCAATGCACAATGCACTAGAGGCACATGCAATCAAGTCTCATGCGAACTTGGATGGCCCCTCAAGGACGGCCGCGAAGATGGATTCTCTTTGTTTTGATTTCTTCCCACTCGTATGATTGGACGCCTTTTCCTTCTGCTTTTGCGCTGCTTCGTCCATTTGTTCGGTTGCCTGCCAATTTATGAACAAGAACGATTTTCACAACACACAACATGCAGATGCGACTCACTGGTTTGTGTGACAACAACCGGCAAACACATGCCTAAGCCGAATTGTCACACCTCGCCAATATCTGCCATTGTCCGCCTTAATCGACCAACACATGAATGCAACGAAAGCACATCCACAGTGCGATGGAGACGCCTCGACTTATTGTCACCGTGACATCTCCAAAGACACATTCGCCCATGCACGCAACCATCAAGACTTACCTTCAGACGGATGGCGTGCTCGCTGCGCCCACCCTTGCCCTCGCCAATCGCCTGTGAGTCTCCGTGTTGTTCCAGCCTTCCTTCGCCCTTCCGACGCTTTCGAGTTGTTCACGGCAGGATCGAACCTCTTCCACGCTATCGCTAGAAGCACCGCTCCCGATCGCAGGATTTGTTGTGCACTCTTCCTCATTCTCGACGGTAGTGGACGACCTTTGTGCATGACTTCCGTTATGCGCAGATTTGCGACTTTGGTCCTCCTGAACACCATTACCGTCATGGCCCATGTCCACCTCCTTCTGCCGTTCTTCTTGCTTGATTAGTCACTATTGAATGTTCAGTATGCGTTGTCTTTGGTGCTGTTTGTCTGCTGGGGCTAACAGTTTTTTTGTGTTTCTTATTATTTGGGAAATAGGTCTAATTACAGGAAATATGTGGGTATTTTTTGGGAAGGAGTGCTCTTCTCTCACTAACATAAAGTGGAAAGGATCACTAAATTTAACAATGTGTAGATTCAATGAATGTTCTGTGCCATGTCCCCCACACCCCTCTCTTTGTCTTGGATTGTTTTATAATCATCTGTTAGACCCTTCAGCAGGAAGTTCGTTTTTGGAAGTTCTGAACACCACGTAAGTGTTTTTTTGGTTTTGATTTTTGTTTGTGAAGTTCTCCTTTAGGATGGTTTTGTTCCTTGTCCACTCTAATTCTTTTTTGGCTTTGCAGATGGCTCCTAAAAGGAAACCCACTGGGCCTTCTGGACGTGGAAAAAAGCAAGGGTCCTTGGTCAAGTCGGCTAAGCTGCATACAAGAGTGGTCAAATCAGCTTTATAATCGCAACCCATCCACGCAGGATGATGGTAAAGTTGATGGTGTCTTGGTGCAGTGAAGGAACTATTTAGTTCCCAAAAAGATTCCTAAACCGCCAAGGCACTTCTCATCCAAGAAGGATGCTCGACGTGGAGTTTGTTCAAGAGGAGAAGGGTGGACACCGACTGGCATTGGTTGAAGGTCCTCTTGAGATTACTAACTATGTCCCAGGGTCTGAGAGAGGGGTCCAGTTTGTGGGGGAGAATGATTTCTTGATAACTGACGATCCCATGGTTGTGAGCGCTGCCAAAGCCTGCCCTGGAGTCTAGAGATTTGTGTGCCGTGCTGAAGAATGCTTTACAGTGGGCTTTTCCATGCTGCTGTGGTTCCCGACCGAGTCATCCCTGATCAAGAAGTGCTTGATATGTTTGAGAGGCTGAAGTGTGCTGGTCCTCAAGATGACTTTGCCATGGGTATGGAGGAAATTGATGATGAAGCAATTTTGAGAGCGGATTTGACCCAATAGTCCCGAGAGGGAGCGTGAATGATGCTTTGAGTGGTGGGGAGGATAGGTCCAAACAATAACGTGTCAAGTCGTGTGGCCTTTATGAAAGTGAGTGGGGTCGGGATGGGATCGCTGTTGAGGATATCCTCACAAGGATCTAATCTTATTCCCCTTTTTCCATCAAGTTCGAATCAAGGACAAGGAGATTTTCTAAAACGTAAGTAGTGATGTTTTTGACTTGTTGATTTTGATAGTTCGACTTTCCTTCACATGACCGATTTCGATTCTCTTGTGCGTTGATGTCTTTCTTTCGTGGTTTTAACAATTTAACAAGGAAGTGCATCTTGAACCAAAGCCGCTTGGTTCTCGATGTTCTTGATCAACATGTTTCATGGAATTTTCCATGGGTCCTGTGCGTTTGTTGCGTCCATGAAAATCGCAAGGACCTTGGATTGTGTCATGTCGAAAAGAGGTGAAGTTGATTTACGATGATGAGCGACGATTCTTTCACACGAGATCATCAATGCTCATTTGGGGGCTCAAAAAGGTAATATTGTTGGTTTAGGGGTGCACTTTGATTGTTCATTTATGGTTTTAAACCTGGAGGCCTTATGCCTCTATTGTTTGCGGTGTGTGTGCATATTTTTGCATGACCAGTTTGGAGTTCGAGGTGGTGAAGAGTTACATAACCCGCTCATTAGGGACTTCTGCTCTCGATTCAGCGGACCTTTGTTCAAGATGTTTTGTTGTTTTGTTCATTGTATCTTTGACGTGGTATGTTTTGTTGTTTTGATGTCTGTATTATTAAGCTCGCTTTTATTTGCGGTGTATCAACGGCTTTCAAAAATTACAAAGTGGACATGAAGAATTACGAGTGAGCATTTCCGTCAAAAGGTCAAGATTTACGAAAGGGGATGTTATCGAAACTTTTAGAGTCATTGAACACTCTCCCAAGTGGTCTGCAACGACAAAAATCTGTCAATTGTGGGTTTTTGTTCAATTCAACATTGATAACCCAAGATCAAATGTAAGTTTGTTGTTATTTGGGCTTAAGTTTTGTGGTTTGTATTTACTAAGCTTGTTTTTGGCTAGGCTTGGTATGCAAAACTCCGTGTTTCAAAAGGAATGTTGTCAAGGTTCATGAAGACCATGGCTGAAGCATGGGCTTTGGCTATTACACCAATAAGAGCGCCGTAACAATGATTACACGTTGACGATGGCTCGTGTGCCTTCGATCCGGGAGAAGTGTGACGCCATAAACGGATGCTGGATTCTCAAGGTAATATGTTTTGAAAGCTTGTGACATTTGAGTCCTTTGTATGTTCCTTCGACGTCGATATGGTTTTGATATGGCCCGTCAAGCAAACAGTACCGCAGAAGAGTCCTTGTTCGGTGAACGGCGATCCTATCGAGCTTTTGAACGAAGAATCAATCGGATGGGATGATTTAAGGGGTGTTCTTCGTCAAGCCCCTCAATGTGACTCGAAATTGTATTTTCTAGTCACCAAGATCGCACTTTGTGCAACAAAGTTAACAATGTAAGTGTTTGAGATTTGTTGCAAGTTTGTAGGGACTTGTTTTTTGACAATCCGTGTGTCCCGACTTGTTTTTGTGTGTTAGGTCTCTCGCTGCCACTCATGTTGTTCATCATGAAAGGCATCTTTGAACAATGTCAAGACCGAATCGAAGTTTTCCCGCACTCATGTGGTCCATCGTGTCCTCAAGTTCAGTTGGTATCGTTCCTTTTGCTCCATGTTGGATCCGCTTTTAATCACGGGTTTCCGCTGTTGTGCAGGGTGGTGGAGACTGTGGTGTTTTGGTGCAAACATACCTCCGAAAAGGGCCAAGGCATCCGGATGGATAACAGCATCAACAACTGGGTGTTCTAGTGAAATTCCATATGTTGACAAGGTTGATTCTTTGTCTGCTTGTTTGTTTTCACTTCTTTTGAGTTTCGATTATGTTTATCTTGGCAAAGTTGTGAATCCTGCGATTAGTGGAAGTAGCCATCGTCCTCATTTCAACATTGATACAAATTAGGGAAGTTGATGCACTAGTCCCTCCGTTGGAGGGCATTGCATAGTGAGTGTGATCATCATCCGGTTAACCAGATGTAAATGTACGTGGGTAGCACCTCGATATTGTATTGCACCGTGACCGCAAATGGAAATGGAAGTGGCTTTGAGCAATGGGCCGAGATTGCGCGAGTCACGGAATTGAGTATGATAGATGCAAACAGGAATTGGAGTTTCAGCAAAAAAGGATTTGGAGGCTCTTATAGAGAGACAGAGGCGTAAAAGGGCTTGAATTACAGTCTCAAAGCAAAGAGAGAAAGCCCTTGAGATTCGAGAGGCGAGAATGTGGAGAGAAGACTAGAGCACATTGCATCAAGAGAAATCAAGGAAAGAAGCAGATAGAGCAGCAAGAGTTCAAGACCGCAAAGTGGAAAAGAGAACAGTGAGCGTAAGAATGTGCCTCGAGATATTTGTAATCGCTATCTCGCGAAAATCCGTCAGATTGGTAAGTTTTCTTATGCCTTTTATTAATCGCCATATTGAAAATCAATGGTTGTATTTTATTAGGTTGTCACCTTGCGTAGCCGACAATTTCGCCCAAGTCCTCGCCTTCATCAATTGGTTGCCAAGAATGATGCCGCAACCCAATCAAGCCAAGTGGTCGTGAAAATTACGCTTTTAATCAGTATAATTGTACTCAATTTCCTAAATAAGGTGAGTATCATTTCCTAAGTATTTGCTATGATTATTTCGTGTTTTCAGTATCACCAATCACGCTTGTGCTGCTTTGTTTGTAGGTTTCATTGTTGTTGAAGTAGAGTTCAATCTAGCAAGAGTTCAATCTATTCCCGTATTTACTCTTCATTAGTTGACTTGTATTTCATGCCATTCGATACAGGAAACTCGCAAAGAAAAGGTTTCTTTGTTGGTTTTTGTATATCCCGGATCCGCATGAATATTATTTAATGTAAAATGTTTTTGTCGATTAGCGATTTTGGTGGGATTTCTAGAATGAGCTTCTAGACCACCGGTATTCACTTGGTCGTCATGTTTTCTACTCTAGTGCTCTATTTTCTACCTTGATGGTAGATGATTTTACCCCACTTATGGTTCGCTTGTTTTGTACCTGATGGTAGATGATTTCACTATACTGTGAATGAATTTTACTCTGCAAAAACACGACCAAAAGGTCAATTTTCTCTAAAAATTCCACCTCAGACCACCTTAAAAAAAAACTATGGGCGCTGGGCTGAGGCCCCGTGACGGTACGCCACTTTACTTGACAATTACGTGCTGGGTGGATGAAGATCTCGTCAGTGGAGGCTTGATAGGTCTGGTGAAAGCGAGTCATACAAACCTCGGCATGGGAGAAAACCAACATCCCGACCTAATGTTGGTGCTGCTTGGAAACAAGCTGGAATATTTGATAAGTGGGAAGCGTGCTGAGAGAGTCCAATGTCTAAAAGCCCTCTTTTCCTTCAAGAAAGACATCAAACAAAGTCAGCCAAGAGTTATCCGGACATGGGACCGTGCAGAAGAAGTCGATGACGCATTAATCGGGTGATAAGATGGTCGACGCTTGCTATCGTAAACCTGTATTTATTAGGGTATGTTGCGAACATGTTCTCCAAACGGATTACGACCGGATTGTTGATCACCGTGTGCGTGATCGTGATCGCTTTTGGGTGGCCGGATTCAATCTGGAGGTGCGGAACGTCGCTAGGCCATTGACAAAGACGCATCGATGCTCAATGTATATGTCACAACGAGTGGAACGCTGGAGCGCCGACGAGTTCAAGAAATAACAATGAGCAGTAAGTTTTCGCATGGGGCCCCGCAAGTTTTGTCGGCAAAGGAGATCCGTGCGTATCGGAGGCATTGATGTGGAAAATGCAAGTGTATAGCTTGCTTGGAAAGAAGGGTCGTAATCGAAGGACTCACAGACCTGTGATATACGACCCAGCCGTTGAAGACCAACCGCATTGACAATATGGGATGAAATGCGACACTACCACCGCGGTGGCATAGGGCCGTAGGTCTCACGCTGCTTTGGCAAAGTTGAAGGTGATGACTGGTGACAATTTTGGGAAGAAAAGTGTGATTTGGAAAATGTAGAAACGGTGCCGGGCCTGGAGCTCAATTTGGTTAGCGCAGCGATGACCCTTTGGGTAGCGCTGTGACTTGTAGATGTAGGGCTCTGTCCGCTGACCGGTATAATTCCTGTTTTTGACCCTTCGGAAAATGCCTCGACTTTTGACTTGAATGCATATTACGTGTTTTGGACCCATAGCGGCCGTAATCGCCTTTCCCCGTAGTGTTCGGAAGGTGCGCGCCTGACCGACCGCGATCGAAACCAAACAAAAGTGTACATACATGGAAAACCTCATTTTACTTACATTGTTCTAAGTGGAACCTCATGCCATTCAACACATCTCTTTAAAAACATTTGTTTGCATGATATGAGAAAGCGTGCAAACTCCTCCTCACCAAAGGCAAAGAGGCTTGAAGAATCACCGACATTGCGCGACTGCCTTTACATCTGCCCACCTGCCCAATGGGATCGCACCTGGTGGAACTGCCTCTTCATGGATGCACCATTCCTTGTCCGGGGCAAGAGGCTCCCTCGCTCATAGATCGCATAAAATTTTTTACCAAGACATTCTTTCCTCACCAGAGTGAAAGGATTCTCCAAAGTGGTCCCCCGGCACAATCCCGATATCATCGAACAATGTTAATGCGCTCGCCATCAAGGGCACTCGATGCTCCTTTTTGTTTGCCACACGAGCCGCCGACTGGTGATGGCCCTTGGAAGAAGCGGTCCGCTTATCCGATGCTCCTTGTGGAAGCGTAGTTCACTTTACGGCTACCGGTCTCGATGTTGCTTGTTATGACCACCACCCGCATTCTCCTCCCCGCCGTGACCTCCGCTTCCTAAGCTCAGGCCGACATCGACTTCCGCCTTTTGGCGCTTTGGAGGTTTGGGCCTGGTGGAGGTTCAACTGTTGGCGTGTTCTTGCACGACTCTGCCGATGGATGGACATGTCCACAACCGAAGGTGCACACGTGAAGCATTAGAGAAAATCAGAGACAAATACAGACCATGCACGGAACAAAGGAAGGTTGAAGGTGATTTGATGTCATGGAACAAGCCACATTATGGGTCCACAAACCTGCTATTTCTGGTTCTCTCTATATAGTATACACCCGGACCTCCAACAGTTGAAAATTGTTCACCGCCGCCACAAAAGCCACCTAAATGCGAAACGCTGCCCAAAGCCGCCGCCTCAATCGCGGTTCCCTACCGCCAACACGCGTCCCCGCTGTCGCCCAAAACGAGACCATGAAATGCCCGCTACAAACGCGGCTTCTTGCCGCATGTCAAAATTAACCAAGGATGCACGGAGAAGCAAGCCAAATGAAGCGGCCACCGAGGGTGCTCGCCGCACAAGCGCGATAAGCGCGCAAGCGGTTCCCGCCTGCACAAGCGCCAAAGGGTGGCTACCACAAGAGAGCGCGCACCGGGGGTTCCTACCAGACACGAAAGCGCTCCAAGGGTGGCTGCTATAAGAACGCTGCCAGCATGGGTGGAGTCGTGACACTCGCACCGAGGGTGCCTGCCTAAAACACACACCGAGATTCAAGCACACACACCTGATACAGTTGGCTAGAATAACCCGAGATGCAGCGTACAGCACTATTGCACAACTCACGGATCGCCGCGCCTAACTGCACCGTGCGCCTCTCTTGTTGTCACGCCTTGCCGACCTAATCCGTAGTCCTCTTGCTCGCAACTGAATCCTCTGACATGAAAACGCTACATCTCGCAGACACTTCACCCCAACTGTATGTTTCTGTGGCACAATCATGCGCCTGGGTTAACCTCGCTTGCTAACCGCGGTTAACTAATCACAAGGTTAAGGTTGTAGGTTTTATAGCCCTTATTTCAGCCGTAGTCGAATTAACATTGGCGATTACTATAACGGGTTAAACTCACCATAATCATCTATGGATATTTTAAGGTTCAAATGATGGACAATCAGAATACTAAGCTCTCCTTCCTCTCGAGTTGCCCGACATCTGCAAAGTTTGAAGAGCTAGCGAATGCACAACGCTTCCACCCTATTCTTGCGGCCGATGTCCCAAGGGCGATTGAAGGCCATAAGCGCGCCATGGATGTGGTCCTGGACAATGTATCACGATAGATGGTTTGGTGTAGCCTTGCCTTTATTCGCTGCCGCTGGAAGGTGGAGAAGGTGACAATCATGGACACCACTCCAAGGCAGAAGGTCTCAGAATCGATATCCCGATGGAGAAGGGATAGAATGTAGGCCAAGGATTCGAGACCACGCCAATCCCCGGATTAGGAATCCAACATTGGTCAAGATGGAACGCCGATGGAAATTGTTTCTTCATCGATCCATGGAGGAGGTCGGGAATGATGGGACCGAATTTTGTGAATGAGGATGCGTACGTAACACCACGGCACATCCGTGCCGAGCCATTCACGTAAACGCCGAGTCATTGCACTGAAGCGAGACATTATCCAAGCCGAGATTGAAGAGGACCATGAAGATGTGCAAGATTGAAGAAATACATAACGCATGGTCTGGCATTGTCAGAAGCAGTTGTTTGCTGCAATTGGGAAAAGAAGAATATAGAGAGCCTCGATATCGCCTTGGGATTGCCTCGAACAGGAAATATATTTGCAAGGATTGTCGAGTAGAACAAGCAACCTCATCGATGTCGCAATGTTCTCAATTTTCTCCTGGGTGACAAGAGGTTGCAATGTTGTGTACTGAAGTTTCGTAAAAGTGTTCTGCATTGATGGAAGTATGAACATTTGAAACAGAGTACTAACGAACACACCATGGTTACCCAATCAAGTTCCAAGGACGCCCAACTAAAGATCATGTTCGGAATGCATTGCTTGGATGGAAAAGTTTTTCAAGCTAACAACGTGATGCCCAATGTTTCAACTCATGATTCATATACCAAAGGAGAGATATTCCGGGACTACAAACGGAGGTTTCAAGAGTCGGTTTGACCAACGCCTCTCATTCTCACTTCGGCCTTTATGGAAGAAACATTTTCCAAAAGTGAAGATACCAAAGTGTAACTGGTTCTCAAAATGCGCCAATGCGAACGCTGAAGACAAATGCATCGAGATGACCAAAGAATCCGAAGCAAGAACAAGGTATTTCATATCCGTAGTTTCCTTTTGACTTCCATGGAATCATGAGACCCCTGCCCCTTAGACTCGTGCTTGTTCTCGCCCACAGAAACGATATGGACTTGAAACCCCTGATGTGCTGGAAGTGTTTTTTTATTTTTTGGTCGAGTGGTGTGAAAATAAGTCAGTTGACAGAGGTGCTGTATTTATAGAAGAATGTCCTTGGCCTATGGTTTTTTTCTTGTCTTGATTTTTAGGTTAGAAAATAAATGGTCCGGGAACTCGGTGTTCCTTGGCCATGGACTTGGGATGTCCACCAAAAGTCTATATATGTGAGGTAGGGGGTTGGAATAATTAGAGTGCGATAGGTCTATAAGTTTGGGGTCCAAGGATGGGCCAGAATGAGTGCGGGGTTGTGGATTGGGATGCGAAGGCGGTCGAGAGGTCGAGAGTAGGGGAACCCGGGAAACTTAACCCTAGGAAATAATGTGGGTCCGTCAGTAGCTGGAGCGCAAACGCGGCCGGAGTGAGCAAGCCGAGCGCAACGACGGGCCGGAGCGCGACGGTCAAGAGCGATCGGGCGACGTGCGATCCGGCAGGAGGACGCGAGGCGCACTCCAAGGAAGGAGCCCCGAGCCCCCATGCGATATCGCGAATCGCGACGCTGGAGGAGGAAGGCGCTACGGGCCGGCCCTCCGAGGAGGTAGAACCCCGAGACCACCTGTGAAATTCGCAGGTGTCGTTGATTTGAGGCACGAGGCCAGGGAGACTGTGAGAGGGATGGCGCCCAAGGTCACAACGGAAATTGTGCTTACCCAATGGCCAAACATGGATCATTGGAAAGTTCGAGCTGAGAATCGTGAAGGAGTCAAGCTTGGTTTCATGGAAGAACGGTGGAATTACATGAACTCGGGACTGGTGCAGGAGTGTGCGCGCCACTTGAAGGACAAACAGCTGGAAGGGATTTAGAGCTTGTCCAGATTGGGATCTGGAGTCGTTAGAGGGTGGCGGGCGCAGAAGGAGGAGGCAGTGTTTGGTGATGGAGCCGCCTGGAGCACAAAAGAAGCCGCACTCGCCCGTTAAAGCGATGGCTCATGAACCCAACGCTGGTTGATTTAGAGATTTGGCAACCGCCAGCTTGATGGGTCCGCCGTGGTCCTATGTTTCCCGCAACACAAGAAGTGTGATTATTTGTCCGACCACTTGCCGCCGCTCTTCATGAAGTGGCTGGGCGAAAATCGATTGGGGCGAATTTTCTCGACAAGTTGTGTGAAGAGAGGCTTGAACCTCGATTTTCTTCTACCCCGCCTCTAATTTCCACCATTTCCGTCCATCTTTATGTGCACGCCAACCGCCCGCCAGAGGTGGAAATTGTGGCCTCCACATGTGGAAGCCATGGGGTATTTCCCTAACACGGTAACATCGGCCTTGACTTACAACATTAACTACGGGACCCGGGAAAAAGCGAGATTTGGTTCACTCATCCCGAGTTCAATCCTTCGTCATCACTTGGTCCTTCTCCTCCATTGTCATCATTATCTTCAACGGCACTTTGACTCGCGGGTTGTATTAAGCAACTCATGAGCTTATCCCTTATCGCTTTTTGTCCACGCATCAGATGTTTAGGGAGGTACCCTCTACACTCGACCAAATCTTTCGATTTGAGCATTTGCTTCTAAGCCTTCATTCCAAGGTTGCTTCTAAGGTTAGCCTCGAATTTTCGATGGAATGTGCGTCACGGTGTGTGGAAGGGAGGGCCACAATGGGCGCGGCGGAGGGCGGCGGCGGCGCCTCGTTCGCTCCACCCGTCGGGCATAAGGCGGTGGTGCGAGGGAGGGTGCGGCCGGCGCCCTCACGCCCCACCGTATGCTCTACGGTGGGCGTGGAGGGGCGCCCGGCGGCGCGCCCTCCACCACCCGTCGGGGTTTGGTGGTGCGGAGGGATGGCGCCGGCCGGCCGGCGCCGCCCTGCACCACCGTATGCCCGGGGTGGGCGCGGAGCGCGCCGGCCGGCGGCTCCCGCACCACCATCGTAGACCCACCCGGCGGGTGGCGGCGTGGAGGGAGGCGCCCGGCCGGCGGCGCCCGCACCGTTTGCCCACCCTGGGTGGTTCGCGCGTGGGCGCGGCGCCGCGCCTCCTCCTCACCATCGGTGGGCCCTCTGGCGGCGTGGGCGCCGGCGGCGGCGCCTCCTGCACCACCCGTCTGCGGCGGGTGGAGCTAGGGGCGCCCGGCCCGGTCTCCAACATGCCACCGCTCATGGGCGCCCGGCCGGCCCGGCCCTCCACACCACCCCATGGGCGCCCGGCCGGCCCGCCCCAACCGCCTGCCACGCCCATGGCGCGGCCGGCAGCGCCCTCCCTAACACACCGCCCATGGGCGCCCGGCCGCGGCGTCCTCCCCTAACACCACCCATGTCGCCCGTTCGTGCGCCCTCCCTAACACCTGCCCATGGGCGCGGCCCGGCGCCCCCCACGCCTGCCCCCTCCTTGGGCGCCGGCCGTGGCCCCCCCAACACGCCATGCCTTGGCCATAGGCGCCGGTGGCAGCGCCCTCCCTAACACCCTGCCCTACCATGGGCCGCCCAGCGCCCTCCTCCTCATCTTTGAGAAAATAAATAGTGGCTCCATTGGTTTAACTTGGGATTGTTGGTCTAGTGTTTGGGAAAAAGGTTTAGTAATGAATAGGTTTGGGTTCAAAACCCATCTTTTAATAACTCAACTTTGTTGATTTTAAGGATGCTTGCATGGGCGCATGGGCAACTAACTTTGTTCATTTTAAGGGCATTGCCTTAAAGCCCAAGTGGTTGCATTGAGTGCGGAAGGTTGAAGACTACGTTGGCGACCTTTTGGATGAGGTGACAAACCCTAGATGTTGTGTGGCGATCCACACCGTCGGATGGTGGGCCGGGGAATGATACTATTGAAGGCAGGCAAGCAATGGAGGAAGCGATAACTTTGGAGGACGATATGGACCGCATCCGAATATGGCGGTGGTTCTTGACTCGATGTCGATGCAAGGCATGGATGAGTCGCCAGCCGCACTCTTCAATGACTATTGTCGATGCCGATGACCACTCCCTCCTTTAGCGGATGTTTGTTGCAATGTTCTTGATGATTAAAATGAGACTCCCTCTAATGCAGGATTGTTTTCATTGTGTTCCACCACTTCAAAGTAAAAGTTTTCGGTTGTACTAAACATATGAAAATGGCAGCCCTCTAAACATTCTACAAAAATGCGCAGCCCGCACCCTCATGCTCCATTTCTAGGGTGTTCACTTGAAAGTGCGGCATTTATCAGTATGACCTCGGAAAGGGTGTGTGCATTATCAAAGTAGGGCTAATATCTTTGTTTTAGGTAAAGGTGTTCTTAATGACAAGGGTCTTTGTGTCGACGAAGGGGTTAGTATATTCCCCCTTCAAAATTATCGTGTTGTGTGCAGTTTAAGAGCGATTACGCACTTATTGCTTGAAATCAAGTTTCTTTGGTTAGTCGACAAGCATTTTAACATTATTTTGATGCGGATCGATGAACAATTGGTTTGTGAAGCACCGGGTGACGTATCGTGGACGTAAGTAATTTGCCTTACTCAACCCGTTCTTTGTTTTGCAGCGATCGTCTTATTCGGTCGGTTGTGTTGGCTGTCCACTATGATAAGTGTTACATTGGCTTTTTGGTCGGGATGAACTGGGTCCTGGAAGCATGCTTGTGCTGATTTTCAAATCCAGAAGGTACTTAATTGTTATTAGGTATTATCGTTTCTTACTTTGCTTTTACTTTTACTAATATTTATTTTGTCAACCCCTTGACAAGCAACTACGGGGCACCACATGCGCCACTCGACAAATTACTTCCACCATGGGGATCCGAGATATAGCGCTTGATTTGAACCACCAACTCTTTGGAGATGTAAAAAGTTGAAAGCGAAAATGATAGAATCGATGAATTAAGGCGGGGCAAGATTACGCAGAGAGAGCAATGACATATAAGCCGGGTGTGCGGCACCCGGTCTGTAGTTCCACGGACCTCGGCTCCCGCCTCGATGCGGTCGAGTTAGACCCGGCGTCTCGGCCCCGGTTCGGCGCTCCCTTGCCGAGAGGGCGGCAGCGTCGGTAGCGCGGCCTGACGGTCTCGGCCTCGGCCTCCGGCCATTCTCGGCCAGGCCCCTCCGTCCGTTCCTCTAATATCTTAGTGAGACACGGGCGGGTTCGGATTCCCTTCTTCTTCTTTCAGTGTCGCGGTGCCCGTGTCTCAAAGTCTTCGACGGAGGTCACCTCCTCCTCAAAAGCCTCGATTCGAAGACCCCAGGCTGGACATGTTGCGAGCCATGGGCCGGCCTGTCTCGCCTCACGCCGGACCACGAGGCCGGGCACTCCTCTCCTCTTCCAGGAGGCGCTCGGCTCGGCACAGCCAGGGAACCTCGTCCTCCTCCATCTCCGGTTGCATGGTCAGGGCATCGTGTCAGTCACACGGCCGTAGCGATGTGGTAGCGGTGCGTCACGCCTCGCTCGCCGGCCCGATCACCAGTAGCGACCGATCACTACACCTCGTTCTTCAGCACCCCTTCAGCGTAGCGAGGTAGAGCAGGAAATTCCCACCAAAGAAAGAGGAAGACCGGGGTGAAAGACGGCCTCTAAAAAAGTGGGCGGACGCTGCCACTGGCCCAGAAACGGCGCCTCTAAAAATGAAAGCCAAACGGGCGTGGAGGAGTGGCGTAAGAGGAGGCGCGATCCGAGGACAATTTTGGTCGACTGGATGCGTATGATGAATCAACTCGAGGGTTTAGGGTCGACCTGTGGCGGACCCCCCAAAGATGGGAAGAGATTTTCAAGGGACTCCACCGCAACAGAGGTGGATGCAACCGACTGGTGAGGTGCGCACTGCTGGGGAGGAAAGTTCGCAGTAGGGATGGCTCGCGGCCGCCAACAAGTGGATTTGCAGAGCCGACCACGCCGATGATCCGCCCAAGCATTTGTTGATTGTTTAGCTCCACCCGGCTCAAGTGTAAGGGCGAAAGAGGAAGTGGTGAAGGCCAGTTTGGATTGTAAGGAGGCCAAGCCAGAAGCAATCGAGGAAGACAAGCGGAACCTAGAGGAAATAAGGGCCAAGATTCAAGAAGATTTGCAGGCCTGTGGAGAAGTTGCAAGCCATGACGAGCCAGCAGGAAGCACTCATGGCTCAAATTAAGGATGCCCACGAGACTAACCAGGAGATGCAGGGGAGTTGCGAGCCCAGGGAGGGAGGCGGCCTTAGTGGAAAAGGCCCATGTCAAGTGAGCGCAGAGCAACGGGAGCTTGATGAGGTACGGGCCGAGCTTGAAAAGACAAAGGAAGGGGAAGGCAGCGGTGACCACGCATCGGGTAGCGGAAGGAACTCACCGAACGGAAGTGAAGCAAAGCAACCGAGGTAGCCGAAACCTCACCTACCAAGGTTGTCGAATCTGGACGACGGCCGGGAGTCCATCATCGATAGTTGAAGCCGCCATTCAAGCATCCAACCCCAAGGTGCATGTGGGCTGAGCGACAGACGCGACGTGACGCCCGAAGGACATGACCAGCAACTGTGTAGCCTACGGGAGGAGGGGGTGTAAGCACCTCAATTAAAAGCAGGGGTCCTATTATATTGCGGCACATGGATGAGGAAACTTATGTTCCTGGTCTATATGTGAATGGAGAACGCGTGCTTAACTTCACTGTCCACCCTACTAGAAAAGGGCACCCTATGTTACACTTTATGTTAAGATTTGGACCCCTGGATGTAACACTCATGTTGCAATTTTGGGGGGTCATGTAACACTTTTGGGCCCCTTGTTACACTTTGGCTTGGAAACCATACCACGGCCGTTGTTGCAATCATGTTGCAATGGTGTTGCAATTATGTTAAGATGAAGTGAGAGGTGGTTTTGCCCTCTCTCAAAATTGCAACATGATTGCAACATCTAAAGTGTTACAAGAGAGGTCTTGTAACACTTTTGGAGGCTTGGTACCGAACCTCCTCCCCATCCACCATTGCCCTTTACTTTTGCCCTTTGAAATACCACGTTTTACTTGGTAGTTACCACCGATACGCCCTTCAATACGACCACATATAAATACTGTATCAATACATCCTTACTATACGCATGTAGTCTACGGTGATAAATGTAATGTATTATTCTAAGTGCTATATGGCGTATTCAATTTCATATAAAATAAGTTTGTATATTATACATACGTGACATAATGCATACATATTCATGGTACGATACTTTGTATTTACTATTTGTAAATAGCGGCCCTTTATACCCCTACTTTATAGCATCATGCGGTTTGTCCTTCCCGTCAACAATAGCCATCGGCTTCCGCCATGGCGCCCAAGAAGATATTGTCCCCACCTATCACCTTATTGTGACGCATCACCGTGAGGTTATGCCCCTACAAGATTGTCAGGCGGAGGAGATTTGGTATGCGCTGGCTTATGCTTTTCTCGCCTCCATGTAAGGCACTTCCTACCCATCGTATGCCCCTAGAAACTTCCGCCTCTCGATTCGCAATTTTCTTCCCCCTCACGCTTGACAAGCTTTGCCACTTCCTCCGCTTCCTCCTCGCCTGCAGTACACTTGCACATACAAACCAGCATGGCGTCATGAGTTATCCGTTAATGGGTTTCCACAACAGCTGTCCATTTGCCTTACCTTCCCTCCCCTCCTCTTTCTTCCGCTGGACATTTTCCTCTTCCGTCCTCCTTCTTCCTGTCAGCCCGTGCCCTTGTCACTTGCCCACCGCCTCCTCTACTCCTCCTCCTTTTCCTCTTCGGCCTCCACCCTTTATCACGGTGGCATTGCCTCAACTGGGCTCCACTATGTGTGTCCATGCTCAGATCCGAGGCTGCAAGGTATGTGTCTGCACGAAATTAGGCACATCGTCCTCTTCAAGACTCGCCTCCTCGGCCCATGTTCTCTGCAGTCCCCCACGCTCCCCGGCCCCTCGCATTGGCCTTTGCCGATATCAAGCGCACTGCATGTTGCCCTCTTAGTCCTCCTTCATTCTCTCCCCTCGACATCGCCTCATGTGTTCGCGCCTTTTGCCGCCCACCATGGCCGCTGGGTGATCCACTCTGCCCGTCCTCCGCCGCCTCCTCCTAGTCCCCGCGATTTTTGTCCATAGTGCACACAAGTGTTTTTCCCGTGACGTTCAGCCTCCGTGCTCCACCACCCGACCCCCGCCTCCACACACCTTGTTCCCGCCTCCATCCGGCCACTCCATCTCGATCCCAACGGCCTCCACCCTCCCATACATGGCCACTGCGGTCTGGGCACCCTCCACCTCTTTTCCATTATTTGCTTGCTGCCCACCGACATGCCTCGTGCCTCCATTGACCCCAATCCTGTGCATGCTTCCACCAACCTAGGCAATCGTGGTGTCGCGGCACCACAATATCCCACACTGCCACTGCTTCCCCTCCGCCTCCCTCCGCATGCTTCCTCAAGACCGCCTCGTCTCCACTTCCCGCTCCTTGTTCATCGCCACCTTTCCCCATTCAAAGTCCTGTTGTCCCTCGCCTCCGGCCTCCTTCCTCCCAAGCCCCTTCCCATCCGCATTCCTTGATAGCCTCTCGTCGTCCATGTCACCACCTGCACCATCGTTGCCTCCCACCCCTTCCTTCCGTCCCTCGTAAAGGCCACCATATCGGATCCATCTTCAATTCAATGTCGCAAAATGGTCATTTCCTTGTTCTCCTTGCAATAGCTGAACCTCTAGGATCTTTTCATACACTCCCTATCTTACTGAAGGAACTGGCACGTAACCCCACTATCGCCTTTCACGATTTCCACCCTTTCCTTCTAGCAATGCCACCACCGCCCCTCGAAAGGTTGCCTCCCCTTGTCTCCAAGCTTGAATGCCTGCCAGCATGCCAGGTGCACATGTGTTACCCGTTTGTCCACCATGCCCACTCATCTGGCCTGCAAACTTCAGAACGTGTGCACACTTTGCCAGCGTCACTTGCCGTTAACGCGAGTCTGCGAAAACCCACCTCATCCAATAGAAATAGCTCTTCATCTATTTCCTTCACTTCCTGCACGCAGTGCTCCAACTCCGCATCCGTCAGGGCTGGGAGGTTCCACGTCTCAAAGTCGTCAAAATCAAGTTTGGGCTCGGCAGCCATGTGCCCCGCCTTACCTCTCGTGACTGCCTTGACGAGGAGGCCGCTTCACATCAACGAATGGAGACCGCTGGGTGCGGTGGATGAGCGAGATAGCCCGAGGCCCCCTCATCCTCCCCACCAGATCGTCGGCCGGGCCCGTCCGACTATGGTGTTCGCCTTCGTACGTGACTCTAGCAAGCTTCACCTCGCCATACTCCCCATCCTGCGAACGGTTGTCCACCACCTGCCATCAAGGCAATGGCTTCCTCTCGGTGAAAGGTGCCAGCCATGAGTCCCTAGCCGAATTCAAGGCTGCTATTTTGAAAAAGCTTTGTTTGCACCGGGTTGTCATTTACTCCTCTTGGCGACGACAGTACATGCTACTTGCCCATAATCAACAATTTTCGACCACAACCTTGCAGACTTGGGAGCAAGTTTCATGTCCCATTGGTTATGTCACGTTACTCATGATGTATTATATTGCCCACATGGCGCACCGCTCTCAATGCCCATTAATCGCATTTTACCATTAATCATCGCCTTCCACCGACCAAAGATTGCCTTGTGCATCCGTGAGGGAGGAGACAATAGACTATAGCATGCAAACCAATCACCATACATGATTTATTCCACTTTCAGACGCTGCGTGACTCGGGTGACGCGGCACAAAGTGACTTACCATTCCGCCAAGGTATGGACAGGCAGTTTTATTGCGTGACAAAGATGGGAAGTACAAGTAGTGATCAAGGATGAAGGACTTTCCCATCCCAATGTTTAATTACGAAGCATATGTCCCCACATTGTGAGGTATAAACCTCCGCTCACACGACGAGCCGTGCCCGAGGCAAGAGCCAAGGGACGATGGCCCTCCATAGTCCTTGATGGCCGAGAGGGAGAGCAACCTCCCATCCATCATCCTCGATGGCCATCGTCATGTGGAATTGCAGCCCTTGTCCTTAATGGCCATCGTCGGTTTCCACCACTGTGCAACAATAATGTGCACACACTACGCAATGATCCACAAATGACAGTCTGGAAGGCGGCGGTTTTGACTTATGGATTCCACAAACACTTTAGCAGCATGGACTTGTAGGTAGGCGAATAGGGCCAAAAAGTGTTCACATCCGCGCCTCACACCGAACCCCCAGCCATACCGTGTGTGGTCACAACACCATGCCCGCACCATGTGGAAGGAACCACCTCGCCACCGAACGGCAAGTCCCCACGAGGATAGCCACGAGATGCTCCACGCCATGAGGCGGTGACACCGCCTCCAACCTTTGCAAAGGATCCTTGATGGCCATCAACGATTTCTAGTTGTGCACCAAGATGGAGACATGAACACACGCCTCGTGGTGCGAACTACCACTCCACGCCCATTTAGGTTTCCGACGGAAGCTAGCTCGATACGCCAACATGTCCGCCATACATGGCATAAGGTAGCAGGAGAGCGCCCGCAGTGGCATGTTCACTGAAAGAGCTCGCATGCGAGGATGACCAAGAGAAAGGTAGTAGCGTGAGGCAAGGTGGTGACATTTAAAGCGGACCACCACCTTCTACCCTCTTGTGCCCGACCACATCGGGTTGCGGATGAGAGGATCTTGAATTTCAAGCTTACATGTGACAAACCAAACATGGCGGCTTTGATGGTCGCCAATAACAAAGGATTGCTGGTAAATGCAATGAGTGTGAAGTGGCGCATAGAAAGGAGCGAATGCGTTTGTTTTCATGTCTCCTAAGGAAATCCTTTGCGACGCCATAGTGACGCCGAGCCGTCACCCTAGCATGGTGCCGATGGCGTGAATACATTATACGCCTCGCCATGACGCATGATTGGTGGAATGGGAGTCTCGAACGATGGACATCATTATCTAGGAGAACGGAATTGGCATATATGGCAAATTCACACGGACGGTCCTTCATTCATGGCATAATGAAAGGGGCATTTAGTTTGCTTGAATGGCTCTCACGTGCCACCCACCGTCCTTGCACAATGGTGTAGATGTTGATATAGATTATTAAAAAAGGAACATGGTCTCGTTCAAACGACCTTCGGACGTGGCATGTTTTCTTCCATGCCATGAGTTTTCAATTATTCTAATGGCTTGCACCCACCTTCCTGACCATGGTGGAGGGAGAATTTTATTTGAGAGAAAGGGAACCATTCCTTGGTTCATGGCAAAAGTTAGATGGCCATGACCTTGTCATGGCATGGCACTTGGTCACGGCCACTCGTAAATCGCAAAACACTTGTCCTGGGTCAAAACCAAAAACCTGGGACTATATATGGCATGCATGGAGGAATGGCATACGTGACAAGGAGAGCCAGGTTTACTTCAGCACCACATGAAGTAGCGCGCTGGGAAGGTGGCATGGCAAGGCAAGGAGCCAACAGAGGGCATGCCACGTAGTCCCCTTCTGATGGAAGCAAAGGATGGTCCTAGCCAAGTGAGGTGGGCACGCCTGGAGAATGCGGATTCAAATCCGGAGAGGTGGATGATCCTGGAGGCGCGAGACTTCCGAGGGGAGTAACCTCCAACAAAGCAGCGGAGTTTCGGCTATGCTTTTGGTTAGGAAATAAGTAGGTTTCGCTTTTTTAGGATTGAAGGATAAGGCGGAAAAGGAGGAATAAATTGGGTAAGGCCGGACGAGGCTCCGAGTATACTCCTGACTGGAACAACGGACCCCTGCACACTATGGCAAGCTCCGACTACGCCGAGTAACGGATAAGTCCCAACCCACCTGTGTCAAAAAGGATAAGTACGCCAGTGAAAGTAACCTAGGAGCGAGGCGTGAGGACACGAGGCGGCGCCACGGACGGCCCCGAGTGGAGGTCGGGCATGCAGGTCAGACCGTAACTCGCGAGGCCGTTATAAGGTATTCACGCCTGGTCGCGCGGCGCGAAGGCCGCAGTAAGCCAAGCGTAGGGTCGAGTAAGCCATGCACTCGCGCTACGGACAACGAAGAGGCGCCTTTAGCTTCCACAAGCGCTGCCAAGGAGGGAGGTCCACGGCAGCCTGCATACCCCTCACAGCCCTTGCGCCCGCAATCCGCCTCGCGCCTTTTGGGCGCCTTTTTAGAGCGTGGCGCATCAAGGTTGGAGCAACAACGCGGGCGAAGGAGGAACATCGTGCCGACTCGCCAGCAGCCAAGAGGAGGAGAAGGCAATGGCACCCAAAAGCCGAGAGTCTGGAGCCATGGACCGTGGAGCGCAACATTGTGCTATCCGGACTTCGGCCGGAGGAAGTGGGGAATTGGTGCAGAGTGGCATCCGGACGTGTTCCAAATGGTCCGGACCTTGACAACGCTAGTCCGGAGTTTGCCCGAAGATGTCAAGGCGATCAACAAGGAGGTCCGATCCAAGAACCTCCGGAGGACTCGAGGCGATGGACCTTGAGGTCCCGAGGATGGCCTACAACCGCTCAAGGAGGAAGAAGGGGCGGTGCCGAGCCCCTTAAGGCGCGGGAAGATAGGGCCGCCAGCCGGCCGAGGCTCGAACGCGACAACCAACGGATGGTTGATATCCGATCCGCCGATGAGTAAGTAGCCCGGATCATTGTCCATTGAACTCGCCACCAAGGTGGATCACCTTGGTGATAACCTGGTATTCTCGCATGCGCCCAATGGGGAAGAGAGGACCGGGAAGGATTATCTTCCGGTTCGCCAGAGGCACGAAGCTAAGGAGCGAGAAGCCTCGCCATCGACACTCACCGATTCATGTATGGGGACATTTCGAGCTCTCAAGGAGGGAGAGCTTGAGCGCCCCAAGGGCCGGAGGCCCCGTAGAGCGTGCAAGGGCGCCTGAGGTGGGGGTCGCCCTTCAAGACCAAGCGACTGGAGGAGGACGATCGAGGATTCCGACTCCATGCCTGAGCGAACCCCTCACCACCTGTGGAAGTTTGGGAGGCGATTCCCTTCCTCCTTTTGGTGCCCTCCGAGAGCAAGATGGAGGGAGATGCCGAGGGCTGGCCCGACCGGCGTAACAATGCCAACAACCACGACGGCCGAGCCGAGCTCAACGGGAGCCAAGAGGCGGAAGACGGTGCCGCCAACGCAAAGACCTAAGGTGCCAGACTTACCCCCGCCACGAGTGGCAAGAGGTCAAGAGGCTAAGGAGGGCGTAAAGGGACGTGGCCCAAGGAGTGGAGGTCACCGCAGCACCTCGAGCCGGCCCCTGCCCCCGGCTGTGAAGGGGCAAAAGAGCTTGCTCCCGACCCCTCACCTCCTCCGAGCCCTGTGAGAAAGAGGGCACAAAGGAGTTAGAGGCCAAGAGGGCCAAAGAGGGTGAGACTCGACCACCACTGTGACCCGAGGGTCCCGATTAGAACCGAGAACCCACCTCCCCGGATCGGGTATGGAGGTCCTTGGCGGATCGAGAAATGCCGGCCCCACTACGGACTTTGTGGGGCCTCACTGGGCCGTGGAAGAAACACGGCGAAGTCCGCTACATATGGACGGAATGCTTTGGGGTCTCGTGGTACAGGAGAAGACCTGTGAAGTGGAGGCCACCCGAGGAGGATGGTGGAACCCAAGAGCAAGTGAAGGCGCCGAGGCAAAGGAAAGGCGGAGTCCCTCGCCGATCGAGGAAGGGAAACGCCGGTGGAGCGAGGCCCGCGCGGTTCAAGCAGATCAAGGTTCTTCACCAGCAACAAAGCAAGCTCACCTAAACAAATGCGTTTGAAGGCATTCGAAGTGGCTCGAAAAAGGGTGTCACCGGAAAAATTACTACTTTCCATCTAGCAAT